>PYHW01009577.1:2586822-2637134 GCA_013186435.1 Turdus rufiventris
TCTTGTGAGGAAAATCATGCCAGATTCTGATTTAGCCAGGAGGAAATTCCTTTTTGTCCCAAAATAAAGCTTATTTGACTGACCACATCAAAAGTAGGGGACACTAGGCCAGACCTCAGAGAATCACAGAATCAGAATCACAGAATATTCTGAGTTAGACAGGACCCAAAAGGATCCTCAAGTCCCACTCTTTACTGAATGGGCTTACAAGGACTGGACCTTGGAGTTTAGCTGTGACAAGCTGAGCTGATCTCAGCCTGGATAGGGTTGATAGAAGCTTTACCCTAATACTGACTAATCATGGAATCAGAGGAGCTTTGCCAGGGCCCTGAGTGCCCCCAAATGAGGCCACAGCTCTGCCAGCCCTCCTGACTGCCTCTAAATTGGCTCCACTCCCTGCAGAGTGAAGGAAAAGATGGGGGGAAAAAAATAAAAAAATTGTGGAGGTTTCCTCAAGGTGCTCTAACTCAGAATTCAGAGGTCACTCTTCATAAAAATCCATCTTGGGGAAGTATGAGGGAAAGGAAGTGCGCAGGAAATGTTTCCTTTTGGAGCTGTCCCATCCAGAGGAAAGCAGATGCTCCCAGAACTGCGTCAGCGCCACTGCCGAGTATCAATAATGCATTGCAGCAGGTGCTGCAGGCTAGGAGAGCTTCAATATATCTGAACAGTCAGCTCCTGCCTTTTCTGAAGGAGTCTCTGAATTATGGATGGGAACAAACGATGCTTTCTGATGGCAACATTTCAATAAAAGAACAAATACTGTTCTTCAGGAACACCCAGGCCATTGTGCGGCAATTTCTGAGGAAATATTGGAAGACACAAATTTGGATAATGAAGTGATCATTTATAACAAATTAAGTGTGTTCTCCCTGATTTCTTATTACGGCAGAAACGCATGTCAATATTAATCTTCAGTTAGGAGCACTTTTGCTCCCAACTTGGTGTGCAGAATTCAGGCTGCCCACTTTATAAAACGGTCAGCAGTGAATCAATGCTGAGAAGCAATTCAGAGCAGTCAGGATGGATTTGTGTTACTGTTTAGCTGGGGGATGAGCTCCTTCAGAGGGAAAAGCTGCTCTTGTTCCTTCAAGTGAGCTTCAGCCTTTACTCAAACAAACCTTTTCTCAAAGGGGAGGGTGGAGAAAATTCTTTAGAGAATTGCTAATTCTCATCTACCTGGAGTCAGTTCCATTTTCCTCCTGGAGCACGGGGTGAATTGTGTGGTGTGAGTCCTGTAACTGCAGCATTGCAGGAAAAGGTGCCTGGGAATGGAGAGCAGTGCCTGCCTCTCATTCTGCAGTTCTGAGACTCTACAATATTTTAAAGAAAGGACATTTTTCATAGCTGAAGAACTACAAGAACCAAAGACTGAAAGCAGCACTTCAGAGTGATATTAAGGACAGCATCAATAAATAGTTTTTCTTCACAGACATTTCTAAATCACATATTATGATATTTCAAATTAATGAGAAAAGAAAAAGGACTAAATTAAGGGAATTTCTTTTAAGAGCTTTACATCAAGACTGAGTATGAAGCATCTCTATAATCAGGCATAAATAGGAATCAGGGTGGGTGGGAGAAAGATTGGAAAAGGGCAACTAAAAACTCCACTGGGCTGTAGCTTTTGAAATATGGAAGATATCACAGAGATTAAAACAGCTACTTAATTTCTGTCAGCAACTGTTGCCTTCAGCATGTTGAAAGGAGCCCTATTTTTGGTGGTAGCCAGCAATGCATTTGATGTATGCTAATTATCAGGCTGTCTTGGAGGTATTTGGAGAAAACAGTACTACATGTAAAATGATTAAACAGGAAAAATTCCAATTCTCAGTACTGCTAGTGATTTTGAATACTGACAAACTGGCTGGTTGGTACAACAGAGAAAAATGCCAACACCTGTAATGCAGAACCATTGCCTGGGGACTTGGAAAATTTATCACACAAAATTCTAAGTATCTCCCAAATCCAAGGGGATTTGACCTATGACATTGCTAATTCCATATCAAAATGGAGTACTAACAACTGGGAGATGGAAATACATAATGCAAATGCATAAATGAGGAAAAGTGTAAAATTGATGGGTTTATAAACTTAATGTGTCCAGTTGATGTTACTTTTCTTGGATAAGAAAAGTACATTTTTAGGCAAATACAGAGATATTATTTGTCTGATTTTCTGAAATACACCTCAAGGTTATGGGTGGAAAGCAATTTGAACTGAAGAAGGAAAAGTTTAAAATTAGGATTTTGTGGTTATATGGTAGACAAAAATGTCTTGCATCAAAATGCAGTGTCTTGGACTGAAAGAAAGGTCCTTTTTAAAGATCTGTGCACAATGTTTTCTTTATTCCCTTGGGCTGACTTAAATGAAAATGCACAAAATATGGTTTTAAAAACTATGATGTTTTGAAGAATAAGTAGCAAGAGAGATCAGAGTAAATGTTGGTAGCATTGAGGTAAAATTTAAAACCATTAATTGTGACCTCTGTTGTTCCATACCTATGCCATAAGATCACTGCTGAAACTTTTGGTACACAATTAATTTTAAGCTACAGGCTTTCTTCTTTATTATTATTTTTTTTAATTCCAAAATAATCTGCAAATTAATTGAATCAAAATGATCACACATAGCTTGAATATTGAAATTTTTACTGTCGTCCTGCTTCCTCACTGTAACTTTGCATAGGTCTCTTGGTTATCATTTTCATTAGCAGCAACTGCTGAGAAGAGTGAGGGTGAAAAATTGCTGAATTCTTTGTTTCAGGAGTGCCAAAGCTGCCCCCTGAGCAGGCAGGTGCTGCTCTGTTGGTACAGCAAAGTCCTTCTGATAGAAAGGCAAAGGTTTATAACTATCAATTGTCACTGAAAGTACCAGCTGGGGCTCGAGATTCTGCTGTCTGGGTATTTTTAAAAGTTAAAAGATTTGGTTTTTGATAGAGAGTAGATGGTGGGGGCTGAAGTCTCCTTTGCAGAGGTGTTGTTTACAGTCAGAATCTCTCCCTTGCACACACTTTGCATTTAGAATATTGGTCCTCAGCTTTTCAGGGCAGGACAAATTGAAAGAGGGCAGAATTGACAGAAACTCACTGGGTTTGCTTTCATAGAATGGTAATTCAGTCTTTGATGGTGTTGATTTGATTTTTTTTCCTTTTGGTTTATGCAAGTGAACAGTTTGAGTTAGAATGTTTGACAGTTTTTTATTCACAAGATTGCACTTGTTCATGAGCCTTAAAGTACAGGAAATTCGTGATCCCTACAAGTGAACAGCCGTAACACACAGCTGGAGGCCAATCAGATGGACCCAAAATCTGCCTCCAATCAGTGTGTTCAGTAAATCAAACATATTTAGTCTTGGACCTTCCTACCCTTGGCCATCGCATGGTAATGGCCACAGGAGAAACCCAAAGGATGGGAAGAAATGGATCGGATAAAGAGAGTGTTTCCTTAGGTAAGAGGGTGCTCAGACTGTCAGCTGCATAGACAGAGATTTTAATTGTTTTTAGTTGCCAATCAGAGTCTAACAGTTAAATGAAATATTAGACTTCTGAAGGGCCTTTCTATCTAGGTGGTTTATGAGATGTTACACCTTATTCTTTCCCTACCTCCAAAAAGAGGAATGGGGGGGTCACCTTTTAAATGCCCTGTAAGAATTGGGTTCATCACAGCCTAATCCTACAAGGAATGCAACAAAAAGTGAAGGTATTTGATAAATACAGCCAGAATTCAACATCTGATAGCATATCTACAAAAAACCCAAACCACTATCTTCACATGACTGCCATTTGTTGGAGCAGTGCTGATATGCTTTATTTTGACCTATTTTCTGATGTGCTTTATATCTCAGAGTGCTGATAGTGAATATTTGTATTCATGCTTTGGCTGTATGACTAATTGAAGAAATTTGTAATCTTCTCATCTCATGTTGGCATTACATTACATTGTTTCATATTAAATATGCTGCCTCTTTTAATCTGCGGGTTACAGATGCTTATTTCTTTCCACATTCATGGTAGTATTATCCTATTAAGGGTATTTGTGATTTATGATTGCCTTTGTAAAGGCCATCTCACAGCAATATGCGCTGCCACGTTTGGCTGCAAACAGGAATTTGTTTTACTAATATGAAACATGTTTATGGACTGCTGTGCTAACTTATCAAAAAGCCTGTTGGAGAAGCAGTCATTTGAGATTTTTCTGCCTGATGGAGATTTAATGGTGTCAGATTTAGGGAGAGGGTTCAGGTCAGGAAGGGAATCCTGCCCCTCTGCTCAGGCAGCTCTGGGGTGCTGTGTCCAGCTCTGGATCCCCAGGACAGCAGGGACAGGAGATCCTGGATGGCAGCAGGGACAGGAGATCCTGGGATGGCAGCAGGGACAGGAGATCCTGGAATAGCAGCAGGGACAGCAGGAGATCTTGGAGTGGCAGCAGGGACAGGAGATCCTGGAGTGGGGCCAGAGGAGGCTGCAGAGATGAGGAAGGGACTGAAGGAAACGCTCAGGCCACGGAGGTTGGAATCAAACACCAAACCAAGCATCAGGACAATGAGACTCTGAAGTTCTTCAGTCAACTCTTTCTGTCTATTGGGTTGTCTCAAAACTTAACTAAAAATAAAAAACAAAAAACAAACCCTACCAAAATACAGAAGCCAATTAAAACATTAACAAGAGTTTTTACAATGGTTGGCCACAGAGGACACGTACAATTATTTGCAAGTTTAGGAAGATCAAAATTGTGCCTTTTACTTCTAAGTTCATGATGGATCACAGTACTCTGGGATCTAATCAATATAAGCAGAAATGAAAAAAAAAATTTATAAGTTAATTATTTTTTTAAAAGTCTTTAAAGCTTCTCTATTCTTGTGAATAAGGTGAAATTTGGGCATTGAAAAACATAATCTCTTACTAATACAGAAAGGAAATATTTTCTTCAAAATTTAAAACTCTTTTTTTATTTTTTTTTTTTTAATTTAAAGCACCTTCGGAGTATAGAAAAATATAATAGATATAAAGCCAAGAGACTGAAACAATCTTAAATCCAGTCAAGCAACAAGCCACGAGGGCCTGGCCATTCTAGCTCTTTCTGAGCAGAGAAAAGCAAGCAGTGTAAGTCAGAATAAATAATTTACAGTGCAGACTGTCCCCTAAGATGCAGTCAGATTTCAGGAGGTGTCAGATAGCAGATAGTTGTACTGATTTAGAATAGAGCACAGTAGGATCCAGGCAGGCATTTGCTGCTGAATAATAAACACAACAGGAGACTACACAGCCCCAGGAGGCTTTCTTGTGTTATCTTCAGCAAAGCACGTTTACAGTGATGTGAGAGACACGGGCTGGTGCCATCCTCAGAACTTCAAAAGTTCTTGTATTTTCACTTGGGAGGGAAAGCTGAGCCTCCTGTGCAGAACCCTGTGTGTGTGCAGGTTCCCTGTGTATGTGTGTCTGTGTATGTGTCTGTGTCTCTGTGTGTGTTTACATTTGCAGAATCCTCTGTGTGTGTGTCTGTGTGTGCCTGTGTGTCTCTGTGTGTGTCTCTGTGTGTGTTTGCATTTGCAGAATCCTCTGTGTGTGTGTGTCCGTGTGTACAGGATTCCTGTGTCTGTGTGTGCAGTGTTCCTGTGTGTGTGCAGCCCTGGGATTCTCCTTGGTGTCTGTGCCCCTGCATCCTGTGACAGACACTGACACTGCTTGAGTTGTGTTCGCTCCTCTGGCCTTGCCTTGTGCCATGAGACGCCTGGAGAGGCTGCCTAGGACAGAGGCTGGGCAGAGTTACAGGAATAAAGCAGGGATTTATTAAAAGCCTTCAAAGGATTCACCTTGGGCAGTGCAAGAGCCTGGCCAGGGCTGCACCCAAGATAGATCCTGAGTCCCAAATTTTCACACTTTTATCAGTTTGGGTCCATTCCCATTTTGGGTTCATTGTCCAATTCCAGCTCCAGGTTCTGCAGTCCCACCCTCCCAGATTCTCTCCTTCATTCCCTGTTTGCACTTTTTGGGGCTGGAGCTGCGGCATGTCCTTGGTTCTGGGCTGCAAAAGGATTTTGTGTGCCTGAGCTGGGAGGAGAGCTTGGAACACTTTGTGTGGGGTTCAGAGTCACCAATACAGAACCTGGAACACTTTGTGTGGGGTTCAGAGTCACACACCAGTGCAGTGCAGAAGCTGGGAAATACGAAAGCTGAAACTTATGGCATCACATGGGCCATCCACGAGCCCTGCATCTTTGCTGGGCCTGCAGGCAAAAACTCCTCTGTTCATTTTCTGTCAAAAATCACAATATTGGCCTCTTCAGACTTCTGCCTGGGAGTTGGCAGTGTAGATCTGAAACAGTGAAATGAAGATGCAATTAATTAACTTCATAATTTCCTGTTCGTATATAAACATTGTCCAAAAATTCCCACTCTTTTACCACATATAAGTAAAACTGTAGTAAAAGATAATTCAGCATTTTGGTATCTTTATTTTTAAGGATAACCTAGCCCAATAATTTTCGGTTCTGTCTTTATTTTTCTGGATTTTAGGCAGGACTTTGAATATTATAAATTGTACTTTTTCAACAGAAGAAAAACAGCATTGCAATATTGAGCGTTTGAAGAGTCAGTGTGTAACAGATGCTTTACAAATTTAAGTGTTTGGGCATATTTCATAACTGATCAAAATACTGTTAGTTTTTCACTAAATCTGAAGTTTCAACAGACTGTGATGCCAAGCATTTGTCAGTGAAAATTAGTTCAGCGCAACCACTGGCTCTGTGGTTTTTCTGTCAGAAGACAGTGAAGACCAACACAATTTTAATTAGCATTCATATTTAAATTTAGTCTGAATTAATGATCAGCAAGAGAAACAAATGTGCTTCTGGTCTATTTTGGTACACTACAGAGAAGACTTTTATTCCTAATTTGCCATGTAAAATATACTTTATCTGTTGCTTGGTCTACCTGAGGACTTTAGCCATGTCATGGTTAATCATGTTAACAAAGCGATTAATGAGTCTGAAAATACATTTTGGAAATAATTGTGACACAAATGTGCTATTAAATAAATAAATAAAGCTTGGCATGTCAAGTGAATTGTAGTTTTTTGGTCTTAGATCAATAAACATCTAGAAAATGTTATAGTCAGGCATTTAGTAGTTGTCTGGCCCATTCATTCCTCCCAAAGGCAATTTTAATTTCTTCTCACAGAGAAGTTAAGTGTTATAACTAATAGTTTTCATAAGCTGCTGTGCAGCAATAATGTGAATACTGAACATTAGAAATAGTCTCAAAGCATGCAGGAATGACTCTGAAGCCATCCCTCCTTGCAAAGCTGCTGGGTGGGTTCAGAAGCTGCATTTGGAGCCCTGGTTCAGGCACAGGACAGCTCAGCAGGGTTTGTCAGGAGCTGATCCTTTGCTGTCACAGCTATCCTGAAGCTCAGAATCAGAGATGAAAAGCTGTGGAGATAAATAATCAGCTGAGTGCTGCCAGAGCAAGACCTGGGCATGGTTTCACGTCAGGAAAACACAAACACAGGATGGGCAGCAGCAGAGTTGAGTCTCCCTTGGCCTTCCTGACATCCCCTGTACCAGTGGGAATGTGATCACAAAGAAATTCTGGCCCTGCACACCTGGACTGGGAAGTTTTGGTGATCCCAGTTTTCTTACATTGCTGAGGACTCTTGGCAAAGTCATCTGACCTTCATTTGCCAATAGCTTGGGTATATCAAAATAAATGAGAGAGGTATGAAATGTCGTGGGGGTTTGCCTCTGCGGCAGGATTCATGCTGTAGAGTCTTGACTCCTAATTATCTGCAATTTGAGCTGCAGTTCAATCCATGGAAGCTTTGTGAGCTCCTTCCTCGCAGTTGTGTTGTCTTGTTCATCATATGCTGAAATAATTCTCTCCTGGCACTTAATATGCTCTGACATTTGAGGGGAAAACAGTCTTATTTAGACTGAGGAACAACTGGGAATATCCTACTCAGAATAACTTGCTTTGCAGCCTAGCCTTTGGCTTATTCTTTAATTAGGAGGTTAATTGTCATTGTCTCCCTGATTTTTATCTTTTGGTTTTCTTTAGAAGATGCTCAGTGTAGGGGAGGGATAGGACACATACACACACACACCACCTGTATCTCTCCTATTTAGATAACTTTTAGACTTTCAAATAAGTTAATTATTGTTTTGACATGTCCAGGTCTTTGTTTAAATAATGAACTTGTATAGGCTCTGTCTTCGTGAAATGTCAGACTGTCCTGGTGTCCCATATCCTGAACAGAAATGTATTTAGGGCTCTGAGATCTCATATTTTTCAGCCAGAGCCATGTTAGACAGACAGCTCCCTGTTGACTAAACATCTAGGAGGCTCATGTTTAATTGTTCTCTCCAGCTGTGATGAACAGCTCTGAGCAGGATTTCTGTTTCATCAAACTCCACTTAAAGGAAAATCAGAGCACTTGGGGCCGGGGGCTCTCCGTTGCTGCTCCCCTGCTACAAAGCTCCCTCTTTTACCATCCCAGGCTGATGCATTGCCTTCTTTCCCAGGTAGTTTTCATTGCACACAACTTTGCTGCAGCTGCCAAGTGGCCAAGAGGAGAGAAAGAGGAGTAAACTGTGGGGGAAAGGGATGTAATATATTACAGAGATACAGACTGGCCTGGCTTCAGCTGGGAGAGAGTTAATTCTCCTCCCAGCACCTCTTACCGTGTTGTATTTAGGATTTAGAATGGAATAACATGATAGCACATTGATGTTGTAGATGTTGCTGAGTGGTTTTAGCTCTGTAGTTGCAGCTTTTTGGTTTGCCATGCTGTGCCTGTGAGAAGGTGCACGAGGAACCCAGAGAGAGCTTGGCCAGGACGAGGATCCAGCCTGGCCAGAGGGATATTCCAGGCCATGGAATGCTGTGTCCAGGGCAGAAACTGGGGGGGATTTGGCCAGGAAAGGCCAATTGCTGCTCAGGGACTGGCTGGGCATCAATAAACAGGTGGTGAACCCATAGGGATTATTACTTTGTGCCAAAGAGATTTTAAATTTGTATGTTTTCTAGGCAATACCAGGATGGATGTGTCAGAAATTATCAAATTATTCTAAATTATCTGTTTGTTCTAGCACAGAGAAGATAGGCTTTCCAAATTCCAGAGAGAATTTATATTCCACCAAAAATTAGAGCACTGCAAAAGTATGTGCAACTGGAGATATACCACATAAATTGGGAAATGAGTCCATTATAACCAAAACTCATTGTTTTATCTGTTACTATATGTTGGTGCAAAAGTTTACATATCTTAAGTAGATTTTTCCTTCATATAATTTTGGAGTGGCTTTCTTCAGGTAGATAAAAGTTGTGTTGTCACCCTGCCATCTTCATCCTAATTCAGGCTGATTTGTCTTGCTTCCTTCCCACTTGGGTGGGAATATTTTAAATTGAGTATTTATACAACCTGTCTATCTAGATAGGATAAGCCTGAATATCTGTCAGTATCTCCTATTGCACTTGTGATCAGAGGTGCACTTAATAGCTCTGAAAATCAGGCCTAAGGAATTCATTAGAATCCAGTTCCCTTGAAGTATTCTCTAGGAAAGAGAGTTTAGAGAAGGGCTTGAAAATATGACATTTAAAACCAGTGTCCCACTGAGCCATATTAGCATTAGCTTTGAACACAATTGTGGTTTATTACACGTGTGGCTGACAGCTCCCTGAAAGACAGGAGCCTGCCTGTGAAGCTGCACTTTGGCATGCACTGGGTACTCCTCTGCATTTTTATATCTTCTCCCTGCTCTTCCTGTGCAGCTACTCCAAATACAAATTCAGCACTCATCACTGGCAGTAAAAATAATGCCTGGCATCACCTCAGAGCTTCTGACCAGAATCATCTCATCACCTGTGCATGGGGGAGCTGAGATGCAAAGAGAGACTTGGTCAGAAATCTGGGGAACAGTCAGCATCAAAATTGCACTTGCAATCTGTGCCAAACTAAAAAGCACATTGAGTCAGGAAATCAATGATTCCCTTTCACTGTGTCCGTACCTCAGTGATGCTGACTGATGCTGACCCTCAGCACACTCTGCCAAGAGTTCCCTGCTGGAGAACAAGTGAATCCAGCAGCCTGGAATGCACCTTGGGATGTGTGGGTAGGAGGGCTGGATCCAGGAGGGAGAGTGGGAAAGAAATGCCAGCTGAGCTTTCCTGCATTCCCTGATAAATCCAGTCTGGCCTCATGGACTAAATCAGCTCACCAGAGGGATTGGGAGGGTCCTTTTGAGTGATGCTCCTGATCCTTCCCACTCACCTGGGCTGTACTCAAGAGAAAATCACTCTGATTCCAACAGCTGGGGGGTTTGGATGCAACTAAAACCAGGGATGTGATGCAGGAATGGACTTGGTGCCTGAGAGTCACTGTCCAGTGAGAATAAAAACATCCCTGTGTTATAAATTCTCTTCCCAGCACAAATCCAGCACACAGCCCCACTGGGAAGGAAGTTAATTCTAGCCCAAACCAGCACAGGTAGTGATGACAACAGAAATAATTCAAGCCTGGGATGACAGGAAGGTGTTGTAGGCGAATGAGTTTCTGAGAAATGCTAATCAGTTGCATTGTGTAAAAAGAATCAAAAATCTGGATTGTGATTGACTAATCAGTTAAAATTAGTGGGGGGGGAAAAAGGGAAAATTTTTACTGAAAAAAAAATCTGTCTATTCAATTTCCATTTCCCACACACTGAAATCTTGTTAAACTCCCTGTGCGCCTAAATAGACTCATCAGATAGATAAATTGCATAGATGTGTTAATTGGAATCCCAGGTCATTTTCTCTATTTGATTAGTTAGAAATGATATCATGGATATAATTTTGATCTGCAGTTGTTTTTTTCCTCTTTTAAGATACCTCCTTTTGGCCAGAATTAACAAGAAATTATATCTGGTTAGATTTCCCTCAGTTATATTTTCCTTTCCTCTCTGTATATAATTAAACATTTCTCTCTTCTCCCACAGCCTTAACCTGTGTTGCCAATTAAGATCAGATACAGAATGTAAAGCAGTGGAAAGAAACAGAATTGAATATGGAGCACTTAGGGAGAGTGGAGCCTTCCATGTCACTGCAGGGAGAGGTAAAGCTCAGAGCAGGCATTAAAGCCCCTTTGCATTGTCACAAGTGTCTATTCCTTTGTCCAGAACCAGAGTGGAAGAGCTGCAGAATGTTATAATGACTCAATTGAAGAACATAAATTACTTGCTGTTGAGAAAAACTGGATTTTGTTTTGATGAATCATTTGATTCTCTAGCTACAAATTTGTTTTGTGTTGAATGCAGTTAAAAAAAAAAATAAGCCTGCTTTATCAGTAGGAGATTGAACCTTTGGTGTTATTTATAGACGTGGATTAATCTCAGAACCCTGACATTTAACCCTGTCATGCAGGGACCATCTTGAAATTGAAAATGCAGGACTAGGAGATGCTTTTTGAAAGGATTTCTCTTGTTAAGGCGTTGACAATGTTGTGACATCTCTTGTATTTAGTGCTTTTGAGTAACAAAACTAAATACCCTCCAAAACACAAGAAGCTGCTACTGAAAGTAGATAGAACTCCAGAATTGTGATACAGTATGTTTTGTTTTCTTAAAATATAAATATTTTAAAATTTGATTCCAGAATGGGATCAGTGATTACATGGCAGATATTTTATTTCTAGCCACAGAAGCTGATGTGGGAGCTTGCAGCCTGCTGTGTCTGCACTGAAGAGTTGTTGAAGGGATCTCATTGCTGAGATTAGGATTTCTTCCTCTCTTTCTTTGCCTTGAAAAACGAGCATTTGTCCATGCTGGTCCTTAACATGCAAAGAATGAGGCAACCTCTTAGAGAACTTGATGGTTTACAACCTGTCTCTAAGCTTTTAAACTCTGGGAGGGTTGGGTAGAACAGAAAATAAGTATGAGATAGGATTAGCAACCATGGGGAAGAAAAGGAATCTGATTGATGAATTCAAAAGGTGGAATAGCTGCAGGGTCAGTTACTGTCAAACAGAATGAGAATTATGCCAAAAAACGAGTTTCTTAAGATCATGGGGAATTAGTGAAAGGCAACAGACCTCCAGGTACCTTTCTGCTGCTCTCAGCTTTAAAGCCCAGTTAATTCAGCATTATTTTCTGATGCTGACAGCTCCACTGCAGGCATCTCGCCACGGGCACACTTCCTAGGTGCTCACAAAGCATCTCAGGAGGGCTGCAGGAACACAGATTAAATGGATGGGACTTGTAACCAACCTACAAACCCCTCACAGAACAGGCTGTGTCTCAGCAAAGCTGCCCTGTGGCCAGGTGAAGCTTCACGAGAAATGTTGTGTTTAATTTATCGCGGTCTCCCAAAAATTCAGTGCCTGGCGCTCTCAGCAGCAGCTGCTGTTTGTCTTCTCCTGCCAGAGTGAGGAATGACCTCAGCCACGGTGCTGTGACATCCTGGGGACCCCAGAGCTGCTGCTGCTGAGCCCCTCCTGCTGCCAGGCTTGTGCTCCTGAGAGGAAAATGGGAGTTGGTCAGGGAATCACCTGGACAAAAAATCAGCCTCGGTCTGTGGCACCTTCTGCCCCCTCCCCATGTGAGACAGCCCTGTGTGATTGCATTTCCTTCCCTTGTGCTTCCCTTCCCTCTGTGTGAAAAAAATAAATTTTGGAAGGCTTAGAGGGTTTTTTTGGCTAAATGAGGGTCTATCTTTTTCTGGCAACATATGGGGAAAGAACACCTAGGGGTTTTTCTGTCAGCATGATCCCAGGGTTGTGTCAAAATTCCATCCTTGAAAGGAGCATGTTTACCTTCCCTTGATTTAAAAAATAGTCTTGAAAAATTCCTGTGACACAGACAAAGAAAGGAATGATTGTTGATTGATGACACTAAAGTAATGAACTTGAAGAATTAATGCTGTGAATGTAGACACAATTCTTCCCTGCTCCATTGCTGGCTGGCTATTTGTTCCTTTACTTGAATTTTCTGTGTAACAAGTATTGTGAATAAACATGCTCTTATCAGATTAAAAAAAAATAATATATGCTCAAAATCCTTTTGACTTAGCTAGCTGGGCCACTGTTGCCTTGAAAAATGTTATTATTCTAGTCTGAAAAATATCCAAGTTCCTCTTTGAGTGCTCATCTACAACAAATGTGGTTTTTTGGGTGTGATAAATTCATGGTATCTCTGATTGCCTCTGTAAAGCACTGATGATGGAAACAATTATTTTACTGATGATTAGCACTTCTCAGAAGAATGATGATTTTTCCAGTTTTCAAACACCTGTGATCCTATTTTCCCTTTATTATTATATTCTTCTGTAGACTTTATTTTCAAGTTATTTATAAATCTATTTGTAAATATTAGACAAACGTCAGGTTCTGTAGTATTCACAAAATGGAACACAAAATAGATGGAATTTGGATCTGTTGAAATCAGCTTTGCAGCATTACAGTTCCATTTCACTGGGAGAAATATCTAGCACCTCGAGAGTTTTCTGGAAAATTTTCTTCCATGGAAAATTCCCCTGTAGATGATGGTAGAGTGCTGTTGCTGCCTGGGATTAATCAGTCATGATGCTCTCCATAGCTGTGGCTTGGGGCCCAGATGAAAAAATCCAAATCTTTCCAGTGTTGATCATTTGTCACCAGCAGCAGAATCCACACTAATCTGTAATTTCAAATGTGCCTCACCTGGGGATTTCTCCAGGTCTTTGGAACTATGTACCAATCAAACCACTGCTACTAAATGAAAATTAATGGCTTGTGGCCACGGCTCTAACTCAATGACTGCAATGACATTTCCTGTTGCACTTGCCTCGTGACAAGGTAACAACTATTGCTTTTGGAAATAGGTATTTTTTCCTACATCCAGAAGGATCCTGCTGCTGGCAGCCCCCTCCCCTCTGGGATTTTTGTTTTGAATGGCACTGTCTGCCCTGACTCGTTCAGGGATCTCCCCTAAGCTGGTTTGGTACAGCTGCAAATGTCACAAATGGCAGCAAGGCTCAGAGAAGTTGGCACATCATTTTCTCCTCGGATGCTAACTATCTCAGGGATCTTTGCCACTGTGACTTCAATTTCCTCTGCTTGACAGACCTTATCAACAGCTTAAAACATGTTTACAAACACAATACAATCAGAGTTCTGGGCTTTAGATGCCAAATTATGCTGTAAGCCATTGATCTTTATTACAGATTTGCAGGGTGTTTCTAAATACATTAGTAATTATACATCTGGGCTGTCAGAGCATCTCCTCTTGGGCAATCTGCTTTTATGTGGGGTTTGACTGATAGTTAGTTGTAGAGTTGATTCAAAATGAATTTAAAAATCACAGTGCTGGAATACAAACCAGCTCAGGTTACTTTAACTTTTCAGTCTAAACCTAATGTGGGAGGATTGCTGATCTAATGAGGGTTATTTAGTCATGTACTAAATGCAGCTCTAGCATTCATTTATCTGTCCAAGGCGAGAATAAACATCTGGATTTCCAGGAGATGGTCATTTCTCTGCTTCCAGGAGCACAGTGTCAAGGAACAGTGTCAAAGAACTGTCAGAAAGTAAGAATCATTTTGGTGTTTGTATTTGATTTGTATTCCATTCTTGAAAAAGCGGAGGAATTCCACTATGCTCCTCCAACATATTAACAAGCAATAGGTTGTTTCTATAAAAATGATTAATCATATCAAATAACAAGGTTAGTTATCAAAATCAACCCATATTCAGTTAAAAGTTAAAAAAATCCCTTTGCATGTGAATGTATTTTTTGCTTTCTTGCTGGTGGCGAGGAAGAGCAGATTTGAATGTGCACAAGACGCAGAGCTCCAGGTTTTCCTTACACCAGGAGCGAGTGAGGACAATTCACGCAGGAGTTATTGCCTGCATGTGAGGCAAAGATCTGTAAATCTGGGATGAAAGCTCTTCTTTCTTTTTCTTCTTTCCATATTAGGATAATTTTTTTGCAATTAAGTAAAGCTTATACTGAAATTGAATTGTACACTCTATTTTTAATAGCAAAGTTGCACATCCACCTGCCCTTTATAAAAATCCTAAATTAATTTCTGTTCTGTTTATGTTTAGAAGTAACTCATGTCCTTCTTTCATGAAGTTGCTGAAAGAAATTGTTTCTCAATTGAATTTGAAAACTGAGTTTAAATGCTTTTATATTTTCCTTTCATCCACGTAGTAGATTTATTATCAGAAAACCCTAAACACAGCACCTTTTGTTTCTCTGAAGACAGGAGTCCATTAAAATTTTAACAGTTTAGAAACTAAATTCACCTGTAGAGGAGCACTGAATTGCTTTACAGAAAGGTACAAACCCTGTTAAAAGAGGAAATTCAAAGAAGTTGTATTACTAAAAATTTAAAACTTTAATGCATAGGTTTACTTCTTTTATTAAAGTAGCAAAATTGTCTATTTCATATCTGGAAAAGAAATTAATGTATTTTCAATGTATGAAGTTTGCCAAAATTTTTCAACGCACAGGTGCTTAAAAAGATCAGTTTTATAACAGCAGAATGTTGGAATTTATTTTAGGGGAATCTAATGTTTATTGAGCAGTTTGAGTCCACTAAGGAATTCTTTTGGTTTGCATCAACAAGGTAAACTAATTAAATTGTTGATAATTAGGGTGAGAGATTAGTATTAGTATGTTTATGTTTATTTTATCACTATTTTAGAAACAGGGGTGATGAAATACAATGGATATTTTTCCATTAAAATGGAAATGGCAAAATAAACACATTTCACTTCTTTGAGGCAACTGCCAGTAAGTGAAAAAAAATCACTCAGTCATGTTTTAGAGGAATGGGTGATTTTACCTCATTTCAGGTGAATTAAACAGATCACAAGGGACTTGAAGAATTCCCTCACTTTGAGAAGGGCAGTGAAGATGGGGAAGGTCTGGAGAGTCAGAAGATCCATGACTCTATACCCAATAAAGCGAACAGATAGATTTTTACATCATTTTCCTTGTTCACAACAAAAAATCTCTGCAGAATCAGAAGCTCAGGCTTGTCTTAGAGAACTCAGTTTTATCAGCAGTAATATTTCACTGGTTTGGAAGCAGTGTTGGTGTGAATTCTCTTGATTTTAATGTTATCCAAATTTAAAAGTCATAATGCTCAATATTTATAACTACTATGGGAAGCAGGAATTTTGGGATATCACAGCTCGAACAGTAGTGGGTTTTCCTCATGAAATGTGTAAATACTGATAACCAAAGCTGTCACTAAAAGATATCATTGATAAATCTCTTCTTCCATTTCCTCTCCTCTTTAGTCTATGTTTTCTGGGTGATAAAAAACGTTTCTGACACTTTTCAGTCTCAAACTGTTCCTTAACCATGTGTTCCTATGCTGGATTTTTTTTCTGTTTTACTTAATAGACTGGGAGATTTATGGAAATTTCGAGGTTTTATGACACTTCATCCTGCCATTCAGTGAAGGAAAAACCTGGAATGAGAACTCATGAACACAAGAGTCTTCTAAGGACCAGCTTCTGCCTCAGCCACACAGAAATCCAAAGGAAGATGTTGATCTGAGGGTTTAGATCCAGGGAAAAATTTAAAAGTCAGTTTGGAATTTTTCACATTTTCTCATCTCCATTCCAAAGTGGAGAAAATCCCTCCGTGGTGCTTCCCTGTGGGTTTGTCTCTTGCTCCTTTTTTACATTATTGATACTCATTTTTCAGGATCTGACATTTATGTTCACATCAAGGCTTATGTGTAAGCTTAAACCACGAGAATCTCTTCTGTGCTTTGAGACCGTCGGGAGTTTGAAATCTTGGGGTTTAACTGTGTTTATTCATTCAAAAGAGAACACATTATTGGTGTGGAAATTTCCCATCTTGATGGGGTTTTGAGCCCCATTCTTCAGCTGAATCATTCAAGAACAGAAAAGTGCAAGTGAGTTTAATTCCTGTCTTAAACAATCATATACATGTTCCAAAATGTAAATGTAGGAGTGCAACTGTGCTCCCTCAAGAAAGGTCTGAGTAAGCAATGTAAAACTCATTGGCTTTGTTTTGCCTTAAAAAAGAGGATGGTTTTAAACCTTTCTTTCCTCTCTTAAAAGCACAAACAGTTCACAGACACGTTCTGTAGGAATTTTAGCAGGCCCAGGGCAATGCAGTGAAGTCTTTGACAGCCAGCACGATAATGAAGGAGCAAATAACACAGATGAATAAGTTTTTCTTTGGTGAGTTGTTGTTGTTTGCGGATTACAGAAAAAAGGGAGACAAGCACGATGACCTTCCCGCTTAAAAAGTCTCAGTTTTGTAATTTTGTTCAGTTCTAGAGTTGTGCTTTCCCTCTTTTTTGTACACACACAAATCAAAGCTCACCAGAGGCAATTTTGCATAAAGTGACAGCTGTTTATTTAAATTATCTTAGCCTCATTCTATTTCCATCTTTCTCTGACAGACATATGTTCAATTGGTGCATTAGAAATAGATGCACATATTGCTTGCCATCCTGTAGGAACTGGGGACTGGACAATACCGGTTGCTCAGGCAGTTGTATAATATTTGGGATCTATTTAACAAGTGTTGTTCTTATTTTTTGTTTTAATCAATTCGGTGGCACATATGTTTGAGTAAACATTTTGACTGTTTTGTACTGGGAGATGTGATAATTGATCATAATAACGCTAGAAAAAATGTCAAGAGAATGCCCAGCCTCAGGTTTAGAACTGCCCTGAGTTTGCTGTAAGTGAAGCTTGCAGGGTATATGAAGGTGCAATAATTCTTTTCCATTTGAATGTAATTTGGATTTTATGGGAAAACAGTTAATGTAAGTCTGCCATCTTTCTTACTCTGTCAGAAAAAAAAATTCAGATCCACACCATCTTCAAGGGTTAATTTCTCAGAGCAGGTTTGAAATTGTGCATCTTTATTTTTCCTGAGAGCTTGTAAAGTGAATATACTTGAAGGACACCAAGGGAATATACAATTATTTTTACATTGATAACAAATAGAGGCAGCTCTTCCACCACCAGCCCAGAGCAGGCACAGGGCAGAAGGACTGACCCTGGGAGGAGAAAGTTCTCATTTTCAGTGTGGTTTAATTAATCCATGTTACTCAGTCGCTGCTCTGTTTGACCCTCTTGCCAGTAGATCTGTTAGACTTCCACTACTTTTGTGACTGCTGCACTTGGCATCAGAAATGTCCTGAACTGCCACCCCACAAGTGCAGTCTCATCACGAGTTCCCCAAGGATGGCACACAAGGTTTGGGCATCCTTTAAGCCTGTAAAAGATATTGTTTTCCCAACCCTAGATATCTAGAAATCCAGATTTCAATGAGAATATTGAATATTTTAATGTCATTTCAATGTCCAAATCAGTAGTATTTCTTAATGAATATTTACCTTTTCATTACATGGTGTTACAGCATTCTGATGATCAGTAAAATGTATTTTTGCTTGGGGGCAAAGGGCAACCCAAACTGACCTCAAATATTTCACTCTGAATTTAACAAAATTCTTAATTTATACTTGGATTCTTATTAAAATATAAGTGAGTTAATCATAACTTGGTAAACCTTGCATACCACAATTTCAAAGCCAGTTTTGGAAAAAAAAACTTTTCTTATGTGGAAACGATACTTTTTAAAGCTCCTAAGAAGAAAATCCAATCCTTTTTGGGTAGCATGAGGTGTCTTAGGAGGGTGGCAAACTCCGCTGGGGAGCTCCAGAGGCTCTGAGAGCTCTGAGAGGCAGGGTTGTTTCCAGAATTAAATCTGCAGGTGAATAACCTGACCCACAGCAAACACAGAGATTCTGTGCTCTGCTTTCCCTCTTGTGCTCCAGAACTGCTCCAAGTGCTTGGTTGTTCAGTAATTGCCACCAGCATTTCCTTCCCTGCCCACACCTCATCAGGAGCATGGTTCCTCAGCTATCAGATTGAATTTTTGTTTGTTCTTCCCTCCTTATGGCCCAAAATCTTCCTTGTGGCTGTCTAGAGACAGTCAGGAGCCTGTAAAGGAAAGTCCAGGGCAGTGGGATAAGGAGCTCTGGGAAGTTTGCCCAGTAACATCAGTGCTCAGCAGTTTCTCATTTAGCTTCATCGTTTCCAATAAGAAAAGATATTTTCTGAGCAGGGAAATGAATTCTGTGTACACCTGTCATTTTCCATGGTTTTCTTTATACTGCGCTCTCTTGAATATTTATTGATTCCTATATTACCAGTTTGAGACCCTTTCATGCCAATTATCTATAGCCTCTACAATCTGATTTCCAAAAATCAATATACTCTAACTAAATAGATGCTTCTGCTTTCTGCTTACGAAACAAAAGTAGGACCCCAGCAAGGTTACAGGCTAAAATGGGAAAATACAGAAAAAAGACTCAAGTGCACATTAGTGTGAATAGTTTCTTACAAAATATTTAATGGTTGAAGTAGTGAATTGGGTCTATGATAAATACAAAACTATAAATTTGTTAGAATTCCCTTTTTGATCATGAATTTATCTTTCAAAGTTAAAATATTATAAAGTAGAACTAAATCCATACTGATTTTTCCCCCAAAGATTAATTTATAAGAAATCGAAATACCAACATTTAAAATATTTCAGAAATGAACCATTTTGCTCTTTTGCTTGCTATTTTTAGCACTACATGCTTGCATGCTATAAAACGAACCAAAATCATTCATTTGGAATGACTTTCTCTAAATTTCCATATTTACTCCTATGTAGAGCCTGAGGGAGTTCTTCTGGTTTCAGCTCTTCCAAACTTTTAACCTTAAATGATGGAAGGAAAAAGTAAACTTCCCAAATCTGTGGATGACAATGACCTGCAGGGGCCTGCAAATAATTTGGAGGACAAGGTTACAATTTAAATTAACCTTCCTAAATTGGAGAAACCATCCGGATCTCACGGATAACGCCTGAGTGAAGTTGGGCAAGGAGAAATGAAAATCATAAATACAGCATGAGGGAGGGCTGAGTGGGGGCAGGGATGGGTGCAGGAGTCAAGGAGCTCTGAGATGAGTGGGTCAGGAAAGAATTTTGTGTTCTGCTGTGTCTGTAGAGGATACAGAGCTCTGCGAGCTGAAGTTTGTAAAATTCAGTGTATTTGGTGTAGGAAACGCGAGGCAGGTGCAGGCTGGAAAAGTTTCCAGAAAATGAAGGTTTTAATGAAAAGGGGAAATCAAATATGGTTCATAATGCTCAAGACTACGACTAACCTATGTTTTAAAACTTTAAAGGAGCAGTTCTGGAAGTCAGAGGTCATGAGTGTCAATATTCCCTCAGAAACCATGAGTGGCTGAAGTCAGAGAAGTTGTGGGTTTGCTGCCACATTGCTTTTACAAACAAATACAGAATAATAGCAAGAAAACAGGAAAATTGCCTTTCTTATTCCTTTCTCACCCTCTGTGTTTTCTCATAGGCTTTTAAAATCTTGGAGCAGGTTCAGAATGTGGAAAATATTGTGTATTTTGTTATTTGGCACCTGTTTGGTCCTCAGCATCTCTAAGAGTGCTTAGAAATTGTACTGATAATTTAAAATAACTTTTCTCATTTATAAAAAATTCCATGTGTTCAGTGTTAAAACACTGCTCTCAAAATGAAGCTGAGCTCACCTCAAAATTGTCCCACCCCAATCTTATTTTATTTGTTCTATTTAATTGATTACAGTCAATGAAAGTAAATTATACTAAAGAAATTCCCACTCAGTTGTGACAGGCACAAGTTGTACTCATTAATCAGACTTTTGCAGAGGAAAATAGATAAATATAATCAAACCAAAATGAAATTTCATATTAATATTAAATCATAATTATAAATTATAAATTAATTGCAACGTTAACTGATTCTCTTATTCTGACACTGGAAACAGGGAAAGTGAGATCAGCCTTTTTAAGGGGTAGGAGAGAGAAAAGAAAGAAGCTTTTAGAGGAGCTCTTGTGGCTCTGAGAGCAAAGTTCTGGGACACAGCATTTACTGCCATGTTCTTTAATTCTGCCTTTTGCTGCGGGCTCAAACTCATAGGAGGAAACAGATTCTCATTTTTTAAGTCATTGGGCAAATTTTTTCACCTGCTGAAAGCAAGGAATAATGGGACTGCACAGAGATTTGTAACTCCAGGAAAATGATTTCAGCTTTGAACCACAGAATTTTCTGATACTGTGGTTGTGAGCAGCAGTCTTTAAGCAGAATTTTGGTCTAAAACTGTTTTGTATCTGCAGAGTTCTGTTTAGGGTTTGCTTGTTTGGTTTAAATAAACAGCCTCACAAATGTGACTTTTTGAAGGCGTTAAAAGTTGCAAAAATGATTGTTTAAAAGAGAGAGAGAATAATTTTTTCCTAGGAGTTATTTATCAATATGATACCATCTGAAATGTGGAAATGGCAATTATAAAGGTCATGTTAATTAAATTTAGAGCTATCTTCAGGCTTGCATCTATTTAATTCCCTGGTGACTCAGATTAAATACAGAGCAATCCAGGCCAGTATTCCATACACAGGCTATGAAAATAAAAATCATGAATGTGAGCTCCCGTCTGGGCTTTATTGATGCAAGTTTCAGGGTTTTGTTTAATTTCTGATTTTGTCTTTTTTTGGTTTCACCCAATACCTTCGGAGCTCTTCCCAGGGATGTCCTGGATCTTACCCCAAGCAGATGTATCTGCACAAAGAGAAACTCTCACAAACCCACAGGCTCTTTAACTTGCATCCTTTTTCTGTCTCATTCCTTCCCCTAAAGCAGCCCTGAATTGTTGGATGTACTCTTGCTTTCAAGGCAGAGTTTCAGAATTTACCAAGATAACTCTGTGCACCACCTGGATATCTCGTTTTTAACAAAGCTCAGAGCGCTCCCCCATAAATTATGACCAAATAAACTATTTCACCATCTATAATAACAATCTATTTCTGAGATGCTGTTGGCATTCTGTGGTTTCCATTTCAGTATCTCTAATGAATTTATACATATTACAGAAGCCTCCATCTGAAAAAATGCAGCTAGAAAGTTGCAGTTATTATAATAATTATTTTTACTGCTACAAATATTTTTAAATGAATGAGGATTATTTTTTTTTTGTATGCCACAAGTTTCATAGCACCAAGAAAACTTTCCTTTACACCCCTGCCACTCTCAGTCTTTTTTTGAGCTGAAGCTTCTGAACAGATTGCAGACAAGGGACTGCACTGCTGAGCAGGGCAGGTTTGGATCATTTAATTCCTATTCCTTGTGACCTTCTCAGGCTCACTTGGAGGAAGATAACATTCTGCACTGATAAGACCTTGCCTTCAGGAGTGTGTTCTCAGAGATTTCTCACCCCAAGCTCGGTGGCAATGAGAAGTTTTCTCTGAGCAAGCCCAGTGCACACGTGGGGTGTTAATGAGAACACAAATTAATAATTACAGGGGCTCTGCAGCCTTCCTCAAACCCAGCAGCTGCTCAGGGACAAGCAGCATGGGGCCATACAAAGCTTAACTTTTCAATCCTAACAGATGAAATTCCACTTTAGGAAAATCAAATAGTTCATGCTTAGCTTAAGCAGCCAGTCTCTCATCATATTTTTCCATCTCCTCCTTATTTTCTGACTCACACAGATTAACTTTTTTAAATTTAGCTGCTAAGTTTTTCTGCCAACTTATTCTTGAAGTTTCTTTAAACACCACACTTTAATTTGCAAACTTTTCCATTGTTTTTGCATACTTCTGAAAACGTTTCCATAATGCTGATGGTTTCAAACCAAAAAAAGGCTTCCAGTACTGAATCAAATCCTGAATGAGGTCAAAACCAGCAAGCAGAGGATCAGGAGGAAGGATTGGTGGGGTTTAGTTCTCATTAAGGTAGAAAGTAACATTAGATAGATTGGTGATAAAGAATTATAATGTATGGAAGTAGGAAAGACTCGTTCCAGGCTCAAGACCAAACTCACAAGACAAGCAGGAGTATCAAACCAGAATCAACTCAGTAAAAGGCTTAAAACTAGAATTGAAAAAGTTTTAAAAGGTACTTTAAAGAAATATTTCTCTTTGTGGTCTTTTCTCTTCTATATAAAGCTTGTAATTTTTAATACCCCAAATGGAGCTGCAGGTGCACCTGCCTGGCTTTGGGAAACACAACATTTCAAGGGATTTTAGCCCCTAAATAATCAGCTATTCAACCACAGTTAATAGGAATTTAAAAATAAGGGCTATCAAATTAGCATAGCACTGTTTGGCACACATTGGATTGCATATTGAATGATATGCTCTGTAAATTAACTTATCCTTTACATTAATTGGTGCTAATTACTGCAGATCTGTTTAATATTAATGTGTTAATCTGTACATCAGTGACTGGAATTGCACATTAAATTCAGAATGTCAGTCGCACATTCAATTCAGAAAGTCACTGATAATGTAATTTGTAGTTTATGTTATCATTAGAGTGAGAAAACATGAAAAAAGTTGGGTATTATACAAGGTTGATTATCCTGTGTGCATGTGTGAGGGTAAGGGGGAAATGTTCTTTAATCTGCTTGAGGAGTGAACAAATTTATCAGAATTGGGATTTTTGATTCTGATTTCTGTCCCTTTGAGATTGCCAAGGCCACAAAGAACATCTCAAAACGTATAACATTTCTTTTTAAGACCAAAACCACAGATATTCAGTTTTTCCTCTGAAAAATCATGCAATTGTTAATTTAAAAAAAAAAAAAAAAAGAAAAGCCAAACAGCTTTAAAGTTTGTTTTGAGTTTGTATCAATGAATTCTTGAAAGAGCTTTGCCATAAAACATGCAAATTTAAAAAGAATATGGATAAAAATGGTTATTTGACCTGCCCTAGTTTTGACAAAGTGTGAATTTTGGGTAGGTGTATTTGTCAGTTCCTCAGTTATCTACAATTTCCCCTACTTTAAAATGTATATTTAAGCAGGGCTTAAGCTGTTCATCTATTTTCTCTTGTCTGTTTAGTGAAGCCCTGCAGATCCTTCAGCTGTGAGCATCCAGAATTCCTTACTTCTGTGTGCTACAAGCTTTCCAACTTATTCAAATGGACTTGCAGGGAAATTGAAGCACATTCTGGACCTGCTGGTCCAGAAACTTATAAAATGATAATAAAACACACATTCTATAAAGAGATTTTAGGTGACCATAGAGAACTGTATAACATTTATATTCCCTTCCCTACCACCCTAAATGATTTGAGAGGGGCAAACATTTAAAACTCAGTTTCTAGAGGTACCCTACCAGGGATGGTGCTTGTAATGCAACTATAAATTATGGCATACAATGTTCAAGAAATATTAAAATAACAGTTTCTATAATTACATTGTATGCCCTGCATTCTAATATCTAATTTTTCTACTTTGCTCCAAAACCTCATAAAATAGGCTGTTAAAGTTAACTGAGGCAATAAAATAACTGTGATAAATTTACATTTATAGCACTGTTTTTTATCATGTTTAAATCACGACGCATAAACCAGGGAGACAATCAATAAACATCTATGGAAAAATTTGCATTTAAAATTTAAAGTGCAATCTTTATGGACTGCTCAAAGAAAGGTGTTTCTGTCATTTGAACTCTGAGCTAATGTCTTTCTGTAATATTAAAAAGCACTGGTCAGTCACACATTGGGAAAAAGCAACCAGGATTTTATTTGGTTTAATATTTATTAGTTTCTTTTTTTATTAATATACCAGCAAATGCATCCGAGTTATGATCAGGTAAGTTCTTATTTTTGTATTGAGGGTTTTTCCCATTATAAAACAACTTAAAAATAGACAGGAAATTTCAGTGCACCGTGAAATCTTCTACTATTTCTTTGGACTGGCCTCAGGTTGTATTTTGTACCTGTGGCTGTTGTGTGTGCTCACTATTTCTGAATGTCTGCCCAGGATTTATTTTACACTCCAACCTGTAACTGCATAAACACACAGAGAAAAACTGCACCCTTAGCATGTTCAATTTATTACGGGTATCACTTTGGAAATTTAGATATTTCAGATATAACCCCCCTCTTTTTCTTGTGTTTTTCTCGAAATATGAAGAAACTCTTAATCTGAAACCACTAAACATTAAATATACACACTCAGAGTGTAAAAATAACTTTTTTTCACAGTGCCTTTCTTCTAAAAGAAGGCATGAAAAAAGTATGAGAGTTTCTTGGTGTATCTTCAGAGATTTGTGTGCTTGTAATAGAAAATTATTCATAGCAGTCATTGGTTTGAAGACCAGGCCAGATTTAAAAAAGATTGTTTTCCTACATAAAGGAAAACTACTCTATAAAGTGACAATTTACATTCCACTGAAAAGTAGAAACTACCTTCTGGGCTAACACAGTTTATAGAGAAATCTAAATCTTCTAGAAAAAAGTGGGGTTGGAGTAAAGCAAATGCAAAACTTAGTGTTGTGTCAGTAAAAAACTGCATCTCCTGCAATAGAAGATTAATTTGTTGATTTAATTTTTCAAATATTTTTACTTGCTGTAAAGTGATGTGGTTTATGGGTTAGAAAGCTGTTTATGGGTTAAAAGCTTTTTATGGGTTAGACACAGTCTTCAGTTTAACTCTATAAAAGCAATATGCTAAAAAAACCAAGACAGATCTTCTTTGGGCAATTTTGCTTGAAAGCAAAATCAATAAAGAAAAGTGAATTGTCAACAATGGCTGGTGATTCATAAATCTTTCTTTTATTTATTATTGAAAAACATCACGCTGATCAAACAAATCTGTGATGTCAACCTTCCCTTTATTTAGCTAGAATACAGAATTGCTTTGGTCAGAAAAAGAACACCATGGTTTTGTAAAGAGGTTCAGCTTTAGTCTTCAAGGTTAATTCTAAATCAAGGTTTTTAGAATTCTGCTTTAGCATCTGAAATAAAATGTTCTTAGGACTTCATGATGAATGGGAAATTAAATGTTTACCTCTGTTTTAGTAAGTAGTAAAACCAAAAATTCTGTGCCAGCAGTTTGATGGTTGTATTTGTCCTACCATTCTCCTATAGATACAGCTCCTGATGAATTGTAGCATCCAGAATAAATATTCATAAGCTCCTGCTTTATCACAGAAGTCTGCCCAAATATCTGCCCAAAAATCACATTTTTCCCTTTAGAATAGAGAAAGGAATAAACACATGGCTTGCACACTGCCACTTTGAGACAAACAGAACGTGTCAGCTTTTTAGATGTGGCAAAAGTGTGGAATTGGAGCTGTAAATGTGATATGAGGCAGAAAATCAGCTTGGTGCTCTGGTTATAATGGTGGTGTAAGAGGGTGCCAGGCTGTTAATGAGCAGCAGACATCACAAACATTTATCTGCACCTTTAATCCAGAGCTGGTTTCTTCTTGTACAAGCATCATCCTGGTGTGGGCAGAGCAAGGAGAAGCACCTGCCCCTGCTGTGCCTTTGACACAGATATGCGGCAGTGGTTCACAGCTTTCCTAAACAGAGACTTGAGTGTATTTGTCATCTCAGTCTTCCTTTTTATTATTTTTTTTTTTTACCTTTGAAATAGTTCCAGTTCTAGTGCTGTGCCACTGGCAATGCCAACTCCAGTGGCATGGCAATTACACAAATATTGGTGTGAGACTGACAGGAATTGCTGATTTATCTATCTGAACATAGCATCAACATATTCAAATAATTCTGAAGTAGTTCATCATCTGAATTCCTTCATACCTTCATTTATCTCCCCTAGGGACTTTTCTGTACTTTTTGGAAAAAAATGTGTGTTTTATGGCCTGGTCCCACACACTTGTACTGGGAATCTTTTCAGCTTTGCAGGTAATAGGTTAATTCTAAAAGTCCTAAAGGTGAAGGAAAAAATTACAAAGTTTTAAAAAAAATTTTAAAAATTACAATTTAGCATTTCAAGCATATGAAAATTTCAGGGGTGTCAGCGTCACTGAAAAACTCAGGGCGTGCATAAATCCAAGTGTTGTGTAAACCCTGCCTTAGCTGGACAAGTGCAGTTTGATTTAAATCAACCTGTGCTTGGCCAAAACCCAAATGAGGCCAAAGTTTACAGTTCATTATTTGCCTTGGACTAAAATAGTTGGCTGTAACAGAAGGTTAAATGTGCCTTGGCTGATGTATTATAGGGTTTTTTGGGTTTTTTTTTTTTAAAGTAAGCCAAGCAACAGGGTATTAGGAACCCAAACGTGGTGCAGTGTCACCAGCACAGCCAGGTGTCACAGATGTACACCTGCCCTGCCTCAGGCTACCCCACCTCTGATTTCAGATTTCCTTTTGGGATTAAACTTTGTCTAGACTAAATCAGTTATACATCAGGCAACATTTCTGCAACAGCCCAGATGTTTTTGATAATTGCTGCTGTTGCTGGATTTTTTTTCTTTGTCTTTTCCTAGGAATTTATATTTGATTAATTTTTATTGTCAGAATATGGGAACTGACTTTATTCCTACATATTATATTGTGACAGAGTTGTCTTTAATACAGATGAGGTTAAAGACCCGTTTAATTCTCTCAGGTCTGACTGTGGCCAAAAGTGAGTTTCAGAGAGTGTGGGAGGTTTTGTGGAGCAGAGAATTCCTGAGGTAGAGACAGTTTTGGTGTGCCCAGGAGTTGGGTGGGTTTCACTCCATGCCCAGGGCTCAGCCAGAGCAGGGAGGCTGATCTGGGAAAGATGATTTGGGGAGGCTCATTTAGGGAGGCTCATTTAGGGAGACTAATTTTGGGTGGCTGATTTGGGATGGCTGATTTGGGATGGCTGATTTGGGGTGACTGATTTGAGGAGGCTGATTTGGAGTGGTTGATTTAGGGAGGCTGGTCTGGGGTGGCTGATTTGAGGAGGATGATTTGGGGTGGCCATCCCTGTGCTGTGACAGGGCACAGCCAGCACATCCATCACAGGAATTCTGTCTGCTCAGGACTTGCCAGCCCCTGACATCTTTGCCAACACAATATTCTGCTGTCTCCAGCAGTGATGAGCAATCACTCCTGGCTCAGCCTCAGCAGGTCATTTGTAATGTGCTCTGGATCTAGGGAGCACCACAGAGGTTCATGGGCAGCACATTCTGAGGGTCCTGCAGATCCCATCTTTAATCATTGCACAGCTCTCCCATTAAACTGTTCCTCATCCTCTTCTTACCCTGCAGGGAATTCCATTCATGGCTAACTCATCTTTTTTCTAATAGGAATAGCTCCAAATTATTTTTTCTTTCTTTATCGTTACACATATATGGTAAAGGTAAATTAAAAAGTAACCAACCATTTTTGCTTTCAAACTGATCCATAATTGCCAGGCAAAAGGGGAAACATGTATGGCCAGCTAAAATTAGGATTAATTACATTTGAACTAATAAATTGTAGGTTCTTTATAAAGAATTCTTGTATTTCATCTATTCCTGTCTGTTTGAAAACAAAAGTAGACACAAAAACCTACAGTCACAAAACCCAGAAATTAATGAAATATTTTTTAATGACTGATCAGCAAAATATAAATAGTGCACAGACAATTATGCAGTCCCCTTCACAGGCTATAGTCACTTATCCTGAAACATTATTAGGTTAAAATTCTGGCCTAGAAGACACCCAATATTTCCATCAAAAAGAGAAAAGCAGATCATTGCATGAGCTACAAAGAGGAATCCATTTGTCAGTTATAGGCTTGAGTTACAGAATTTTTTTTTTTTTCAGGAAATACAGGCAGCAACTAGTGTTAAGGGTCTGTAAATTTTCTCATAAACAATACAGCAAATCCCCTGATCTGTGGTGCTTGCATGTCAAAAGAGAGGAGACTTAAATTAGGTGGACTTCATTTTTTTTCCACTGTCATTGAAGAGCAATATTTTACTTTCTCTGCAGACAGCAGTAGGGCTGATGCATCTTCCCTTAGTGAGCAAACATCTATTTTTTATTTTTTTTTTCAGCTCAGTTTTGAAAGTTTGTTGACCTTGTTTCTTATCTAACATGGCAGAAGCTGCTGATCAGGACTGCTGCTGCTGATTTCCCAGACTAGGTGTGTTATCTCCTTTGATCTTTTTGTATAAAGCCAGTCAGATAATTGATCTTTTGGGCTTGGTAAGCTGAAGAAGACTAACAATGAAACACAGACCAGGAAAAAATATTTTGCAGTAATATGAAATATTTATTTGAAACACAACAGTTTTTGTTTACTTTTCAAGACCTCCGTTTTCTAAACCAATTTAAATGCAAGTTACTTCTTGTAGTCAGAGAATGAAAATATAGATAAATATATACAGAGAATAAGTGTTTAATCAAAATTGCCTTAATGTTGTGAAGGTGATTATTTCTAAATCTCTGCATTTATTTCACTTGCTATTTCATCATATATGCCACTCTCTGCTTTTTGGAATGATGAATTAGGGATTTCTAGGGAGTCCAGGTTTTTAGTATTAAAGCTGGTCTCTCTTCTCCCTAATTTACAATTAGAGGCTGAGCCAGTCTCCGGGAGAGTGAGAAGGGAATTTGATGTGGAGAGTTCCTTGTCACCTCTGCCTGAATAAGGGTGAACCTGCAGCCAGTCTGAACAAAGGGATTTTCACCCTCCGTGTTAATGGGCTGAGGAACTCCTCGTGTGCACTTGGGTTAGAAATAAAAGTGAAGCCCTGGAGGACACACCTCGTGGCTACACCTCAGGCAGATGTCTAATTTTCTCCTTATTATGTTGTTTCCATGCTATTAACTGATCCACTCCAAGAAGTCAGAGCAAACTTGGCCTCACGCCCTGAATTCTTGTCAGCGGACTTTGAAGCTTTTGTGTTTTATCTGGCAAACCTAAATCTTTATTGATTTTCTTATTTAATCACATTTCCCAGAGAAAGCACGGGGAATAAGCCACTAGACTAGGGCTTAAGAAATTTCAGCTTAAGCCTTTTCTTACCAGTTTTTCTCTAAGTCGTTTAGGTTTTAGTACCTCGGTTACTCCAATGGAATTGAATAACACTTCACAGTTTTACAGGATGGTAGTAAGGGTAATTTCATTAAAGATTTAAAAACTGATGCTACAGTAAAAACCCATCTGCCATGAAAAACTGGTGGGGAAAAGAACATTTTTTTTTTGCCATACTGATATCAGAGTCCCTTATTACGTGAAATTAAACTCATACAGACAAAGGCAGGGCAGACTCTGCTTGATGAAGTTCCTGCAAAGAAAATTTGATATTTTTGTGATGTTTGGGCAAAGTTCTTGGAGACGGGAGGATTCACTCCCTGCTGAATACAGTGGCTTTATAAAGAGGAAATCAGAACAGCATTTATGGGCAGGAATGCTTTTCACATGAGATGAGCTCTCATTGACTTTTGACGCCTTTTCTACCTTGCCTGATTTTCTTAGGTTCTTCTTCTCTTGGCTGGCCCTTTGAGCAGCGGAATGAGGCAACATAAAATGTTTTAAATCTGTTTAAATCTGTTAATTCTGGATTTGTGATAATTCTTGTGTTCCAGAAGCATCCCATTCTTTGGGCTAAGCAATGATTTAATGAAAACCCCCTAAGCTGAGCATGTAAATCATGTGCTTTTAGCTTTTCTGGGCCTCTTACTTCATTGTAGAGCCAGAGGGCCGCATTCAATAGACTTATAACTCCAACCAGGACCTTAGAGCACATGTAATTACCACTTGTATCATAATTTATAAACCTGCTGGAATTTATTATCATCTTAAGATACTGTTTTCTTGCCTTTATTTTTAATTAAGCCAGTCTCTGTTTAAATTCTTTCTTTGTTTTTAAATTCTACCCATAAAAAGCTACCAGACATGCCAGACACAAAATAAATAAATGCAATATAGAGGGGAAAACACATATGCTGCCTCTGGCAAGAGGGGTGTTAAAAACTAAAGTGCCCCTGTTATAATTGCAGTCATTAAGCCGTGAGGAATGCATGAACATTATGCAATCAGCTTGAAATAAAGTAAAATATTAAATAAATTTAAAATAACAGGGAAAAACCCACGAACAAATAGAAGAGGTTGCCTAGAGTCTCATCCAGCCTGACCTTGAATTTAATTTTAAATATGTTGATAGCAACCCAGAGTATTTGATATTCCTTAAAGCTCTGGGGCACATTTAGGTGTAGCCATCAGATGTAGAGGAACCTCACTCACGTTCTCTGTGCATTGTTTTACACTCAGAAAGCAGCACACACCTCTCTTCCCAAGTGAAATAGCAGAAAATTGTGTTGTGGGCAGAAATGAAGGCTGCAAGGATACCACAAACAAGCCAGTGATACTTGTAAGCATTTTGGCATGGAATAAATGAGTAATAAATAATAAGGTAGTTCTTTATGGAAACCACCTGTTTCTACCTTGCTTGATCTCGAGTATGGAATTTTCAGATACATTCCTATCTCCCAAGACCACCTTTCTGTAGAGATCAATGTTTTCCAATTACAAAGGGGTTGTTAATACCATATTTTACTGCAATTGAAGTATCTGGTGGTTGTTTCTCAGTAAGAATCACTCAGAACTCAGAAAAAATGAAAAGGATGTCACATCTTACCTTAAAATTTTTCCTTCTTTAGGCTATTAATCAATTATCTCTTAGTGAGTGTTAATGCATACCTGAAATGCTAAAAAGAAATTCTACACTAGACAGGTTTATTCCATAAAGAATTTAGTCTTCTTTTTGTGTGTGAGTAGGGAAATAAAAGTTCATATTATTTACATTTTATAAATGTTATATTGTATTCCAGTGGTATTTAATTTTATTTGTTTTTCAAGCAAATGTTGTCATTCCACCTGAAATATTTGTGTCCTTATTGATCATTTGATCAGGGGAGAAGTATATTAAAGATGAATACTGGGAGAAAGAAAAAATGATTCACACTGGGTGGCTTGGCTGAGTATATTTTAGAAAAGTTCCAAATAACATAAATAATGCATTGGAATTCCCTTAAAATAACAGAAATATGAAGTCTGCAAAGAGAGCCCACGGCAAGCTGCTGCAGGGTGGTCACAGCAGGTCCGTGTGTTCTCCAGTGAAACTTGAATTGCCCACAAAAGTTTGAATATTAAAATTGTCACACGGTCTTAACATGTTCTTCATTTCTGATCCCAAAAAATTGTTTCTGTGCTGGAGGGAGCTGTGGGATAAAACTCTGGCGTGTTCAGACCTGGTGCTTTCTCCAGGCTCTGTTTTGGAGCTCGAGCATCGCTGCTGCTCCTTCCTCTCAGAAATTTCATTTTTGTCGGAGTGAAACCAAGCTGTGCTTGGGTGCACAAAGGGAAGTTGCTGTGGCAAATGTTATCAGCTGCCATTGGCAATTAGCTTACAGAGGATTATTGGGGTTTAAAATGCTTAACTAGAAAGGTGATATATTGTGTGCTAATGAAAGGGAAAATTTTAACAAATGTAGGTCATCGTTGAGCAAAATTAGCATTCAACAGAAGTTGCCTGTTATGTCTCAACTTCAGGAAGCTGAGCTTTTAAAGCATGGGAGGATGCTGCCCTCTTCTGCTGATTCTAAACTCAGTTTTTCCTTTACAGTATCTGCAGTGGCTCTGAGTAATTTTTGTTCTCTGCCAAACACTGTGTTAGTTCTATGAAACAGAGAATAAGTGAATTTTGCAGGTACACTTAAACTATATATTTAATGCTGAAAATGTATGTAAGAAAAACTTGTAGGATATTTTAGAAAGTGTCCCAGGGGTTTGATGTATCACTTTAATTAGGTTAAATCAAGAAAAATGCCTCTCAACTCTTTTCTCTTTTCCAAACGTAATAGATGGGAATTAAATGATAAAGCTGGACTTTGAGCTGTGTAAGGACAGTTTCCAGTTTGTCGGGTGATGAATTTGTTACCCATGACCTGTTTTGTCCTCCTGGCAAACCTGTCCCTTGTGGAGCAGCACAGCTCTGCCAACAGCTGCTAAAATGGAGCAGGTTTGTGTTAAAAGTTGGCACTTCTCTGGGTAGAGGCAGTGCTTGCACTCGTGGCATTCACACTGAGCTCTGAGGATCCTGGTTCAGATTTGTCTCATTTAGGGAACAGAAAACTCCTTTCATTTTCATAGGGGAAATAATGGATTTGTGACTTAACACTGCCCTTTAGCAGGGTTGATCCTGAGCAGAAATGTGCTCATGCACTTAGCTCCTCTCTTGTGATCAGACATGGAAAATTATGGGAATGAAGGCAAGGGAAGTGATGAAATAAATTCATTTTTCACTGTGTCCCTGCATTGCAAATGTAGGTATTTGAATCTCTTAGCACTTGTGCATTTCAGATATAAATCTAATAAGCGTTTCTGTGATGTAGAGGACATGGAAATGTAAGGCTTCATGAAAGTGTGTTTTCAGGCACTCCAGCTATCAGAAATGCCTTTTTAAAGAAGAAAACCTTTTCACAACAAATTTCAAAATAAAAACCTGGCCTTGGTGAGGATTCTTTCACCACCCTTCACATAAGAATGCTTTCCCAGGAGAGGGAATCTGCTTTTATTATATTTTTGCTATTTCTTGTCAAGTTTCATTGTTTTCATTCCATCTGTATATCGAAGCTTAAGTGGAAGTAGTCACACAGAAAATGATCAAACAATGATTAAATCCATCTTTGAACCTAACATCTTTTCCTCTGCAGTACCTCTGCAGCAGGGCTGTGATGAGCAGCCTGCTCAGTGTGGCTTTTGAAAGCAGAATCTTTCCAAAAATTCGGTGATGTTTCTGCAAGGAGTGAGAAATCTCCATGTCATGGAGTGTTCACTTTTGGGAGATGTCCCCAAAGGAGCAGGCTGTGGTTGGGATTGCCATGGAGCTGGCTGGAGATGACCCTGAGGTTCAGGATAATGCTGCCTGGTGCAAATTTACCCTGTGCCATTCCCACCTGGATTCCTCCACCTGGGGATATCCACAGGAAGTGCAATACTTATGGTTTGGTTGAAATTGAGTAATAAAAGCTTTCTCCAGTGACCCTTCCTCACACTACTGCTCTGCCTGCAGTTCGGATGTCCACACCAGTTTCCACCACTACTCACAAGCTGATACACCCTCGATTTTACATTTACATGCCCCTTTCAGAGTAACAAAAATGTTCTGGCAGCCATAGCTGCCAGCACTGAGTTACAAGTATGGGAGAAGTGGGAAAGGACAAGAGCTCACAACAATGAAATTCTTTTGGGAAAGAGTGAAAACACTTCTGAACTCATTTGCTCAGTACTGAAGAGTTATCTCTTCATATCTGTGATTTAATGAGCTGTTACCTTAAAAATGACTGACCTTTGGATGGTGTGTTTGGTGTTACAGTAGATGGGGTTTAAGTGGTCAATTTACAATCTACTTAGTTGGACTAAAATATGGTTTTGAATTGTGAATTGCTGCAGAGGAATGTAATGGGATTGATAGAATAGTCCTTGTTTATCAGGATGGAAATATAGCCCTGATTTTTGGAGAGCTATAAGATAAATTGAAAGATGTCCTGATACAAAAGCTGCAATAACAAGCAGATTGCTTATAGGATTAGGTATGTACTCAACAACTGCTCAGTGGGAAATTACTGAACTGAAACATGAAGAGGAATGAGAGGCAGCACAGAGCAACTCGCTGCTGACAGTAAAAAAGGCTGATATTTCTGATTAATGGGAAAAAAAAGAGTTTTAATAACCACATTGAGGTTTAATACCTCTGGGGCTTTATCACATCTAGTGTATTTTCCATTCCTGTTTTTTGTTATTGTTGCTAAGGTCAAATGCATCAATGTATAATTACTGTGAAAAGCTGAAAAATTGCTCACATGGGTAAAATTTAAGATAAAGAATTTGCAAATAAGAAAAGACTGTTTATTCTATTCAAAGTAAATGTAAAGTGTTATCTATCCCAACATCGGTTCCTTGAATTTATTGCTGTAGAACAGAGAAATATATGTGGAAATGGTGCTCTAAGAGCAGAGCAAATATGTACATTTTCCTTTCATTAGGAGACTCGGGCAATTGACTTGTCATTTAATCTTAATTTTAGGCCTGTTAATGTGAAATGCACCATTTCATACATGAGTCACAATGCACCAAACTTTCCAGGCTGCCCTGAGAGTGCTGGCTCCTCCTCTCTGTGGGTGAAAACAATGAACAGGTTAACCCAGTGCTCCTGCAGAGCTGCAAACATCACATCTCCTGATGAATCAAATCACCATAAATGTTGGAATTATAATTATATTTTACATTTTGATGTTGGGAGACTTGAGTTTGGTTGGGATTTTGTACATGTGTTTTAAAGTGAGTTGAAAGATGCCAAATAATAGAGAGGTAAAAAAAAATGTCTAAATTTGTGATGATGCAGAAATCTTCTGCCACCTTCCTTAGCCCAGAAAACTGCCAAGTTTAGTGCTACTCTTTTGCCATTATTTTCAATTCCACAAAACTGGGAAGTAAAATTTCATATTAGTGTTTAATCCATTGTAATGAAGTTCTCACAAAACACATAATTAGAGCATAACTCTGAACATAAGATACAAACTTTAATTTTGAATGGTAATTAAAGATACTTGAAAATTCTGAAAGCCAGGCACTATAATTGGAAATAAATGTCAGCAAGGGAATCTGCACTGGGCCTAAGAAAGTCTTAATGTGATGCAGGGAAAAAATTCCAATCCTACATTACAATTTACTTCTTTTGAAAAAAAACCACCTTAAATAGGATAAATAATTTGGGGCAAGAGGAGGTAGCAGGTAGGAAAGCTGGGTGACAAAAAAATTATGGAGAGTAGATTGCTGGGACAGATTCAGTTCCAGATGTAGGCAGGCGGGAGTTCACTCTTGATGTGTTTTTCTGTTCTGCTCTGTTTATGTCCTGACTTTATTTAATGTAGAATTAGCATTGAAAACTTCTTCAGGTTCAAATAGAAATTTTGACAGAACTTGGAAAGTGAACAGCACTTAAAGTGAGCAAATTGGCATGAATTCATTCTGCTGCTCAGAATTTTGTACATAATTAGTGGCAATGTTTGAACATTTTGGTTTGCCTATAAACAGTGAGGAAAACATCAAGGAACTGGATTGAGTAGCCATGTGCAGTTATAAAATCTCTTTAAATAACCAAGGAAGTATAGTTTGTTTGACAAAGCCTGCTGAAACATTATTTCCCTCCTTGAAATATGTCTGTTCAGTGGTGTTCCAAGGAGCTGTGGAAAATAAGGCAGAAAGTGCAGGTTTAACTCATTTGGTGGGACTCAAACTGGACACTGCTGAGGGTTTGGTGTGTGACTTGTTCTGAACCTGGCAAGGGAAAGGGGACGGTGCCAACATCACTGAGGTTGTCTCTCTGTCTGTGAAGTCTCCAAAATCAAAGAAAGTTGTACCTGACCCCTCATTCCCCTCTGTTTAACCCGACCTGGAGTTTCCGGAGCAGCAAAGTGCCTTGAGCATCTCTGTTGCTGTTGGTGACTGGCACGAAGTGTGATTGAAGGCTGGAGCAGCTCAGGTGTGCACAGGCTCCAGAGCAGAGCCCTGAGTGAGCACAGATGGGATGTGAACAGAACAGAACAGTGCTGGGGGCTCTGGGCTCTTTTCCATCACTCACTGAGGAATGAGCTTCTCCTTTTTGGGATTCCGTCACCAAAGCAGCAAGCTCCAAGCTTGGGTTGGATGATCTGCCTTGCTTCACATCCCTCAATAAATGCTGGTACAAAGGCTTAAGAACAAAGGGAGGGTTGCAGGAAATTATCCGGGCCACTTCCTTTGCCTTTCTTCCCTCTGTTTGGAGGGTGAGAGGATACAAAGCATTATTATGTTATCTCTCTGTTCATTATGAGCCCATGAATAGAGCAATTTCCTTATTCACACATCTTTACAAATTGCTAGCTTGACTTCCTGTCATTTAAAACTACAAATGTGTTTAACAAAGAAGGTAATAGAATCATAACAATTATTGCAGGCATGAGGGTAATGTGAAAAACTCATTGGCTTAATTAAATTCTGATTACAAAAGCAAAGGTCTAGGTTGCATCCACTGGAAAGTGTAAGGAGAAAGTAACAGCAGCTTTGCAATATCAATTATAATTTTAGAAAGGTAAGAAAGTTGTTATTATTCTGAGTTTTGTCTTACTGCTATGATAGTCTTACAGTTATGATAGTTCTGCTTTCATTTATTTTCCTTATTAACAACAAAACACCCACCCAAAAAAAATTAAAATAACGTACCCCTAGGAAGGGGTGAATTTTCAAATCCCTCAGCACTCTCCATGGTGAATCCTGCACCACACCTGATGTTAAACACTTACACAGGCCCATCAAAGTCAGTAGAATTAAGTGCTCAAAAATAAAGCATCTGTTTAAGTGCTTGGCTGATTTGGGCTACAACTAAAGATTTAGCTCAGCAAGCATAGGTATAAACTTAAAAGTTATATATATTGTATTAGTCTTCTAGGAGCCATAAAATTAATGAAAATTTGCCTTAGACTGGAATTTTATTAGGCTGTAGTCAAATGATGACAGATCCCTGTGGCACAGTTGCTTGAGGTCATTTTCCAACACTTCTTTGCCAGGGGCAATTCAGCCCAGAAAGGATTACACAGAATTTATAGAGACAGAACATCTTACAGGACATATTTGCTGAGCAGCACCTTTCTACCTATAACAGAGAATACCAGGGGGATGAAGACCTCTTTGAAATGACTTTGTTTGCTTGTTTGCTTTCCTGCAGAGGAGGGACCATTAAGAGTTCACGCTCAGTAAGAGTGTACAAATTGTTTTAGATTATGAACACAGATTGCACACAATTCTAGATTGTTTATCCTCATGGGTACAGTTCTAGAGGTTGGTCTTGGAGTAATTGTGAGCATTCTCTTGCTGAAGAGGGAATTCTGAATTGGGCAGGAGCTTTTCTTGCACATTAAGGATGAGGTGGGCCGGTTTGTGTAGCTGTAACTACACAACTTGCATGTTACTATTCTAAAAGCATGAGTGTTTCTGCTTCTTCTTAAAACAAGCTGAAACAGGTTAAATTACCTTCAGTAGTGGCTTGTTCCATATTCTGTCTCATTAAAGTGGACTGTGAACATTCAAGGCATTAATATGGAAGGGTCTCAGCAAGAGAGGCAATGATCATTTGAAAGGTTTCAGCTTTTTCTGGCAAAACGTGGCTTTTAAGGCAACAACATTTTTGCAGAGAAGAGGACAGGATCAGTAGGAATGCTTAAAGCACCTCTCTGAAGCCCAGAATTATTCTGTAATTATTGCATGCTCAGATCATGGCTCATCCCTGGGACCTGGCAGGTCTGGGGGAGCAGCAATTAGTGAGGAATGAAAGGATGAGCAAAGCTCAGCCTGGCTGTGCTTCACACCACAGGAAATAATTCCCTCTGAAGGCACCCAGGGAGGAGCAGTCAAGCACTGGATGGGTGTCCCAGGTTCTGCAGGAAAAAAGGGTCTGATATGGTTGGTGGTTTTGTCTCCTGAGTGCCCTTTCCCACCTGCCACAAAGCTGTCCCTGTGTCCTTGATTTCCAGAAATTATCATTTCATGGCTGTTCAGTAACAGAAAAATCTTCCCCTGCCTAAAATCTTTCTCTTTCAAGATAAGATTGAAGGTATTCTTTCTATTCTTTAGGTAACCTTTCCTTATAAACAATTTTATTTGGAAAGGAGAACAAAGGCTTTCAGGCAAAAAGTACAACAAGCTTTCAGGTGAAGTCTTCCTTCAGATCTTGAATAAAAGAGGCAAACTTCAAAGATGAAGATAAGTTGAATTTAGCTGTATTAGTTTATAAATGATTTAGCTTTACAAACTTTAGTAGGTCATTTAAAGAACAATATCTACCTCTGGTGTTTGTAAAATAATCCTAAAATTCATTTAGTATTTTTGTGATGACAGATTAGTTAGGATTTCTTCAATTTTTATTGTACAGATACAATTTGTTTAAAAGTTTCCTAAGGAGATAAGAATGGCTAAAACTAAACAAAGTATTTAAAATAGCTGGGATTTCTGTTCCATTAGCAGGAGTTTGCAGGGATGAAAAATGGGAGGTTCATCTTTGTCAGTAGAATGCCAAAATCTTGAGGACCATCCCTGACAGATGGATAATGCTTCGGCTAAACCTGCAAAAATATCTTTGATCCCTGAGATAAATCTGATTATACTTTGGCATAAAAAAAACTTAAACCTACCCTCTCAATCTCATTGAAGGGAGTAACAGCCAAGGGTTGTTCTCAAGAGCAATAGCCTGGCTCTTGAAAGCCTTTAAAAATGTTATGTAAGCATCTGTGTGAAAAGAAATTTTGTTCATTTTCCTAAGCAGTTATGATTAAGACAAAAAATATTTTTTTCTTTTCTAGTGGCCTAACTTTTCCCAAGGAGTTAAATCATATTCTCATTGATTTTAATCAAATAGGGGTTAAACTTCCCAATTATTATTACCCTTATATTTATATAGACTTAAAATAAAAGTTTCTAATAATCCGTAGTAAATGATTATGTTTAAATGCAGACCCTCAAGTTTCATTGTAAAGGTAACAAAACCTTTATCAAACAATTCATAGTTCATTGGGGGGAAAATTAATAATAGAGGAGAGAAAAGCTTGTTAATGTCCTCTGGACACAGACATTTTTAGACATTTTTAATGTATAATTCCTTAGGAAATTCTTAATAAAAACGCTGAAAATTCTTTTTTAATGCAAAAAGACATTGCTATTCTGTTAATTCAATTTTTTAAGGAACCCTGGCTCTTCTAGAGGGGTTTCAGAGCACTCAGAGTGGGGCTGGAGGGGGATTTGAGTAACCTGGGACAGTGGGAGGTGTCCCTGCCCATGGCAGGGGTGGGATGGATGAGCTTTGAGGTCCTGCAAACCAAAGCACTGGGAAATCCTTCAACAAAACTAAAACCTCTGTTCTGGCAAACCAAGCAGCCTCCACACTCAGAATTTGGAATGGAGTTTGAGAAAAAAATCCCTGGATTTTGGGTTCAGAATTCCCTTTTGTACCTGTTGTGAATGCAAAGTGTAATCACGGAGAACATAGCTCCAGCTTAGCCAAAGCAGAAGCAGAATATTCCTCAATTTCAGTTAATTTTGCCTTTTTAGGCTCTTTTGCCTTAATAAAACTCACTGCCTGTTGCAGCTTAGGTTGTAAAAGTGTGTTTGTGTGTGTTCATCTTTGGCAGAACCACACTTGAAACCACTGCAAAGTTCCTGTGTCACTTTGGCAGAGCGCAGAAAATCCAAATTACTCAATTGGATGATCTGAACTTCTCCAGGGAAGGTTTAATGAACTGCTGTATTCTAAATCCAAGTTTCCATGGAAGTAGATCAACTTAGCAGATCATTATATTTTTATTGAATTCTACATTTAAATGCATAAAATTCGATAGACTGGAATTATATCCTTTTGGTTATCATTGTATTTCTTAAATATATAACTGAATTGTAGTGCAGAGGAGGACAAATATAAAATATATAATTATTCAGAAAAGTCCAAATCCTTTTGTCTCAGACAAATGCCCAACATTTTTGATACCAAGCACTCTGTTGCAGCAAAGTGTAAACTGTGTTTAATGCCTTAGGAAATAAAATGTTTAAATATTATGGTGGTAAAAATCTATCCAGATTATTACGAGAAATAAACCAGCTACACTTTGGGCAGTAATTTTATTTTAGGATTTCAGTAAAAAGAAATGAGACTACAGAAATAATAAATGAGCAAGCAGTGCTTTAATCACTGTGTTAGTTGCTAGAATGGTCTTTGAATAAAGATAATTTCCCTAATTCAGCAGTCTCAGCAATTGTAGGGAAATTGGTGCTGCTGATGGAGCAGTTCTAACTCACACTCCCCACCCTGGAATGTGAAATGTGAAATCCCAAATGTCTTTCTATTACCTGAAGAACCTATAGGACAAGTGGCACTTTTTCTCTTGGTTTTCAACACTAAAGAGTTCTGGACAGGCTGAAACTATTCCATGACCACCAAAGGCACCAGTGTTGGGTTTGGGGAAGGATGAGGGATCGGGGCAGTCACAGGGCTCATGGGTAAGGGGTGGGAGGAGTGAGGAGCTCAGAAGTGAAAATCCATCTTCAGAAAAACCTGAGCTCTGTTCTTTGCCAGCCTCCTTCTGGAGCTTTGGGGGAAGTTAAAGAATGCATGCTGTAGTTTTGCAGGGCTACATGAGCAATACTCTGCCACCTGGGAAATCAAACAGGCCCACACAACAGCAAAGTGTGCCTGCAGCAAGAGTGGTCACCCTGTCAGAGGCACCGTGCGAGAACAAAGAGGGAAATGGGGAAAATCACACATCTCCTGCTTTCTAAAGAGCCCTGATGGCAAAGATTTCTCCTCACAGTCCCCTGCGTCCTCTCCATTCCCTGAGACATGAAAGGGGTTGGTGTTTGCAGGGGTTGTGTTGACAAGAGGATTTCTGCCACCTGCAGAGCGGGGTGGATGCTCTGCTGCCCTGGGGTGCAGGAGCTGAGTGCTGGGGTGATGCCTGTTGGGTACCTAAAAACAGGGGGCAGACAGAATGGAGGGAATAAAAACATTTCTATTCACTGAAGGGCTTTCAGGGACATTTAGGGCAGATGAAGCTCCCCAAGGGCTGCACCCTAAAATGGACAATGGGTCACAGGATTTCACACTTTTCTAAGTTTGGTCCATTTGCATATTGGGGGTTAATCTTCCAATTACAGCTTCAGGTAATGAAGTCATTTACCCCAAGTTTGCTCCCCCCAATTGATTTTTGTTTGGATTTCTCAGGGTCTGAGGCAGTGAGGTGACCTTGATTCCCTGGAGAGGAATTGTTGTGTCTGCCCAAAATGGGAGAGCAGCAGATGACACTGGGTATGGAGTTTAGAGTTGTACACTAAAGAATTGCAGGATTACAAATAGATGAAAAATATAAATGCTAAAATCCTAAAGCATCAGGGGCAGGGCTGTGTCTGGAAGGGATCAGACAGAGCTGGCCTGACCCCACAGTCACAGTGCCCAAAAAAAACCCCAAACCAACAACAAAACACCCTCCTAGGAAAACAGAGAAACAAACCCAACTCCCCACCTTCACAGGGCACAATTTCTTTCTAATATCTAATCTGAATTTATTCTCTTTCAGTTTGAAGTCATTCCTCCTTGTCCCATCACTGCAGGCTTCTGTAAATACAATATATAAATATATAAATACATATTTATATAAATATATAAATACATATTTATATAAGTATATAAATATATTTTTATATAAAAATATAAAAATATAAATATAAAAATATATTTATATATACATATATAAATATATAAATATTTATATTTATATATAAATATATAAATACATAAATAATATTAAATAAATAAAAAATAAATACGTACATACATATATATGTATAGATAAATATGTACATGTATAAATATATATGTAAATATGCAAATACATGCATAAATATATAAACACGTTAATAATGATATAAATAAATATATAAATATATGTATATGGTTTTCCTACTTTTTGATGAATTAATTTTCTTTCATTTCAAGAATGGTATATTTTATAAATCTGTTGCTTTTTCTTCAGCACCAATATTATTGGAATAAGAATTCTGTCTATTAATCATAATTATTTACCATTATTTCAAATAATATGTGGTATGGATAAACCATAGATTGGGACTTGCTTCCTCTGGGATTTTCATGACAACTTTTACACAAGTTTGACAAAAGTTTGAGTTCAGAGAAGGAATTCTGAACTGCAGGGTGTCTTTCAGCTCAGTACTGAGTGTGAAGAGGAGTGCATATTTTGTACTGGTTTCACAGCAGAGATGTCAAAATGTCTTAAAATGCACTGTATTTAATTTTCAAGGTTGGTAGTGCACTAAACAATAGCTTATTAAAAATTCACACTCTGTATTTTACAAAAATATTTTAATTGCACCGAGAAAGGCGTTCTCTCATGAATTTTAAGTCACTCTTCCACGCCTTTCTAACATTATGCATCCTTATTTTAAGAAAGATGATTTTAAAATGAAAAATGTAACTTCTGCTTCTTAATAAGTGCTAATAACATGTGCTTCAATCACATTTTGGTTATTTTTATTTTTGGAGGAAAACAATTGCATATTTATGTCTGCATTTTGTGAAGTGAAGCAGCACAATCCCCAGCAGATATTCTTGATTCACTGAAGGAATCCAATGCTGGAAAAGAGATTTGCACCTACCTTAGCTGTATGAATAGCAGCAAAAGTTTAGAAATCAGAAATTCATAAGGAACATGAAACAATTCCCTCTCCCTGCAATCTTTTCTTTTTTTTCCCAGTAAATCCTTAATTCTTTGTGTGACTGATGTGGATAAACACCCAGCCTATATGGCAATAACCGTGGTGGACAGAAGGAAATCATGCCAGTGATTTCAGGGAGCTCAATTTTGTAACTGGCCCATACTTTTTAGTCAATGGAATAGCCTAAAATAATTTTATAGAGCATTTTTAAACTATAGTTCTATAAATACCTTAATGACTTAGTTCACATGTAGCACCACACAAAAGGCCCTTGAGGCTTCATGTAAAATATATGGCCCAGGAGAAAAACAATCTAGGTGTTCTATGAAGAATAAAACAGAGGTTTAATGTGAAATTCAGCTCTCACAAGGACAAAATAGAAAGGAAAAAAATGCATTTTTCTTACTAAAGCTTAATTTCTGTGGTCCAATTTTGATTTTGTGACAAGTCAAAACTGTTCCATCTACGAAACATATTGAGAGACAATAAAATGGCAGGTTAATGTTTGAGGGAAAATGTCATCCATATAAAACAAAGCGTGCAAATGGGAACTATCACATCTGAGGCTTTAGTAAATCAAATTCATGAAAGGTCATATTGTAGAAATTCAGAATACAGATCTGTATCTCATCAGATCCTCAGCATAAAATTAGGAGTGAACATGAAATCAAAGGTAACACTTTCCTGATGTGAGTTATCCATGAGGGGTTCACTGAAAAATCCACAATATGGGCAATTTAGAAGGGAAGTTTTTTTCACCAGTTGGGGAGGGGTCCAGAGTGTAATTTCAAAAGTCAAAGTTTGTATAAACCAGGGCTATTCAAGACTAGTTTAGAGTTCTTAGTTTGTAAAGTTGGTGCATGTCAATTCTTTTGTCTGCTTTTAAGACTTGGACTGCATTTTCTGGAAGTGCAATCTCAACATATTCAATATTTGGATAGGAGAAATCACTGTACCTTGGCATGAGGTGGAGGAGAGAGACACTTGAGTTGGTTTTTGGGAACTCCTCTAAAGCCCAAAGGGAGCAGCTGGAAAATCCAGAACTTCAGAATTTTACTCATATACTGAAGGAATTTCTAAAATTGTACTTGTCCTCATATAAAACATTTATTTCTACAGGAAAGGTTATTTAGTTATTATGTTATTCACTGCCTTCACTATTTAATCTACAGGAAATTAAAATTAAGAGGAGGAGAAAAAATAAAGCAAGAATGAAAAAATAAAAGCATTAACCACAAGCTGAAACAATGTAATTAATTCTTTACTTTCTCAATTAGAATAAATCCCGTAATGTAAAATACCAAAGGCATAATTTCAGTTAATTGTATAGCTGCAGAAAGACTTCACTTCCACATTTTTTCATTGTGAATTGGCAATCATTTAAAAAATAAGTGGCACTTAAGATATGAGCAGCTGGAGCTGTCACCACCTCTTTCCCCACATTAGCTCTCAGCTGGTCAAAACCTAATTCCTGTTTCTCCATTTTTGGTGCTTACACTGCACAGTGTTCGCCGGTGCTTTCCAAAAAATCACGAATTATTTCTATATCAAAGCATGGAATCGTAAAAAGTGCTTATGGTTTTAGGACTTTGGGGTGGATGAAGGAAATGAGGGTGAATTTATAAAATTCTGGGGCCTTCAGGCCAGGTCTGTTCATTCCTCTCTCCATGCACAGGGTGCAGAATTTGCTCTGTTACACCAGGTGATGTTGCTGAGGAGATCATTGGGAATTTGTGAATTTGTCTCCTGCAGAACTCTGGTGGAGGTCAAAGCCTTTATCTGCTGTGGGCACTTTTTTCTTTTTTGTAATTAGTTTAATTTTCTGTGACTTATGATATTTTGTGTATTCTGTAACCATGGAATTTCAATTTGAAATCTGCTGTGAATTAAACAATCTTAATCTTAAATTAAAAAAAATATTTATTGAACAAAAGAAGGACCTCAGGAATAATAAGCTGACTGGTAGTGGGAGGAAAGCTTTCTGATAGCTGTTTCAGGTTTTTGAAGTAAACCACAATTAAAATACAGTAAAGGAGTAGTTCTGTAATGGCAAGCTAAATAAAGTGATATGTGAGTGAATCTATTCAGTGTCAATTCTGACAACTGCATTAAAATTCAATGTTAATCCTATTGCTTCTCCCACCCCTGGATCTGTTTATTGCTCAAAAAACCTCAGGGCTCTGCAGAGAACCTGAGGGAACAGTGGGATTGGTTTTGTTGGAGGTTTTGAGAACCTTTTCAAGCTCAAACTGATGGTGTATTTGGTTAATTGATTTAATTATCATTAATCTGTTCACATTCTTCCCATACTTTCTATGTTGGCCATTTATTTCTTGATCTAGAAGCTGAATAAGACAGTGCAGGCAGAATATTTGGGTGAATTTAAATGATGCTGAATGGACAAGAAAGAGGCAGAAAAGGGATCTGGGTTAATTCCTACACAATTCCTGTGAGCACAGGTTCAGGACGCACTGCCAAGATTTGTGGTGGCTGAGTGAGGGTACAGTTGGCAATCCCTGACTGTGCTATAATGAGCCTATTCCATGTGTGTATACATATTTTTAATGGATATTCACCTAATAATCAGCTTAAGGGCAAGGAGGTTTGGATGGCAGTGGCATTGCTAAAATAGATCCACCAAAATTCCAACAGCTTTAACACACTGCTGTGTAAGGGGGAAAGAAAATTCTGTGGCTGAGACAGTAAAATACTGTCCCAGGACAGCCCTTTAGACATTTCTCATCTGTGTGAGGAGCTGCATGGACTGAGAAAAGTTTGAAGTTTACATGGAGATGTTAAACTCATCATGGTGCAGATTTCATCACATTCAAAACCAGGCTGCACACCAACATGTGCTGCTCCAGGTTTGTCTGCAGCCTTCTCAGGAAGGATCCAGGGCTGGCTGAGGTTCCCAGCTCCTCTGGAAAGGTTAGCTGCTTATGAAAGAGCTCAGAATTACATTTGGAACATATTCTGTGTAATTATCCTATTCATATTGCATCAGGATGCATAATCCCAGAAGCCGCAGAGAAATGCAAAATATGCATTTTTGTACCACCTGAAGCTGTCTGGAGTTGCGAAAAACCTGTTTAAAATGAAATAGCTGTATTTTTAAACTTATAAAGAACTAGAGCTGTGATTTCCCTAGACACCCATAAACTACATAGATTTCCATTACTTTTTTTTAACCTTCCTTTGGGCCTTTTGTACTACTCCACTTTCAGTTTGTTGATGCTCAGCTCCTTTAAAAGGCTATATCCGAATAAATACAAGTTAATAAAGGACAGAGGGTGCAATGGGACTTGCTGGGTCATAGAACTCACTTCCCTGCAATTGAGGCAGCCAGATCACAGAAATACATTCATAAATTGTGCTTGTTTTCAAGTATTTGGCTGTTATTTTTTGCCACTGCTACTTGTGTTATGAAGCCGTTAACGTTCTTATGATCTTTACTGCTTGGCACTCTTTAGCAATTTCCATTAAGAGCCAGCCAGTGTCTGCACATGAGTCTTTCTTTTTCCATTTAGTTGAAGTTAAGCTAAAAGTCAAGTCAACATATTAAGTTTCCAACATGTTTTGGAGTGGGGGAAGAAGATGCACTTCTTTATAAAAATTGATTTGAGATACAAAACCACATTTACCTATCTGCTGTGATTAAAAATAATTTCATTTAGAGGCTGTAACCATGAGGTCTGACCAGTCCTTTCCTAGAAGGGGTTTAGTATTCATTTTCATGGGGTAATTCTTAGGATTGCCTCTGTGAGCTCCAGTAAATTTCCCAGGATGTAGTAGGAAAATTAACATAGGAAAACACGGATGGGTTGGATCCGTGAAATCAGCTGGAGCTCATCTTGCTTTATAGAGCAGGAATTAATAACAAGCATGACAGAAAGGGGAGCTCAAGGCAAAAAGGGAAAAATGGAACCACCACATTCCCAAATAAAGTTGTGCTGATTTAAGAGTTATGCCTCTGGAAGAATTTCCATTTTTTTCCCTCCAGTCCTCCCATGCACATTCCTACATGGCTGAGGAAAGAGGCACTGGGTTTGTCACAGCTTTGTGACAGACAGATCCCAGCACAGCAGAGTTTTGGTTCTGCCCATGAGTTTTGGAACAATCCCTCTTCACCCCATGTGTCACACATTCAAATTTCTGTATATCAGTAATATAAATTCAGAATTTACTCAGTTATTGCCCTTGACTGAGTTGAACTGCTTTTGTTTAAGCAGGAACTCCTTTTCTTTCCAGGCTGTATCTTTCAGATCCCCTTTTTGTGTCCCATAAGTGATTTACAGGCCATACTCTCATTTATTCAGTGTCAAAGGCACATTTGGGTACAACGTGGCTGATTTCAACTTCCCTTTTTAGCCCACAGAAGAAAACAAAACTCTTAAATAATAGTAGAATAGGAATATAATGTGAAAGCAGATGAGTTTGGTGTCTGGCTAGAACGTTTAGCAGTGTGTTTTTCTTAACTGTTACACAGCTCAATGAGGAAAAGAGGAACATTCCTGTGAAAAACACTCCCAAGGTTGTAAACCTTCAGGGATTCAATATTTCCACCTCAAAACTCCATTTCTCCAAAGACATTCACTTGGTAAAGAGTTTGCAGTATAAAAGAGTTACCATTCTGAACCTTGGAAAACTTGCAAGAGTTTCTGATGAAAGCATGTTAAACCATTTGATGTAGATAAATAACACACATGCATATTCATGTTTAAAGTCGTTTCAAAAGTTTGATAAGACAGCAGTTAAAACTAATAATTAATTCAAGCTAAGATTAATTTGTCAAAAGAAAAGTAAACTTCAAGATGAAGTAAATATAGTAACAGATAATAATATTAAAAATCGAGTTTGCTGGGGAGGTGGCTAAATGGCATAAATATGCATAACTGCCTCCCAGTTTATTATATTGTGATGAAATCAGTAAAATTGTGCATGAGAAATATGGGAAAAAATATTTTCTCTCGGAAAAAAAGGTTCCTAAATTCCTTTTAATAGGTTTTACCTACCTGTGGAATGACACCAGAGGGCAATTCCAAAGGTGTCTCCATCATGAAGGGCTTGTTCAAATAGGAAGAATATAATTTAAATAGGAATAATATCGTTTAAATAGGAATAATATCGTTTTTGTACAACGCTGCTATCATTTACTTCTAAGGACTCTTAGACTGAGTATTTCAGAGCTCACTGCAAAAATCTGCTCTCAGTCACCAACCTTTTTATAATGAAAAGGTGCAAGACGGTTTTGACAAAGATTCCTGCGTTGATTGGATTGATTCCAATGTCTATCCTGTCTTGTGTAAAAGGGAACTGAGAAAAGTAAGACTCACACAACTCTGCAATGTACTTATGTAATTACGGGCTATACTGCCAAAGATTATTTTTTTCTTCTTTTGGCATTTCTTCAGGTTAGTGTCTGAACAGTAAAATTTCTGAAGTAGAATTTACCCTGAAAAAAATAACCTGTCAAGAGTTGTTCTGTGCACAATTTTCTCTCTGGCAGTTTTAGAGAAGGAAAATAATGTTGTCTGTAAGTATTTGGGAAAGGAAAAGGATGTGAATTAATGCAGTCCACAAAGATTTAATTTTATCATTTTCTTCCTTTTTCAGTGAGCCATTTGTTGGACAATCAAAATTACTCTGGTATTTAGCACATAGACTACTTTTCTCCTTGTCGTGGCTAAATTAAATTATTCTTTCTGCAGCCCAGATTTATTGTTGTTTTCATTAGATATGTGAATTTTAACCAACTGAGTCATGGAGTTTTAACAGACTACTCCTGAGTGTTTAGAAATAAACTCCAGTCATAAATTGCAAGGACAAAACATATTATTTCCACCACTTTTTCTCTATAACATTTAATTTGGAGGCTTTTTATTTCTGAAGTATAAGGAAAATGAGCTCTGCTCTGCCCACTCCTGCTCCTATCCGCCTATCAAGGATCCCTTCTTCCTTTTTTTTGCATATTTTGTCATTTTAATGCCAAAAGCATCATAAAACATTGGTCATCTCCAGCTTCAGCCTAAATATTTTCTCTGTTAAATATTAATGATGTCTATACAAAAAGAATGAAATAAATGAAAAGAATGCCCATCTCAGTTTTATAATAGATGCTTTTAAAAGAATGATATTCCATATTTTACATTCTAGATTATTCAACATTTTTCCTCTCTTCAACCACTGATGAAGTCAGAAAATGTCCCAGATTCTTCAGATAATGCTTAATAGGAAGCTGTGTATACAAACAGCTAAACTCCAGCAGGAAAATCCACTGCTTTCAATACTTAAATTTTTGTGTATATTTTCCATTCATGTTAAGGATTTGCTTACAAGGATTCCAACTCTTCATTTTTGTGATGTATGATATTGATTATAAATAGAACTCATTGATGTATAGACTCTGAGTCAGCATGAAGATAATCTTGAGTTCTGTTCTCTATTTTAAACAAACATGTCAATCACCCTACTGTGCCACTTTTTCCACTCTTAAAGGTTCAAAAATTCAAATTATCTTCTAATTTGTAACCATAAAAAGCATTTTACTGTTTCACTTACCTGCCCTAGGAAAGATTATCCCAATATTGGATTATGTGACCTTTAGATTCTATCAGAAATTGTGAAGTGGATCATTATTTAATTCAGGCTTTTAGTGTTGAAATCCAGTCTTTCTGCAGATTGAACGTGGTGCTGTTACTGATTTAACAATGTAAATCTTAAAAAGAATCTGCATTTAACAGAATAAATAAAATATTGACAGGAGGATACAATCCCATTTTCTATCCATTTCCCTGGAAATTTGATTGAAGAACATGCTATTCTAAATTAGATGCAAAACTAAGAGAGCTTTTACAATTCAAATGCCAAATATATTTTTGAAAGCAAGACTGTGCTTAAAGACAGACATATGTTGAGCTGGAATGTTTTCCATCTTTCTCTTCCTCCTAAATGCCAACAGCCCGTTTCCCTTCACGCATTTCGAGTGTGACCACAGTTCTATTAACAGTGCAAGTGACCCCTGAGCAAGAACTCCCTGAGCACCCATATCCATCTAAATCAAACCCACAAATACTGCTCCCACATCGAGCCCAGCTGTTTCCAGTGGTGCTGAAAGTCCTCAGTGGCCAATTACTGCGTGGAGAACCGGCCCTTGACTTCAGAAAAGATTGCAAAGCTTGAAAGAATAAACTAATACAGCCAGGGATGCTTTTGTAGAACATACTCAGTCATGGCCTTACAG
>PYHW01009577.1:2651491-2678399 GCA_013186435.1 Turdus rufiventris
TATGGAATAAAACAGAGGTATGGAATAACACAGAGGTATGGAATAAAACAGAAGTATAGAATAAAACAGAGGTATGGAATAAAACAGAGATATGGAATAAAACAGAGCTATGGAATAAAACAGAGGGAACAGAGCACTTTCAGTGTAAGACAAATTCTTGTGCTGTTTCACACATATCTCAGGAGATGCTGAAGCAAAACAAAGGGAAGGACCAGAACCCAGGAGTCTGAGTGTCTTTGTATTCAACAGAATGATTTGGAGAATAGAGAATATTTTTATAGGAAAAACTACTTAAGGATAAACTCTGGATGACTCTGTAAATAAAAATTGCAGGTTTGTGAGTTAAATGTTTTGCAAAAATTAAGTTGCTTCTCCTGCCAAATCTTCATCATTTGATCTGCTTTGGAAAGGTAAAAAATCTGTGCTCAAATATTCCCTTGTTTCTTAGGCTTGGCAGCACTAAAGGAAATTGCTTTATAATATCTGTGAGAAATTATATCAACCTTTTATAAGATTTTGGAAAGTTAATTCAATTTTGCTTCCAAGGAAGGAAAGAGAACAAGATATAAGTTAAAAATTTCAAAATACGTGAAAATCACATAGAGGTAATCAGATCCTCAAAGGCAATAGGTCAGTTTTAAGGCTGCAAGGTCAGTTTTACTGAAATAAAAAAAAAACCCCTTGGTTCCAAATACCTTGAGATTCCAGATTTTATCACTTTAGGTGTTTTTAGTGACCACAGTTAAAAATTAAAATATCTTTTCTATTTTAGCCTAAACTCAATTAAATAGAGAGACTTACAGTTCAATAGGCCAATGTTTAAACAAGATTTGAATGTCAATTAAAGTTACAAACCCATTATCACCGATCGACTTCTTGGATTTTCTGCCATTATCCAGTGTATATCTCACCATCCATTGCACCAAATATTACATTCAGGTTATTATTTTTAATATAACCTAGAAAAATTGATTATTTTAATTTTCAAGCATCAAAATAATTTCATTTATCTTTAACTGATACACTTGTTAAAATTTTGGTGATCCTTTCCCCTCTGCCTCACTGAAAAGCAAAGCACACAAACTCCCCTGGACAAGGAATTATCACTTTCAGCAATAAATTCCCTCTGAATAGAAATTTATTTCATGGTCTGCATGAACAATAATGCCTTCAAGACCGGTTTTGGGTGAGAGGGGCTGATGAAGTTTGAGTGGCACTTGAGCTAAAATGTGCCAGGCAATTTCAGTTTATTCAGAACTGCATTATTTGAGACAGAAATCAGATTAGAAGAAACTTGTAAATGTGTTGAAAAGGCTGTATGGGAAGAGAGGAAACAAACAGAAATGAGAGAATGCAGGAGCAAAGGAGGTGACACAAATTGTGATTTTCAATGCATTACTGGAATCTGATGTGCTGGATCATATAAATGGAATATTAATGAAAATGAGTAACTCAAGGAGCCACATAACGGTGAGATTTGGAGAGGTAGCATTGTGTCAAAGGAATCTTGGTTTGGTTTTTGGTGTGCAAAATCAACATTCGGGGAAAAGAGGAGTGAAATCTTTGGGAAGAGGAAAAGAATGCACTGGAAAAAAAGCTGGGATGTCATTTACCTGTGAGTGCTAATGCTGAAAGGCACAGAAAATGAAATTGGGGAGGTGTCTGAAAATTTATGGAGTTGTGCTTAGAACTGACCTTGTAAAATAACTAAGATCAAAGGAGGGAATATACAGAAAATAAATTAATACTCATTTCTGAAAGTCCAGATTATGAACATCCTTTGGGCATTGAGGAAATTAGCTAGAAATACCCTGCTGTACAACTGAGAATTTCCTCCTGAAAAGTCACGTTTAACTGGGAAGGTAAGCAAATATTGGAACAAAGAAAATGAAGTGACAATTTTCCGAGGACAGAGGAGTGAACCTGGTAATTAAAGATAATTAATTTTAAAAGACCCAGGCTTAGTTTACAAAAGACATTTAAAGTATAACTGGGGCAGAATATAGACATTTAGTGTCAAGAAGTGCAATCATTCTAATTTCTGCCTGAATGTGAAGAGACAGAAGCTTCCAAGAGCTGCAGGAAGATTTATCTAAATCCTGGTCTGTTTTCATGCATTGTCATTACTTCTCCTGTACCCAGCTTGGTCTCAGCTCACACCTTGCCCTAGGTGAGATCTCTGTTATTCCAGGTCTCTCCTACTCCAAAAAGAGCAGCTGTGCTCACACCATACCTGATACCAAGAATTCTTGTCCGCTGCATCCAGAAAATAGATACGAATCTGTGGATGACCAAAGTAACTCTTCTAAAATAATTCAGCATAATCTAACTATAGGGAAATAAAATATTACACACAGAAAACTGTAGAAGGTCCTAAGAAAAGCACTTTGGTTTTTTCCTCCTGGGGAAGTTGGTCAGGGTGAAAGAGTTTAGATGATTCAGTGCTTTCAAAAGAATTGGGACTAATAGAGGGATGAGTAAAGGAACACAGAGTGCAGTAAAATTCAGGGTTGGTTGTGGTAACCAGACATGGAAGGAAAGGAAAACCATAATCGGCATTCTCAACTAGGGAATCAGAGGCAGCAGACAGGGAAGGGAATGAACTCTGTTCAGAACCAGAGGTCTCTGGTTTGCTCTCTGAGCCTCCTCAGCAATGACTGAGAGTACAGGAATGAAAATTATGCACACATTCGTGTGATTTTGACAGCAGCAACTTCCCCATTAGCTCTTGAGTGCCCTGACTGATGCTGCCTGTGAGCAAAGCTGCCTGTGTGCCCAGGTTTCAGAGCTGATGTGCAACACACATCACACTTTGCTATTCCCTGGTGAGGAAAGGGTGAGCAGCCAGCAGAGCCAGGAGTCCTCTCCCCCCTTCTCCACTCATTTTCAGAAATAATTATCATATCTAATTGTGATTTCTGAGATCTTCATCGTCTTGTGTCATTCTTTCAAACAAGAAGACTTTTAGGGTGGTATAAAGTGGTGGCAGAAATGTACTTTTAAATCAGCTTTGAACCTGACTGCTGTACCTAATGTGTTATGACTAGAACATTCTATACAGAAAGAAAACACCATTATCATACTAAAAATTTATCGGGTATATTACCATAATCATTCTTGCTAAATAAAGAGAGGGAAAATTACTCTAGTGCTGGTTATAAATCGTGAATCCTGACAGGAACTCCATGAAGGCTTCAGCAGTACAGACCTGCTTCCCTCCACTCAGCTAGAACCATTTTGTGTGTTTGCCAATAGACCAGAAGCTGTAAATACCATTTTGGAGCTATGTAACCCCTCCAGACACAGTCATTGACATTGAGGATGTGGATTTCAGTGAGAAATAAATTTAAGTTACAAAATAAATCATACGTTAATCTCCAGTCGAGTTGTGTTCATGGCCAGAGTTGGGAATTTTCTCTGTCCTGGTGATTCTGGGGTTAATCTAAAAGTAATTAGGACCTTTAATTGTGGGATAACCTTCACTTTCACTGAAATCTTATTCTGAATGCAACTTGAATGATCCCTATTTAACAAATCGTGAACAGCAAATAGCCATCAAGCAAAAGCAGATGAATCCAGCCTTGAACCAACCTGGCAAGGGATTCTGAGAGCATAATTTCAATATACCAGATTTGCATACTCAGGACTTCAACTGTTCTGTCTGTATGGCTGTGCAAAGGAAAGCTGACAAGTGCTCCTAAAGTATATTCAAATTACAGCATTTCAGGAGCAAAAGAACAAACTGATTACAGTGTCTGAACAAGGTTCAGAGCGTGGAGATTGGGAGGAATGTCATTCAGGAGTCGGATAAAACAGGATGTTTATTTTCTGAATAGTAAATGACAGCATGATTTCCTTAACAAAATATTCATGATTTCTTGGAATTACTCATAAAGGGGAGCTCGAAAGAGTAGAGACTGCAGAATTATGTATCATTCATGCCAATTTTCCAGATATTTTATTTAGGTCGGAAAGTGCAATGCCAGAATAAAATATAATAGCAGTAAATATCAGAGACATTTGTTAGACCATCTCAATAATTAGAGGATGCATTCCCAAGAGAGCAGAATCCCAGTAATGTATGCAAGCAGGATGTTTGAAAACAACCCTCTTAATAAATGGAGTTGACAGAAAATACACTGCAAAAGGATTACTGGCAGAGGCATGGAAAATAAGAGACTTGGCAGCAACTTTAAGAACACAAATCTGCATCACTCAAGGGAGAAGATTTCTATCCGGGGAACAAGCTGTCTTTGTAAACAGGATTATACCCAGAACAAGCAGCTGAAAAACGGATGTGAATGCCATCAGAGAAAAAAATGCATCCTGCAGAAATGAGGGATAGGAGGAGTATTCAGTGGAGCTTCTTCAGCTTGTTGCTCTAAACAGTTAAATTTGTAAAATCGGGTTTTTATAATTTTGGAGTTTAATTGTTTATTTAATTGTTGCATTAACCAGTCATTTTGCCTCTCTGCCCATAACAGATGTTCATTATAAAAACTGAATACATTAAGATGATTACATTATTCAAACTCTTTGATAATTCATTTGTATTAAAACCATAAGATTCTGTTGACATTTCCCTAGGGTACATTTGGTGAGGTTAAGCAGGATAAATGTCACAGTTAGTAATGCTGCTAAGATAAAAACCTTGCAAAGGAACTACATATTATTTTTCTGCTTCATGGTCTTTAACAGCAACTTTTAGAGCTATATTTCCTTTTTAAATGATGCATTACACCTTGAAAAGTAAAAAAAAAAAAAAGACCTGAAATTATGATTCTTGCTCATTTCCTCAAGAATAAATGAATAGAGGAGGAGAAATCTTTAAGAAGTAAGCATGATATTTTTTAAAAAGTTTGGAAAAAAATTGCTCTGTTAAAGTATAATGGCCCTGGTGAGATGTGGTGTGAAAAAATATATCTTATAAAGAAGATGTGCATTAATTTCAGTGAAAATAGCCCCCAAAAAAGGAAGTGAGCCATAAAATCTCAAATACAGCACAGGCATCAATATTTGAGACATACCTCAATATAGAGCATCATCTAGCTGGAACTGGAGGAAAAATGAGCTTGGGATGAGTTGCAGAGATCCCTCATTTCATCTTCTTCTCAAGCCAGGGCTACTTCAGCTAAAAGTTTGCTCAGCCATTATATCAATAAAATTTTGGAGGTAAGTTTGGGTTGGCCATGGCTCCTCCAGGCAGGGGCAGAGATTCTCTGCACAGGCTCCTGAAGCTGCTGAGCTGATCCATGATTCCCATGGCATCCATCCCAACATCCCAACTGCCCAGCTCTCTCATGAGCCCTTTCCAGGATTCCTTAGAGCTGAGCTGATCCATGATTCCCATGGCATCCATCTCAACTGCCCAGCTCGCTCATGAGCCCTTTCCAGGATTTTTAGTGAATTCCTCACTTTGGAGTCTCTTTTATACTGGAATCCAGCACGGACAGCGTTTCCCAGTTTCCCACTAAAGAATGGCAGTGCCTGGGATTATTCTCAAATATTTACACCTTTCCATTTACCTCAAGGCTGTTGCTCCACCGTCAGTGAAATGTGATCATTGTAACGCTTATTTATGTTTCAGATATCAAAAGTTTTTCTTCATTTTTATCCAAAAGCATAAAAAGATAATTCAATATAACTTATTAAAAGAATCATCGCAACAGCTCCAGTTGGTAATAATATTAGATGGATGTAGAGGAATATAAAATGTTCTGCTTATTTTATTTTTTTTAATTCAGGAAAATTAATGAGAATCTGCCTAATAATGAAAGTTAATTTGATACTGTTCAGCTGTTACATGGGGGTTTTGTGTCTGGGTCATGTCTAATAACAGAATTAAAAATTAATTATAAATATTACTGATTATAAAACAGGTGACAATTTTGTAGTTATCTTTAATTGCAATATATTTTACCATACTGAGGAGAAAGAAAGTTGGTCCTGAAAAAAAATTATTAATAAAATTTTTCATAATGTATTTTTTTTTGTGAAAAGAGAGGCACAATGTCAGAGGCTAAAAAATTATCAAGCAGAAAATCAAGAAATGAAGTAGAGCAGTTGAATACTTAGGGATCCCTGGAGGTCTAGTCCAACATCAAGATGATCTCACCCAGAGCAGGTTGTTTAGGGCTGTGTCCATTTAGATTGAGCAGATTTTTGAGGATGGAAACTCCACAGCTTTCCAGGCCACCTGTTTTTCCACTCTCACAGAAACCAAAACACACCAAATTAAAACAAAAACCGCTTTTCCTTATGTGCAATTTGCTGTGTTTAAATCTGCACCTGCTGCCTCTTGTCCTGTTTCTGGGAACCACTGGGGAGAGTCTGGCTGGAGCTGCTCTCTCCAGGTGCTTTTGCACACTCCATGACCCACCCCAAGCCCTTGGGGATGAGCAGTTCTGATGCCTTAGGATTTTAGCTTTTATATTTTTAATCTCTTTTTAGTGCTGTAATTCTTTAGTGTACAACTCTAAACTCCATACCCAGTGTGAGCTGCTGCTCTCCCATTTTGGGCAGACACAACAATTCCTCTCCAGGGAATCAAGGACACCTCACTGCCTCAGACCCTGAGAAATGCAAACAAAAGTGAATTGAGGGGAGCAAACTTGGGGTAAATGACTTCATTACCTGAAGGTGAAATTGGAAGATTAACCCCCAATATGCAAATGGACCAAAATTATAAAAGTGTGAAATCCTGTGACCCATTGTCCATTTTTGGGTGCAGCCCCTGGGGATCTTCATCTCCCCTAAATGTACCTGAAAGCCCTTCAGAAAATAGAAATTATTTTATTCCCTTCATTCTGCCTGCCCTCTGTTTTTAGCACAAAAAGCCATCAGTTCCAGCTCTCTTAACTTGTATGGGAGATGCTCCATCCCCTTAATCCCTTCCTGGTCCCTGTCTCTCCTTTTCTGGGGAGCCCAGAACTGCACAGAACTCTCCAGCAGAGACTGAAAAACTTTGGTGGCTCCATATACATTCTCTTAAATTAGTACTTTGTACTTTTAAAAGTGCTACTAGCAAATTTTAGCTGAAAAGTGCTGGTAATGTAAACCCAAATTATTCTCTGCTGTAAAAATGCACTCTGCTGATATTTGGCAGTTTTATTCCTGCTCTATCAGTTTTGGAAATGGATTTCTTTTTTATGTTTAAAGCATGCAGATGTTCAGGGATACTGGGGAAACCAAACACACTGCAAGGTTAGCGTAGGAAGAAACTTATGATAAAAAATCTTTCACACGTGACTTTTTCAAGGATTTGGGGGATGCTTTAAGGGCTATTTTGATATTTTCAGGGCCTTAATTTGAAAGTACTTGACAATTCCTGTAGTAACCATGATCAGAAGTAAAGAACTAAGTAATTTAGGTCAGAGACAGTGATCACTGGGAAACAACTGAAGCATCTGTTCCTACAGTAATTGCATCTAACTGTTCAGATTGGGAGGAACAATTTATTCAGTATCATTGTGAAAACCTCCTTGATATTGGAGAAAAGGTTCATTTTTTTTTTTTWTATATTTAAAGCTTTTTCTGTAAGAAGTTTTAAAAGCAAGTATTTATTACTCCTCAAACACTTTACAGCACATTTAWAAAAAAAAATTAACAGCAAGTTTGTAAAAATGATGAAGCAATCATGTTTGTAAAAATCTCGAATGCAGATTTTCAGGTCTGCACATATGTTCAAAAACAGAGAGGGAACAAATAGATGCGGATGGCAGAGAACTGCTCTGAAAAGAACTCCTGGAGTGTCTGGGGAAGTGGTGATGTGCTAACGCAGTCTCCCCCCATAGATTTCCCTTCCTGGGTTACAGAACCATTGTCCAGAGGTGAGAGCTGCTCCTTTTGTCCCACACAGGTCTGTGTTGCAGATTCTTGCTCTGTCTGGAGATGTGGATCCCCAGTCACACCTGAGCAGGCTCCTGCATCACCCCTGTCTGGCAGATGCTGCCCGTGGAGTTCATGGAATGGTTTGGGTTGGAAAGGGCCTTAAAGATCATCTTTAAATTCCAGAGTTCCAAATCCCATTGGAAAAGAACACCTTCCACTAGACCAGACTGCTCCAAGCCTTGTCCAACCTGGCCTTCGACCCTTCCAGGGTTGAATTAATCTTATTTCCCTATTTCCTCATTGGGGTGAAGTAATATTCATTCCCCATGTCAGATCCCTGAATTCCCAGAGCTCGTTCTGCAGAGCAGGCTGCTTTTGTTGTAGATCAGTAGATCCCTGAGTGTCAAGCAGGAAGTTTTGCAGGTTATTTTAATCACAGAATGAGATTTCATGGTGAGCAAAATGAACATTTTGAAATACACTGATGCTTTGTTGCTGTTAATAACAATGGTGGTCAGAGGTTTATCTCCTAAAGAATGAAGCATTTCCAGTGTGCATTACACAGCTTTTTATCAAAACCCTTCAGCCCACAGGCAAACCTGGGCTAAAGTCTTTGATATGTATCTTGGATGCCATAGTAGGTTACGGCAGAAAAAAATAAATATAATGATAATGACTCCACCCCAAACCCTACATATAACTTGTGCTTACAGGTTGTTTGATTTTAAATCTTCTTTCAGCATAAAAGCACTGCAAGTTTATCACTAACTTCTGCCTCTCTTAATAATTCATCTGCTTTGCAGTTGTATGGGTTTAATTAGCTGCTTCGGTGTTCTCGTGTCATGTTGTCTTTTCCATCAGATCTCCCTCCTTCACCCGTGTTAGATGTTTGCACATTTCCTAGCTTTGAGCAATGTGGGCTATAATTGGAATCTAAAGTTGGAGCATGTCTTCAGTTACCACTTTGTTAATTCCTTTTATTTTCCTGTCAAAACCGTATGCTATCATGTATTGCCAATGAAGTGAAAGAGAAGCCAAAGGTAATCCACATCAGCTTTCTTGCTTCTAGCAGAGGTTTTTGTCTTTAGACTTGTTTTCTGTTATAAATGTTCTGAGAAAGTATCCATACTATTTTGAGTTGGGTCTTTTCATAGAGACTATACACAAGCAAATTCCAGAATGCTGGAGGCTTTTAATATAAAATCAAATGTATCAATAACAGTTTTCGCAAATTCTCTGCAACTCTTTTATCACTCTTTTCCCTGTCACATATAAATGTAATTTCAATTTTTAAAATAATATTAAGGTGGGATTTTGTTAGTGTGAACAACAGGGTTGATGTCCTGTTAAAATTGTTAAGATGAAAGGAGGAAAAGAGAAAATAGAAAGCAGAAGTAGTGGTCTGGAAGATGGAGGACGTGGTCAAACACAGCAAGGGCAGTCCCAGAATACAGAGAATTTCCAAGTTTCTCTCATAGTTGAGAACTGAGAATGAAATGGTTGCCATGGTGGAAGACGTTATTGGTTTTGTGAAGGGTTACATAAATGTGATACGATAAATTAACAACTGATGCTCTGCAGTGCTGCTTAAAAGGGCTGGGTTTGATTTTTTAAAAGTGATTTCTTTTTTGTCTGAAACAGCCATTAAAATGAAATTAATTGCAATGACATGCTTGCCATTGGATGGGATTCAATCTCAGCAAGTGTTTGAGAATTCATTTCAAGTTGAAAAGGAGCTGAGCAATCAAAGTCAAGCCCAGGTCCCCAGTGTCTTTGTTTGTGCAGCCACAATCCCACTCAAGGATTTACTCATTCTGACCAGAGCTCATTGCAGGATAATTCTTTTTCTATGGTTTCCAACTTTGTCTCCTTCCACAGCTGTGACAATTCTTACATTATATTTGATTCTAAATCTTCTCAATAACAAGTTCTATTTTACCAAAAAAATCTCCCTGAAGAGTGAATTCTTTATATTTTTATGGTTTCTTCAGCTCTGTGTCCCCTTGATGTTCCGCACAGTCCTTCACCCTGGTTTCAGAATCAATACAGTTGTATAATAGAATTAATGAAGGCAGTTTCACCATCACTTTGTACTGCCAAACTGTGAACTTGCACAAAGCTTGATTTTTCTTTTTTTTTTTTTTTTTTTTTTTTTTAAAGAAGTTACTTGAATTAAGACAATAAGAAAGACTTACTGGTTAAAGAGGTTGTGCAGGATGGGGGATTTTTTAATATCTTACAAACAAAATCTTAAATTGATTCCCATTAAATTGACTGTTTCATCCTGAGATATTTATAGATCAATTACATGAGGTAATTTTTGGGTCAATATTAAAATGCAAAAGGATAAGATAGGCTGAAATGTAAATATTTTAAACTGTGATGTGCATGCTAAGCGCTCACAATTAATAGTTTATCTCCTCAGATGGACAGTAACCTATCCTGGAGCCAGCATGGAGGTCTAAGATAAAAAGAATCTGGGTACAGAACTAAGTCAGAAGGCCAGAAAACAGTTTTTTGCAAAATGTTTTTTCATTATTTAATCAGTTGCTAGCTAGATTTAAAACCCCAAAAGGAAACAAATGTAACATAAGTTATGTTAATATATATTGCCCCATTAATGTGCTTTAAATAACATTGAGACAACTTTTATATGGGCTATCTATGAATAAAATTAATACGAGATTTATTTAGGAGGAAGAATTAATCTGGTGGTGAATCAAACAAAAGACTAAAGAAAAAAGCACAGTTGTGTGTTGAATATAAATACAAAGAGAATGATGTGAGAAATAACAAAGGCTTATTCCCTTTGTTATATATTAGAGCAGAACACCAGACTGAATAAGGTTTTCACTTTTCAAAGCAGAAACTTGCAAAAAAATAGAAATAGGTGGAGTAGAAGATGGAGTTGTGAAACACAGATAATTAATATTATAGTTAAAATGAGGCTTTAAAAAACACATTTAATGGTTGGGCAGTTTGGAGGATTCATTCTCCTTTCTGTTCACAAACCAGAAAAAATCTAAATTAATTTAAATTATACTCTTTCCAAGTTTCTCACACATATGCACACGTATACAAGAAAGTCCCCCAAATATATCTGGAGCATGGTAAATAACATAAACATATCTGTGATGTGCTAAGGGGGGCACACAGGACAGGAGACTTGCACAAGTCCTTCAAAAATGGTTTCAAATTTAAAATTGTTGGGGAATATTTTTACTAATATTAAAAAACTCAAGCCACAACACGGTCTGAATGCCATAGTAAATATTATGGATACAGCCAGAGCTCAAGTTTCACTGAATGAGTGAAAATGAGTTCATGTTCCTGGGCAGCAATATCTGAATCAATTTTGGGTTGTTATTTTTTTCCTGAATGTCAAATAATTTTTTGTTTTTAAAAAACTGTCTGGAAAATAATAGAAGCATTGTTTAAGAGGCATCAAAACTCGAACAAAGGGATTGAAGAGTCCTTGCTTTTTAAGCAGTTGGGTTCTAAAGGAAGAAATAGAGGCATTGGCAGAGTGGTTTAGAAAAAACCCAGCCCAATAGAGGTAAGAATCAGAAAACCAATGGTGGGGAAAGACTGTGAAGGAGCATTCTCTAAGCCAGCATTTTGTTCTGCTCCACTTTCCATGGACAGATTTGAATGGATTGTTAATGTTATGGGGAGAGGAATTCTGTGTTGCTACAGCCAGCGTTGGCATCTGCGTGTCCCGGCTGGAGCCAGCGCTGCCAGGAACGCCAGAAAATTTGGGAATTCTGCATCATTCCCTCACTGGGCAGCCACTGGACAACCAGGAGGGTGAAACATCAGCAGATCAGAGAGAGCAACCTGGGAGAGGACCAGCACAATGCATTTCCAGTTAAATAGAAGGAAAAACAACACCAGGTTGGCGACTCAAGGTTTCTCATTCCAAAAGAGCAGACGGAGAAATTACAGAAACTAATTAGCGGAGTCAACGTGATTGAAGTGCCAGGGGACTAAGTGTGAAGGAGCTTTGGAATCTGGAGTCAAGGCTTCAAAATCTGTTTGGAGTGCACCACAAACATGCAGGCAGCAATTTGCAGGAAATGGAAGCGGCTCTTCAGCATTTGCTTAAAACCCAAATGATCTCGGAATAGCAGGCAGCAAAAGGTAAGGTGGAGCTAATGTTCAGAGAGGTCTTGCTCATACTGGTAAAAGTGTAAAAGTCCTCCCACCACATCAGCTCAAATTGTGCTATGAAAAGGATATTTTGGTTAGGGGAAATCAGCCATAAAAGGTACAATGAAAGAAATTAGTCTGATGAAACAGATTTTTTTCATAAATATGATTTTCCAAACGCAGCACCCAAATTGTTATGCTTTGAACCTAATTTCAATGAGAATAATGAGGTTATCCAAGGCATTAAGTCTTTCTGCCTCCCATAAATGTAGAACTGCAACATTCAGAAAAATAAACTCCTGGGAAACCAGAGCAAACAAAACAAATTCAAATATTTCTTCAGATTATTTTTACAGTAAAAGAACAGCTGTTGGAGAGATTCATGATGTGCTTCATATATCCATAATGACAATAAGATAATTTTTTTGTTTACCACTGTATCATTTATAAAGAGTTTTTGAAATTTAGTTGCAAACAATTTAAAAAGCCTTTCTTTCAGAGGGTCCAGTTCATTAAATTTTTCTCTGGTATCTCCATAAGTGTAAGGCTTGATGAATTTTGAAGTTACCATGTTAGAAATAAGGCAGCTTAACCATAAATACTGTGTGTAACATAGGATGTGAATTCATATCCTACTTACCTTGTCTTTACAACATGTAATGAGTGATATCTATTTTGGCATATGTATCTTCATCGTAAAACTAAGCTTTTAGCATCTATTTTAGTATCTTTCAGCACTTTTGTGGATTCTCCCTTGTGTAACCAGCTGGTTTTTAGGGGTGCATTTCCCCAGATTTACAGCCAGTGCAGTGCAGTTGTGAGGATCAGAAATTCAGAGCAGCTGCCATTGCAGCCCCCATGGAAACTGCTGAAACACCCTCGTGTATCAGGTATAAGAGGAACTGTTGATAATTTGAAATTTTAGTATTTTAAAGTAGCATATTAGGTAATTTAAAGCACTCAGATTTATAGCATTTATGCATTTTCTTCTAAGTTCCCAAATACCGGAGCTCATGCTGGCAAACCCCTTCTGCTCCACAGCATCCTGGGCCTGGCTGCTCCACCTCGAGCTCAGACATCACCAAAGCCTTGAGTCCTTCCAAAGAACCTTCTATCTAAAGAGAGAAGAAAAAAAATCAACCAACAGCCTTGAGTACTTCCAAAGAACCTTCTATCTAAAGAGAGAAAAAAAAAATAAACCCAGTGATTAGCTGGAGAAACCATAATGTGGTTAAATCCGATAAATTCTCCAGCAAGGTAAAAGAAGACTCTGATGCTGCAGTTTAGATTGAGTTTCAACAATTCCTCTCCAATTCTGGCACAGAGGCTTTTTCTGGCCTTACTCAACAACAGTGTGTATTAGCATATTCAGGCAGTAATTATTATCTGAATTATAATAATTATTATTATATACTCCAGACATGTTGGAAGATTTTATTTAAGAATTTAAGAAAAATAAGAAAGTCTGAATTACAAGGGGTACTTGTAAATCAATTTTCCACAGTGGAATTGAGTAAATTAGTTTCTGATCCTGAAATTTTGTAAGGATGTGCTGACTCTATAAAGACTTGGTTTACCTGAGGTGTATTCAGTCCTCTGTGCTCCACTGAAATCTTTTAAAGCTTCAGATCTTATCTTGGCATCTTCAGTGTTTCCAAATCCTCCAGGTGCCAGATAAAATCTTTCCTTGTTTGTTTCTCTTCCTACTTCTCAGGAATAAATAAAATAATTCTGGCTCTCTGCTCCCCAAATGGAATTTGGAAGAAGTTTAAGTATTTTTCATGCTTGATTTCCTTAACTAGGGTTGGCTTCTTTTTAAAATTATATTTCTGCTAAACAGTTATGATAATTACTGAAGATGGACACTGAATTTAAGAAATGTGCTAATGATGCTGAAAAATTTGTAATATGTATTTTAACGCATTCTATGAAAAGAATGTATTCCACTAATTGAAGGCCTTCAAGAAATTTGAAGATTTTTTTTTTTTTTTTTTGCTATTGCAGAATATTTTTTACACAATAATACAAAGAATAAAAGATGTTATTATTAAGGTACACTTTTTTAAGTGGGAAACCACAGCTTAGAATGCAGCAAATTATTCAGCAAAATCACTTCCATTTCAGGGAGATGTGCATTGCATGGGCAAAATAAGCAGGAAATAATTAAACAGCCCCTGGTATTTGGGGAAGTACTTTGGCATGATGAGGTAAAGACAACCAAGAACTTCCATTTATTTTAGCAGGATTCTTTTAAACTTTTTCCTGTTATTCTTCAAGCTGTGATTGAATAGGACCCTTCCCAAGCACAGCCCTTTCCCTGCTGGGATGGATGCAAAGTCCAGGTAAATATTTGACTGTGGACAAATCAGGCACAGATCCCAACGTGGGGATTTTTTGTCATTTCAACTCATGAAGTAGAAATTCTTCTGAAAGAAATTAATGTTTCATCTAGAAAATTGCCTTGAGTCCTCACATAAGCCAACAGCCCATGGCCTCCACATTTAGTGCAAATGTTTCCAGCCAGGTGAATATTTTTATTAGAATATTGATTGAGCTCTTCTTCTGTAAAAGGTTGATTTATTAAGGATTATCTGTCTTCTCAGATTTCTTGATGCATAAAGTTAAAATGTAGGATGCTTTGTTCATATTTGCAGAATAATAATTGCATATGTTTGGCTAATTTTCAGTCTCTCTGTCCTGGTCTAAAAAAAAAATCCCTTTAATTAATATTTCATTAGTATTTGAAAGAATCTTGGTCTATAGTGGAGAAAAAATTCAATGCTGGACAGTGGCTTTAGCAATTATTAATCAAATTATTATTTATTGTTTTAATTAGGAGAGAATAAAAAGGCACAGAACTGTAGATTTTGAAAATGGGATTATTCTCACCCTTCCTGCTGGGGCAGGAGTTAAACATCACAGGGCTGTGGGGTTGCTGCTTCTCTGGCTGGAGGTTTTGTGTTACTGGCAGCACTGAGTGCTTTATGGGCTGCAATGCCACCTCCCTCTGAATAATCATTCACTGCTCTGCCTGTGCCAGCCCTGACCTTTCCTGGCTGGAATTGTAGCACATCATCATAAAATAATAACCTGGATATGATGGAGACTCATCTGCCCTGGGAAACAGGGGTTCTGCACGAGGATCCTGAAATCCAGGCTGGCTCTGATCAGATACAAATCAGTGACACGAGCTGACAAAGTGTCCTGAAAAAAACAGCAATAAATCTGGGTTTTCAACAGTGTTGCTTCTGGAAATGTCTCAGGATACCAAGGATGGGCTGAGCATTCTCACATGTGGTGAGCATCCACGAGGTTCTCCCCAAAGAAATGCTGCTGCCACTGATATTAGTCACTGTAAATATTGAAATAAGGTTTTTTCTTTTAAAATATTGATATTTTTTCAGATTAACCTGTTCTGAAAGCTCTCTACCCAAAGCAGATTTTTTTTTAATGCAATTAAATGTATTCTGGGCAATTCCTCTTTCTTTTCTTCTCTGAAAAATTATCAGATTTTCACACAATTTTTATCCCCTTTGAACAGGTACTGAGTATGTGAAGAAGTTCTTTGGATTGGATTTCTTACTGTGGGATAGTTTATTCTCTTCATGAAGTCTTTTGGTGTATGGATTTTCTACAAGGTAGTGACTGTAGTTGTTTTATTTATTACAAATTCCAGATAATGATAGAAGTTCAAAGAAAGTACTTGAATGTAAAAAAAAATAGGAATTGATACATATCTCTGTTGGACTCCCAAACTTATTCTATTATATTTCCATTTACCCTTCTACCCATATGTGTAACACGATTGGATTTTAAAATAGTGTATACAATATGAAAAAAAACATTTCTGCCTTTCTTCCATGTGTGTTTTAGTAGTTTCTGTCATTTAAAGCACAGTCATTTAATTCTCTGGGCACTTTCATAGCTGATATATATGATCTTTATAAATTATCTATGACTTAGAGAACTCACATGTATGAGTTATGAAAAGAAGCACGGGAAAATTTTTCCTTTCCTTCTTTCCCTGCTCTATCATGTCATGCTTGCACTTAACCTTTACTAATTTAATCCTACTTTAACCATAATTGCATAGTCTCTACTCCATTCATTTGGCATCATTCAATTTTTGTGTGATCTTCCCATGTTTGCAGTCTCAGGAAGCAATCTAACCAAAGTTTCAAATGTTTCTTCTGCTTGCATTATGACACAAGAATAAAAAATATCACCAAGGAAACGGTAGACTTCAGAGACAATTTATTCTTTTAAGTCAGACCAAAGTTTAATTTAGATGAAAATCCTGGAAGACATAATTCCTCACAAAGTCAGTAATGTTCTTCTCATTACCTGGTAATGATAGTCTAATTCTATCAAAAGGAATTTTTAATAATATAGCTGCGTGTCTGAAACTTAAAAATTGAGAATGAAGATGACACGATCCAAAAGCTTAAGAAAACACATTAACTGAAGCTAGAATAAATCACCAACAAAGAACATTGTCATTTTCTCAGCTAATATTTCACCCTTCTAGCCTCATCCCAATATAGCTTTTACATTTTCAGTAGAGCCATGTAAGTGATGGGCACATCCAAGCACACGGAAGGGCACTGGAGGTCACATTTAGAAGTTTGCTTTGACTTCTGATGTTCTTTCTTGTTTTCTTTGCAGCCACCAAGTGCCACTCTGCTTTTCTTTGCAGCTTTGCCATATTAAATCCTGTGGGATTAATAAAATCCAATTTCTGGAGGTGGACATAGAAACATTTGTACACTGTCCATGTGCTGTGTCTCCCAGGTCACTGGAGCTGTTGGTGACTGATGAACCCACGTGAGGATGGTCAGAGGGGCCACAATTTAGAAAACCTTTATTCTGAATTTGTGTTTAGAATATGGGTCTTTATCTCTTCATTGAAATGTGGGAATACTTAAAAAAATAACACAAATTTTAGTCTTGCAAATTTCTGTACAGCTCAAATGTGACCAGATTTCAAAATTGTTGGTTTGTATTTCATTTTATTAATTCCTATCATTAACTGCATTCATAGGGTATGAAGTTTCAGCCCGAGCTATAAAAAATTTGTTACTCTCCTCTAAGTGCTAAAACACACCTGAAGAAACAGGGAAATGTATTAAATCTTTCATCTTCAGACTATTAAAACAGTATTTGTATTTTAGCATTTTCCCTCTTGCTATTAGTTTTCCTTTCTTGTTCTTATATGCTTTTTGATTATTCTTCCATGCATTGGTTTATTAGGAAAAAGGCTGAAAGTCAACTCTTCATTTTACATTCTTTTAATAAAGAAAATAAATTTTGTGATTCATTTTATGGGCCCTTAATAGTGTTATGCACATTGGCTACAGCTCAGAATCAGATGAATTTTCTGTAGAATCACAGAAATTTAACCTTAGACTTTAACCCATAATAAGCACATTCTAACAATATTCATTCTAAAGACTGACTTTTCAACTTAATTTTACATATATTTTTACATAATTTGCATCCCAATTTTAATACCATGCCAGCAAAATTAAATGTAAATTTCTGCCAAGTTATTTGACTTTTCTGTTAACCTGTTATCTTGACCATATAAATCTAAACTTTTGTTTGCCAGTAATGCAATCTCCATCCATCCATCCATCCATCCATCCATCCATCCATCCATCCATCCATCCATGATTTAAATAGCTCACAGACATTTTTCACAAACTGTCTCTATCCTCCTGCAAGTGGAACACTCAGCCTGTTGAGAATGTCTGTCCCTTGGTTTCAAAATGGAATAATCAGAAGTAATAGGAAAGAAGAAGGAAGAGTTTATAATAATAATGACAGCACTTCTTAAGAAGTGTTTTTCAGATTCATAGATTTCTGTGATTGTGATAGCTCTTCTCATATTCATGTCTCAAGAAGTCTTTGCTTGATCACAGAATAATTCATGAAAGAACTCATGAGAGACATCCCTGAAAGGTTGCAGCCTAAACATCTGCTGGAGCCTGTAAATTTAAATAAAACCTGCAGGACTGATGCTGCCATCCTTTCCCTTTGTAAATTCTTATTTTTCAATAAGTTTCAAGATCATGACTGAAACTCTGCATCTGTGCTTACACAGAAAACACCGTGGGTGTCTGGCAGGTTTCCAAGGGGTTTATGAGACTGCTCAGAGGAAGATGTGAAAAATGATCCAGTGGAAGGAATGATGCTTGATGGCAGTTTGTACATAAACTTTCAAGAGGTGAAATCCTAAACCAAATATTGTATGGTGAAGCATGACCTGCCTGTGGTGTTATTTCACTGTGTATATTAGTTAGTTCACATTAGTTAGTTTGCAGTTCCCAAAAGTATTTATGAAACAGCCATGACTGAATATTTGTAAGAACACAAGAAATCATAAAATATAATAAGACAAAACACTGGAATTTATTGGAAAATCAACCATTACATAATTTAGGGGTTTTTTTACATGCTGTTCAGCCTAATATTGAGTGATCTATTCTAGTTCTAGGTTAGGAACAGTGGGCGAGATTTATCAATTACAGTAATTTTTGTTTTCACAGGAAAATTGTGTGTTGATCATGCAGTGAAAATCCCAAAGAACAATGTCGCACATTTGGAGCTGGGGATTGGTTTTATATGACCTGGAGTTCCACAGAAGTTCATTACCCTGCCTTAAATCAGCTCCTAAGAGAGGTGTCTTGGTGAAGGAGCTTTTACAGTTCCTACACCAGAGATCTGTTTCCTCACATATAAAAACAAATGCTGTGCAGTTCTGCCACCCTTTGCTGTCACACACAGTGCAAGGTCCTTTTGTGCTATAAAATATTCATTCTGGTTAACTTGTGACAAATAACACACAGACTAAAATATCCAGCTGTGGAAATAATTCCAGCAGTGACCTGGAAAGATGCTTAGCTCTCAATCTCTCTGTCCTTTCCTTTGCTTGAACAGAAGTGATATTAACTCAAAAAATACCACTTGTTTAAAGCTGTGAAAGTGGAATTAGGAGTGTGCAGGCTCTTTGTGGCAAAGCTGAGCCACATTTTCCCCTGAATGTCTGAGACACTTGAACTAAACAGGGTTATCTGAGGGGACAGTCGAGATGATGATCATGGGGAAAGCAATCAGAGAGATTTCCAAACATCCTTGATTAATAGAGGGCAAATACATTTTAAAGGACATAAATCTAAGAGGAAGTTGTTGTGAAATGGAAAACTGCCTCAGTAGCAAGAGGCTTGGAAAATCAACCCTGGATTTGTTATAGTTAAAAGCCCTGAGGCTCTCTGCCTAACACACATATGATATGGAGAAATGGAACAGATGCTTCACTGAGGGACTGGAATGTAAATCAGTGTAGGAGCATTAATCTGTGCAGCGCTGAGCGTGGTTTTATTCTGAAGAAAAAACTTCTGAATTAGAGAAGTTAAACAAATGTGATTTTCCACTCATTCCACAGTGAATTGCATAAGGTTTTATAATAAAAACAGTTCCAGGAGGAAGTTGTCTTTGCTAAAGTTAAATCTGTGTGTGGATAGCATTGATTCAGTGCATTTCAACTGGATACAACCAGTTTTTGTAAAAATCTCTTCTAATTCTCCACTATTTGCTTAATCAGCCAATTTTTTCCCTTTCTGTGAATGTCAGAAATAGAAATATATTGTTTTAATGTGGAGATTGACATCACATCAGCAATGGTCACCCTTCACTGCCTCATAAACCTCAGCGTTCACAAGGCCACAAGCGCAGTTTGAGAGGCTTTTTAATTAAAATTAACACCCTTAAAGACCATTTCTTGCAAAACTGTAAAGAAACAATAATTTTAGATAAAATTATCTCCATTGTTCAATGCTAAAAGTCATATATAAAAAAAGAAATTATGCATTTCTATATTTTCTATCTTCAGGCATGTTACAAATCCTACCTTTGCCTTCTTTCCCTCTGCTTTTCTATTTCCTAACAAAATAACAAATGCCACTGTCCTCAGCACTGGAAGCCCAGAAGTGTTACAAGAATTTGCACTTGCATTTGGTATAATTTGAGGCCTGTTAGTGTTTTTGTAGCTTCTCCAATAAATTTTACTGCTCTTTTCACCCTTTGCTGGGAACTCTGTATTTATTCTCAAATTCATCAGTTCAGTGTCTCTTCCTTTTCATTTAAGTTTGTTTCTCTTCCTTAAGTTAGTCTTTTAAATTAGATTTAAAAAACAATACATGTGGTTTAGCCTTGTTTTCAGAAATGTGGATTAATTCCAAAATGTGGGCAAGGTTTGTAGATTTTAAAAAGGCGCTGTTTGGTTTTGCTTTCTTTTGTTTTGTTCCAACATTTTTCATATAATTAGAAGAGTGACAAAGTTGATAAACTTTCATGTTTCTGGAGTTGAATAGTTTTCATTTTTTTCTTCTATTGAATTGCTTGTTGAGCCTGATATAATGCTGCACAAAATATTTAAGAATTGGCCACAATGAGTCATTTTGAGGTATAGTAACACTAGAAATGGGAAAATAATGGCTAAAATAATATACATATGACACTTTTGCTTAAGGGTGCAATGACACAAGGAAAGGTTAAGATGGAAGCATCTAAATGAAAATGCATGAGTTTCACAACTTCCTGGGGAAAAAAAAGCCAGCAGAATGTTAAAAGCTTTTTGCTTTTTTTTTTTTTTTTTTAATATAATGTTTGTGTGTATTTCTTTCCAATTTTATATCATTATTTTAGAATTAGGAAAGGCCTTCATAAAAATACCACTGGGTTTTTTTCTTGCTTGAGGTTAGAATTGGAATCTTTTGCTCTGACCTTTTAAAATATGTTTCTCTTTATGTTTATGTTCAGATCTAATATTCTCTGGAGCAATAACTAAAATATATCCATTCATGTAAAATATATCCATCAAAACCCATGCCAAGCAGTTCTGGTCTTTGTCACATCTTAATCAGTAGAATTAGCTTACAAAATGTTTGAGGGCTGACAAATTTGTTAAATTTGTGGGAAGGTGGTTTCTTTTAATAATCAAATTAACAACACGATACAAGACTGAAATGAAGTACAAATTTCAGACAAGAATTTGTGCTTTAAAAAGGCTGGGTAGGAAGAAATGTCAGAGCAGAACACCAGGCATTTTTAGAATGAGAGAAAAATGTAGGTTGGGAGGCATCTCTGGAGCCCATCTGGTCCAACCTTCTGCTGAAAGGTTATCCCTGTCAGCTGAGGCAGGAATATTCCCAGCGAGGAGCACTCCACCACTCCTCTGTCACTTATTCCAGGATTGCTGTTGTTATTTGCAATGAATTGTTTCCTCTTCCAGACCAATATTTCCCCTGGAACTGCTGAAGTTCCCTGCTCTCCTCCATCCCTTCTGCAGTTACCTCTTAGGTACTGGAATTTTGGGATTTGGTTTTCCCTGGGATTTCTCTGCCTTCATCCTCCTTTCACATGCCAAGCCCTCCTAAAATCTGATTTACTTGGTGTCTCTCTGCTGCACTTTTTCCATGTTTTATTTTCTCTCTGAAACTGGGGATCAGAGCTGGACAAAGGATTCCAGGAGTGGCCTGACGGTGTCAGAAGGGTTGGAATGATCAAATTCCCTGATCTTTGTGGCTTTTCTCTTGCTGATGTAACCCAAGGTGCTGTGAACAGCCTTTCTGGTCATGTTCATTGTTCCAAAAAATCCCAAACTAAAACCAAATTCCCAACAGGAATAACCTCTTACTTTCTCTTATCCTACAAGGTGCCTCCAGGCCTGCCTTTGGAGATGCAACATTTCCTTCTCTACAAAAATAAAACAATTTATCTTTGTAAACTACGTGAAGGCTTTTATTGAAAAAGGCAATACATCTCAGAATATGGTATTTATAGAGTCCCTTTACTTACACTTGATAATTAATGCTACATGCCATTAGATTTTTTTTTTCTTTTTTTTTTTTTTTTTTTGGGATGAGGATTTTAAATCTCTTTTAGTAGCTGGCCAAAGAAAATGAAGATTTATTGATATAGTCTATTTACCCCCTGTTGTATGTAACCTTCACACAATAATCAATCCTGTTAGGACTATGGATCCTGAGTCTACCACTCAAAGGTCAAAAGTGAGAAAAATTGATCATCTGTTCTATACCTGTATATCAAGATATATAGTCTTTCTTCAAGATGCCTCTCATTAACATTTCTAGAATAACATTCTTCTAATAGAGGCTTCTCAGCTGAAGTCTGGCATCCAAACTTTTGCACCAGAATTACACCAGAATTTAAAAATTACAGTTGGAAATCACAGCAAGCTATTTTTACTATGAGAAGGAACCTGTTAGTTACAGAAAGAGAAATCAACCATTATGTCATTTGGAAGTTTTTACAATTAAAAGTTTTATTCCTAGAGGAACTGAAAGACAATTAAATGAAATGCTAACAACAAATTAAATGCTTTATAGGTCAGTCATCCCATTAGGTCTCTTTAGGGAAGCTGTTCTCATATAAAGCATGCCATAACCTATTTGCATAATGATTCTATCTTAACTGTGCCTTCTGCTCTTTTATGGTGTGTTGTTTATCCTAGTGCAGGGCTGATATAGTGGAATTGCAAAGAAAGTAAAAGCTGCTATTTATGGCAGACAAAACACTGCACCATTCCGATCTATTATGCAGGACAGTACCCAAACTGCAAATTTGATTTAACACACAGAGACATTATTCTCCCCTCATTGCAGTGGCTCTATTGTTTGAATTATATATACGCTGTTAGCATCATTGTTTTGATAAGATTATCCACACAAAGCCAGCTCCAGCCAGAGTGTGGGGAAGCTTGTGACAGAAAACACAAGGTTGCTAAAGACACTGCTAATGGTCTGCGCTTTGGAAAAGCAAACCCCTGTCCCAGGGGGAAAATCCACTTCTGAGAAATGCTCATCTCCGAGTCACACTGAGACAAACATTCTTTCAAAATTTTGAGGGAAAGAAATGTAATAAAATTAGTTTTGATTTCTTGCTTTGGATTATAGCCCAGTTGTTTACAAGATTGGCTTTGTCTCCATGGGCAGAAAGTGAATAGCTAAAAATCTTGGTATGCAGTTGGAAAGCTCTGTCTTTTATTAATTTTGTTTTTAAATTTTTGACTATACTGTTTCCAAAACGTAGCAAAGAAATATAAACAATTCTCCTAGTAACATTTGAACCCACAACAGTCTCAATTTACTTTATTTGCTGTGGGGCGTTTCTAAATCTTATTTTCCTCAAGCCTAATTTTGTCCCTCTGGCTTTTGTACATCCTCAGAAAACTCATATGGAGTCTGAGAGTGCAGAGTGTCTTTGTTTGCCTGTCTGAACAGGACTTCTTGGGTCTTAACAACATCAGTGGCATGGGGAAGGCACTGGAGGCCCATTTTACAGGCTGCAGGAGGAATTGCTGTGATAAAGCCGTGGGATCAAAAGCCCTTAGGGACACAAACAACAGCTCCTTGCAGTTTGCCATCTTTACCCAATTAGCTGCAGAGTCAGTCAATTGTCAGCTCCAGCACAGGGGTAGGGATTGGAGAGCAGGGCTGAGCTGTGCTGTCAGTGGCAGATAACCACCAGACAGGTTTATTTATCATCGAGGCACTCACCCTTTGTTTGTGGCTGTCCTAACAAGCTCTCACAGAGCTATGGACTGCCCTGCAGCACAACTTCCATTTAGGCTTCCACTGATGTTCGAGCCTTTTAAGTGTCTGACTAATTCCTGAGAAAGCACTGCCTTGCTGTTTGGGAGCTCAGAGAGGGGAAGAGTTTCCTAAAAGACCAGGTACCCAAGAGTTCACAGCAGTTTCAAAATAAGATATCAGGTAAAAACTATTTTACACTGGAGAAGTCACTCAGATTGCTAAGAAAAATGTTATTAATTCTTCTTTGTGCATCATGTTGTGGTTAGCATCGTTGCTCTTGTGCTGGTGCAATGCAATCTAGACTCTAAAAAAAGCAGTTTAAACTCTCTTCTGGCATATGCTGCAAAATTTTGTCTCACATATCTTGGCCCTGCAGTTGGCAGCACTGAGATTTGTCACTTTTTGTCAACCTGCCCTGGATTCTGTGCCTGGACCAGTGCTGAGCACAGGATTAAACTGATCCTGATGGTTTTACTACAAAGACTCTGGATTTTGCTCCTCAGGGAAGTCTTTCCCTGGACATGAACCTCCCCTGCTGCTGGCACAAAGCCTTGTTTCTCTTTTCCTGGCCTTCTTGAGAGCATGTTGTCCACGCTCCAGCCAAGCACAAGTCAGCATCAATTCCAGTTGGAAAACTCCAAGACTGGATGCAGAAGTACCAGCCACAGCCAATGTCTCTATTGCTGGTAGCCAAAACACAGATCTATATATATTTTGCCTGAGAAGTACCAGGATTTGTCTCTGTACAAAAACTCAGGAAGTTGAGAAGTACATTATACACTTTGCTTTAATGAATTATTTCCTTCCAACAAAATGTGTGTTTCTCAGCAGGAGTATGACACTAAATGTCATGAAAATGAATTAACCAATTTCCTCCAGAGACCTGAAATTGCTTCCTTCTGCTGCTAAGGAGTTTCAAGGAACATCCTCTGGTGGACCTCAGCAAATTAAAAAGATCACATCTGCTATTCTGGTGTCTCAGACCTTCTTCTCAACATTTATTCAATATTTACTTTTCTTTCTCATAACATGCAGATGTTTGCTATAATTTTAGCTTTGAAAGAAAACAAATGATGACTCTTTGTAGAATTAAAATGATCTGTGGGTGAGGTTAGTGGATATATCTAAGGTGAAATGAAAGGGGTTCAATCTCCTGTCAACTGTGAACTTTGTTTCAAGTGCATCACAGTTAGGCTTTCCTTACTTCTTTATCGTGGCATTCCTGAAATAGGTCTTGTGGGTTTATAGGGACCTCCCTGCTGTGGTCCAAAGTGTTAAGTAATGAAAGGAGCTTCTCACTTGCTTTTAAAATGTCTCCAGAGGTGGAAAGTCCTGCAACCTGTAATCCTTCCACCTGCCAGCGCTGAGCTAGGGATCGTCTTCCCAATTTTCTCCAGAATTCTAGAACGTGACCCATTGTGTTCTGTTTTCGTGGGTGGTGCTGAGTGTCCAGATGTTTAAATAATTTTAGAAACTTATAAGTTCTAGGGCGTGCTCAGTGTTACAGTTGATCCATTTTCTGTCAGAGAATTTCACGTGGGGTTGTTTATGAAAGAAAATTGTGGAAAATGGGGGGGGGTCTCACCAGACCAGGAGGTAAAGTTGTGTTTATTAAACTGCCACATTTCATCATCACCCTGCCCCAATGAACCTTAAGCTTCTGATGCAATATTTTCTCTCTGCACATCATGGAAATATCTCCACATTGTGGAGAAACTCTCATTTTAGTCTGACAAATTATGAACAGTGGGTGCTCTTTGTGGTCACCTGCTATTCAAGATAGACAGGAAATATCAAAGAGAAAATATTAAGAATTAAATTAGAAGTACAGTTTTAAAAATATTTCTTTTACTTACCCAATATCTAATTGTTCAACATTCTCTTATCTTCCCTTCATCCTTTATGGACTGAATTGTTGCATATTTATTAAACTACTTTTGATTTTAGTTTTTTCTATGTGAGTTCTCATACACAAAACACTTGATCTTACTGCTGTAAGAAATAAAGGGCAAAAGAGGAAGACAAATTTACATAGAAAGCACAGTCTGGGGCACATTCTGCTGGATTATGTGTCTTCAAAGGCTTTCTCTAGAAGTATATTACAAACAAGATTTCTTCCAAGTTAGAGTGATCCAAGGTGCTATGTACATAAATTTTCTACAGCCAATTTAAAACAAGGGATGCTGGTTGAAACTGTACTGTTTGTATTTTATCTACAATAATATTTTAGAGAATTATTATTGTAAAAAACATATCAGGATTGGTATAATTAGCCAATAGGTTTAAAAACTGATTGTCTAGCAATTAATTATTTCCAGTCTGTCTCTGTAATATGGCACCAAACGAAGTTCATGCATGAGGTACCATTCTATAATTATGTGTGAATGCTTGAATTTACGTCATTTGAAGGCAGAAATTTGTGTTGACACCTTAAAAGTTTGTTACATTACGGCTGGTACTACAAAAAGAACATTCTGCCAGGTTTTGATTCATTGTTATTAACACTTAGCACTCAAAGCAGCACATAAAACCACCAGGCCAAATGTTCCAGATTCTCAACGTTTTCCTCTGTTGATATCAGCAATGTCTTACCAGTTTTAACACACTTCATTAATGAACACCCCATGCCAGATGTGTCCCTGTTTAAATGCCTAAAAATAACTCTTAAGTTGTTCCCTGGCAAATGCTAAGCTGACATAAAGATGAGCTCATGGCAATAATTCTATGGCTGCCTTTAAGGTTTATGTTGCACTTGCAATTGAACACACAATTTGGGATTTTTACACTGAGAATGGTCTCGAGGCTACTACCTAGGAATGGGAGAGAAAAGTTACAATATAAAGAGGGAAAAGCACATAATTAATTTTGGCTGAGAGTTTTACTTAAAGCAGTGAACAGACGGACAGTTTTTAAATCTGAAAATCCTATCGCTTGCCAGCTGTACTATGTCACATATAACATGTCTGCCTCAAACAGAAAAATCCCACTTGAAATGTTGGCTGGTACCAAGAATATTTTGCCAGTTCCTTCGCTGTTACAGAAAGAGTAATTGCTGTTTCTCACAAAATAGTATGTAGAATGAGGGAGAAGCTGATATTTAATATTTTAGTCAGAGGAAGAGAGAGAAATATGACAAGGATTAAAATAAAACCTTGCAGAAACTTCATCCTGATGATTCATTTAACACATGAAAAATGTCACTTATTTTGATGTACATTTATATATTTTATATATAGGATATAAAATATAAAATAATATAAAATATAAAATATAAAATATAAAATATAATTATTATGTATTATATATAATAAATA
>PYHW01009577.1:2687650-2732324 GCA_013186435.1 Turdus rufiventris
CTGTCCCTGTTCCTGACACCAAGGGCTCCATCCTCCTGTCCCTGTCACAAAAAGAGATGTTCAACGTGTCTGTACATGTGTCTCTCTGCGCCTCCAGCACAAACAGCTCATTGCAGGCAGTCTGACTTGATGATCAGGGTATCAGAAATCCTTTAATTGTAAATTAATTTACAGTGTCAGCCTGTCAGCGTCATCTGCGTCACCACCAACACTTCCTGAGGTTTGCTGGCAGCACTGGGCCTGCTGTTGTGCTCGTTTACCTCAGCAGCCTTCATCTGACTGAGAAAAGGTTTAGAAAAAGTCATTTATTTACCCATGTCTTCCTTCCACTGATAAAGTAATTAATACTGTCCAGGTAACTTAAAATTTCATGATTGAACACAGTTGGGAATTCTAAAGTCAAATTCATTTTGACTAGTTGCACAGTTATGCCCTTTGTTTTCATGAAGATATAAATATATAAAACTACAAATACACCTAAATAACTATAAAATATTATGTATGGGTATATAAATTTGTACATTTTCTTTCTTTACACATTTATAAAGTTTAGTGATACAAGAAGCCAACTATGATTCACCCAGGAGTGGCCACTTCAGTAACTGTGGTGTGATTCCATTCTGCAATTCAGAGGTTTTTCTCTGGCTGGAAACTTCTGTGTTAATACAAGGCATAAACTGTGACGTGGAATCCCTTTTAACCAATACAGCACTAATGTACATTGATATAACACAAAGGATAACGCAGCCTTCCAGGAAGGGAAACTGCAAGAATTATGTATAATTTTTGGATATTAATCCTACTTCTCTGTTACAAACTTTACTGGATTATTTTACTTTAATGACGAGAGAGTTTGAACTAAAGTTTTCTGGACAAAGAGTTATAGAGACTAATAAAGAAAATATAATTTAAAAATGGTATGCTTAAGTATTGTTACAACCATTGTATTAGTATTCAGCCTGTGGAACAGAAAATAAATTCATTCAAAATGCTTTTAGGTTGAGGCTGTCAGAAAAGCCACAGGAAGTCAGGAACCAATATCCCATTAAAATACATATCCTTTCAAATTTTATAAAGGCAAAATCTCTACATAAGACATGTGAAGACAGTCAAAGTTGAATTATTTATGAGGATTAAATTAATAAAGCTTTAATTCTGAAGTAATGGATAAAACTTAAGAGATATTATTAGAGTAAGAGCATTGGTTCTTGATTTTTTCCAAGTGCCATATGTTCTCCACGTTACTGATGTAATTAATGTAACACCTAACTTGTGAGTTTGAACAGTGTGTTTTCATGTTGCTCATTTGCTGCTGCATGTGTGTTGTGTGGGATTTTAACAGGTCTTACTGGACACTGCTCATGCTTCACAGAAAAAAATGATGAGCTGGAGAACCAAAGTCTGAATTTTAAAGCTCACATTGCCGCCTGAGTCTGCAGCTCAAAGCAATCCAGGCTCACCGTGGTGGGGAACTGCAGGAACTGGGGGGATTTTGGAGGTGCACTGTGAGAAATGCTTTCAATATACAGCTATTTAAAAAAAAAAATTAATATGTTATTTACTATGCAAATTAAAAAGGGAGTTACACATATAAGATTCATCAAAATTTAAACAATTTAGAGACAAGTAAATATTTACCTGAGGAAATTGTCTCATGTGTGCTATAGGCAGTGGAATAGAACAATTAAGGTCTGTAGATTTTATAAGTTTTTAGTAGTTAAAAAGAATAGTAGGAGGTGGTAAAAATAATTAGGAAAATAATAACCAATTTTGAGTATTTGTGCCTAATTTCTTTTACTGCAGCACACATTTCAGCCTCAGTTGCCAAGCTTAATGACCAAGCCTACTGGTTTTAATCACAACTTAAATTCTGACTTATTAAATTCTTCCAGCTTTACACAATAACCTTTAATCATTAAAATTTAGTTCGCTGCTTTCTGTTAACAGAAGTTTGTTTTCAGTATATAATCGGTATTTGCTGGATGTGAATATGTAGAAATCCTTTTTTTATTTTAACAGGAATGTGTCTTAGCAACCATGTCCCCTTGATTCCTTTGGGCACACAGGGGAAAGAAATTAAAGTTTCTTTTCTAATTAACATAATGCAGTTAGTCCAGATTGACGAAGGGGTGGCTGTACATCTGTGACTGAGGGAATAAACCAAATATGTCAATTTGGATATTAAAAAGTAAACATTCCTTGTTCAGCACAGAATTTCAGATTAATTGTCACTACAATAATTATGGAAGTGTAATTAATGTTTGGGCTCGGATGTCGCTTGAGTAACAAGAATGCCCAAATACAAATCTGTGGTGTTCTCAACATCCATGCAAGTGCAGGAATTTTAAGGGTGCTGTAGCACATAATTAAGCCAGCAAGCTGCCTGCTTCTCAGCTAAATAAAATGATGAATGGGAATGACCCTGGTAGATTTTTGACATCTCCTGTGATGCTCTGTGGGCAGGGGGTCTGGATTGCACCTTGTGCTCTCACTTGTGCTTTTGCTTTCACCTTTCTGTGCAGGATCTTCTCCATCCCAGGCTCACAACTGCAGCTAAAAAAGGAGTTGTTAAAGTGACCATAATTAGATATGTTCTTAGTGCGATTATGTTGGGTAGACTGAAATACGGAATATTTCAGCCCAAGCTCCAGTTTTTAATATTTGTTGCTTCAGATTGAATTTGGATCCTGGCATGAATTTCAGATTCAGGTTTTATTTCCATTTTTTGTTTTTAAAAATACAAAAGGTGTTATTTCATTTTTGTGAAAAGAATATTTAAGCCTGGGACAGAGGATTTGCATTAATTTGTTCATAAATCACATTTGTTAAAAGTGTGAGTGGGAGAAGCAAAATGAAGGGATGCAGCTGGGGATTCCACTTTGTGGTAGCACAGCTGAGGAGCATTTCTGAAGAGGAATATGGCAAATTGAAAGAAATGAAAGAGTCTGAATCATCCAGATACACTCACAGAGCTCAATAGGAACGTACAGTGGCTTTTTGTTTCATTGCAAATCCAGCAAACAAGGAATAAAACTTTGGAAGACCAGAAATCTTGAGAAAAAAAAAGTTATGCCTATTCTGTTTGAAATGCGGCTTGCATTTATCTTTGGACATGATAAGATTTTCCTTTTTTTTTTGGTAAAAAATTAGTGTTACAGAGATGAAAGCCGAAGACTCAGAAATATGAAAAAGTGAAATAAATTACACTAATTGAATGGTATTTTTTCCTTTCAGAGACTGCCTTTAGTCCTCATGTCAACCACAATTAGAATCCTCTAGAATCCAAGGACTTGCTTTTGAGGATGCTCCACTTTGATCAGCTCCCAGCCAAGGGCTCCACTGGATGTAAATGACTCCAGCAGAGTCAGCCTCACTTTGCAGCTCTCAAAGACAGCCCAGAAAATCTCCCTGTGCTTGGATTTCCTTCACTGGGCACAGCACAACCAACTCATCAGCCCATGGGCTCTGCAGTGCAGGGGGACGCCAGCTCACGTTTCACTTTGTGTCCAAACTGGGAATTTTTACTCTGAAATTTTGGCCTTGCTTAGCAAAATCCCTTTGTGTTTTCCAATTCTGAGAGTTTACCTTTAAGTATTGAACAACTCCCATTCACAGTTTTGCAGTAATTTCCCAAGAATGAAGAGGAAAACGGTGACTTTGAGCTATTGAACTTCGTTCTGTTTGAAATTTGACAGAAAGGTAGGTGCTGCATTGGTTTAACCAGCAGTGATGTTGGTTGGGTGTTGAGTATTTTTGCTATTGCTTAGGACAAGTTCCACCCTTCTGCACCAACCTTTTCTGACACCTGGGGCCTTGTGCTGGTCCTGTAGGAAAGAGCAGCCTGAGATGTCCCTCTGAAGGACACCATGTGGAAATAAAGCAGCCCTGATGCTGCTGGAGCTGGGACCATCGTTAGGAAGGTTTGGAGATCCACTCTGAGTTTCATTAAACGCAGCTTCAGGGGGAAAGATAAAACACAAAAATGTATTTGAATTCTACCTTTTCATTTTGTAAACTGTGTTTCTTTAGACATTATTCAAATATTTGTATGAGAGCAATAGATAACATTCAGCCAGAATTAGGGAAGATGTTGATGCCTCTGAAAGAGCTCAGTTGCTGTCATCCTTCTCAGCATGAGCAGAGAAATTCCATCTGTGAACCTTCCCAAACAATCCTTTCATTCACGTTTAAGAACCTGAATCACTTCTCCTTGCATTTCAGATTTGAAATGTGAACTGAAATGTGTTCCTGTAGATAATAAACAGCAACAATGAACACTATAAATAATTTAGTTGGTGACTCCAACAGATTTGTTCCTGGAAGCAAAGGTGATGCAAGGATATGCCAGTTGAGAAAAGCTATAGGAACACCCACACCTGGTTGAGTTAACTGCATCAGATTGCCAAGAATAACTCAGGAAGTGCTTTGTCTCTTCCAAAAGAAAGCTGCACTCTTGACTGCACCAGCAATTGTACAAATGCATTTAATCTTTTATTCATGTGGTGGCTGGGTGTCAAACGCTGTCGTTCAGATCTTGGGAAGCTGTTTGGGACATTCCACTCTGTCATTTATGTGTCACTTTAGCCCCAGATTACTTTGAATATGTTTGTTTGTTTGTTTTATCCTAACAGCTTTACTTCCAAGATGTTTATTATCCTCTCTCCCTATTGCTCACCTAAAATGCCAAATGTCAGTGTAGAAATGGTGCTAAATTCACACCCATTAAGACACACAGATACACTTTCCTTCCTGGCAGGTGTTCTCCGAAGGATGCCTGTTATTGTAATTGCCCCCAAAATACAATAAAGGATAACCAGGTAAACAGCAATCAAAATGTTGAAATATATCTAGGAGAGTTTGCCAAGAAGTTTGTTTTGAATATGTTTTGTAGTGCATGCCAAGCATATACAGTGAAATGAGAAAATTATAGAAAACCGTATAGATAGAAAAAAGTCTTGCCAGCCCTATTTTAGCTTTTTTTTGCACGCATTCAGCACCATTTATTATTGTGTTTTCTACTTTTAAACATTGCCAGGCTATGCTGTTCACACTTTGCAACAGCATAGCACAATATTCTAAAAAAAATATCAACAACATAGCACTACCAATTTAAGAATATTAACCATTGATTTCCAGGTAATGTTGATGATAATATCCAGTTTGATTTTTTTATTAATAACAACAACATTGAAACCATCCAGCAAGGAACAGAGCAGTGAGTTCTGAGCTGACGCCAGTCCCCAGTGCAATTACAGTGGGATGTCCACGTTGTCCTTCTTCTCCATCTGCGTTTCTCTGCAGAAGAAAATAATCCCATTATTATCAGTTAATACTTGAAATGCAGACAAGCTGTAAACAGAGAGGACCAAAGCCAGGCCATGTCTGAGGATTTCTTTATATTTCATAGTTGGAAAGAATCACACACAACACTCTGTGTGATTAACACAAAAAGTTTATTTTCCAGCTAAACCTTGTGGGTGATGCTTGGTACGCCCACCCTGAGGTTTCCCTGGGCATGAAGGAGCAGGACCTGACTGGAAATAACAACCCAAAATAACCAAAGGACAATGGATGAGAAGTGATAAAGAAGTACAGACAAGACCTCTATCTTTAGCACCTCTAGTGCTTCCAAACTGGAAAGGAAAAATGAGATTTTTCTTTTTTTCTAAAAAAAGACATGAAGTGCTTAAGAGAAAATACAAAATAAAGCTCTGAATTAAAAAAAAAAATCACCAGATGGCCATTAAATATGTTAAATGGCAGCCTGCTTCTAGCCCACCAGGCACCGAGTTTATTATTCTAATAACATCTTAAAATGAAAAAGATAAAGTCTTATAAAAAGAGGCTGTTAACTTTGATGGTGCTTAATCCAGATAACTTTTAGAATACCATTAAAAAGATACAAAACATATATTCAGCACCACAATAGTTCTCTCCTGAAGGGCCCTCATGTAGGCACTGCCAGATTTTTTTCTGTTCTCTCTTGCATGCAGGTGCTTAAAAAGAGAAAACTCCAAAGGAAGAAAGAGAACGAACACTAAAACCAGAGATTTCTAGAAAAAATTTGCAATGATGAATGTTAAAAATGCGGAAGAGTTGGGAAACCAGAATTTGGAAAGATAATTCCATTTGCAGTCTAAGCTTTGCCATACAAAGTATATTATTGCAGATTTATGTTATTAAGATTTGATATATATGCCGTGTTGATATTAATAATATGTGATCATTCAACACAGTAAATCCTTCTCAAATAATGTGCATTTTACAGTAATTTACAGATACATCCAAGTGTCATGGCTTGGAATGGTCATGTTCATTTTGGGACGTTAGATATGTATATATTGGCTTGATGCTTTAAAAATAGGTATTATCAAATTTACTTTATGTTTTCAGAAACTGAAAACAAAATAAAGAAAATTGACTTTATTTGAGGGATCTGGATGAGCACAGTCTGAGATCCTGGACTGGAAAGCCTCCTATTCTAAAAGCCCTCAAGTATTTACAGTATTGTTTCAACTCAAGCCTCATTTTCTGCAAAGCAGAAACTTTATAGGGAACTCTAATTCCAATGCTAAGCCAATGTAAGATTGCTCAGATGTTTCCAGATTTAGCTATTTAATAAGATTTTTATATAGTTTTAACAGTGCTGTATCACTTTTACAGCGCATCCAAAGCAGATTTGTTCATTTCTTTGATTTCACACTCTCGATATGACTGCAAGTTTTTCATGCAACCTTTGCAACTAATTTATACTTTTATATTTTGGTAGAAAACTCATAGACTCATAGACAAGAAAACTTTAGACTCATTTCTAAAATGTTGAGAAAAGTATTGAATACCTGAGTGGGATTTTTTTATCAGTGTTTCTATGAAGATCTGTGCTGTGTTTTGGAACACTCTTCCCACTCTGGGCTCTGTGCGTGGCAGTGATGCACAGCACAAGTGTGTTATAAGTGTGGCATAAGTCGTTATCCCACAATCATTAATTATTTTTTCCCACGGATTTTCAAAATTATGTTGGAACCTCAAAAACAAAAAAAAAAAGGGTGATAGAATTAACAACTTCTCTTTAGTGTGGAAAGGAAATTTTTATATCCCTTATGCAAAATGGTCTTAGGAGTCACAAGTAAAAAATCACTGGTAATCAATGAACTAGAGGAATAAAATCCTGTTACAAGTGAGTTCTTTTTGAACAGCAATTTCCCTGTGGAAGGGGATGAATTATATTGCTGATATTAAGGATAATGCAGAAGAATCTTTTAAAAATGCAGGCAGGTCTTTTTGTGCCTACAGAATTTTCTCTAGTGGAATCATGGGAAAAGGAAAAAGGAAGAATTTAAAAGGTAACTCTACGTGCTCTTTAGAAATAGGCTGTAATTCTTTTTTTACCTATTTCTTCCCACACTCCATTGCCAAAATTATCCCTCTTGCTCAGGCTTCCCTGTGTGTCAGGAAAGAGAACCTGCATCAGCAAGAGAAACGATTTTTGGAGCAGTTAGAGCTGGTAACAGAAATTTCAGTCTGGAAGCAAAGTAAACCAAGGATCATGGAAATAGGAGGAAGTCCTAATCCAAGAAAATGCTCAGTTCTCCATGGTGGAAAAGCAGGTAAGTGGTACACCAGGGGCAATATTCTCTTCTAGGAAAATGGGAATGTTGGAAACGTGTTCCAGAGCTTTACATTCATCATTTTGTTTGTTTGGAGTACTAGAATGGCTTGAGGAATAAAATTGCAAGAAATTTTCAGCCAGAAATAAATTTCTCCAAGTTCAGCACCTTCCATGCTGAAAACATATTCTCAGGAAGTGCTGGTTCCTTTTTGGAGGAAACAGCTGAATATATTGATTAAATTACAGGAGAGTGGATACTTGGACAGGTACAGGTGTAGTAACTGGTTTCAGAAGCAAATTTAAAGTGGTTCAGCAGATGCCTGCACTTCTGAGCTGGATTACTGCCAAGGAAAAAAAAAAAAAAAAGAAAAAAAAACTTAATTCCCCTGAATTAACTCTGTATGAAGAGATGGCTGGCAATTACTCTGGCCACAGCAAAAGTAAACTGGAATGAACCTAAAAGAAATCAATCCAAAACAACTAAATGTAGGTAAATGCATTTACTTTCTTCTCTAAATACATGGCAATAACAGAACACACAGCCTTGTTACTAATTAAGAGTTCAAACAGTTAAAGTAATCTTTGGTCCTTCTGTTCAATAAGAAATAAATTAATATGAAACGTGGATTTTGGTTATATCTGATAAAGCACCAAGCTCTGTACCCTGTAGCAGTGCCCAGTACAGAGCACAATGAACATGGGCTAGTAAAGAAATTATAGAAAGTGGAGATCAGCAGTGGATAAATAATCCAGCAAAATATATGGTGGAGAAATGCTTCCTTCCTCTCTACTTCTTAAAGTAGAGTGAAAAACTTTTGAGTACTTTTTTTATTGTTCTATCTCTGATTTTCAAGAGGCTCTGATGATTTCAAAGCAGAAACTGCCGTGGTTATTGAAAAACTTGATTCTGAAGCACAGTGCAGCAGTTCTTGAAAATCTGCTCCTCTAAAACTTCAGATTTATTAGCTGAGACATCTTCTGTTCTTAATACTGATATTAAAATATATAAAAACTGCACAGTTACATTCTTAGGCAAAATTTTTAATTCATTTATAGTTTCCATGACATTCACAAGTGCAGTTAGTGTTTCTGTTGTGAAGTTTTGGTCACAAATGAAAGTATAAATTATTTGATACAGAATTAAAATGCAAGAATACAACATGGCAATCATTTGGCATTATTTAGTGTAACCTAAAAACTTAAAAGATATTAAACAGATGTCATTAAATGTCATGTCACCTTCAGCTTCATTGTGAATGAAATATTTTATGGTTATTGTTTCTCACAAGTGTAATGTCAGGTCTCAGCCATGGGGTGATGGCAGATGAAGGACGATATGAACTCATTCCCAAAGTTAATGAACAATTTTAAAGGGTTCTTTCTTAACCAAAGTTCACATTTTTCAGTTGTTATATACTTGGTATTCATTTTCAAGTAGGAATCATGTCCAATACAGCTTGCTTTTTTAAAAAATTCACTAGGGCTTAGATGAAGCTTAATTTATTTCAGCAGCTGAAACTTGTCCTCTTAGTCAAGTTTCATCATTTTCAGATAATGAAATCTTGCAGCAGTCCTGTATTAGACTGGGAAGCAAAGTGTTTTGTAGCTTAACTTTCAGGGTTGTGGTTATCACCCCTAAGAAGGTGGAAATTTTGCTTATCTGCACCAGTCACATGTTGAGATTCAAACAGAAAAGGCACAAACCATGAGGGCATTATGGAAATAGCAAACAAAACTTTCAAATCCTCCGCTGGGACTGAGTCAGTCCACCTCAGCCCTTTGAAAGGGAGGCCAGAACTTGAAATTTATGCTTAAATGAATATATAGGGCATCATTCAGTCTGCCTACACACTGGAAGTGTCCAAACCCTAATCCTCCTACGGGAGCAGCTTTTGTCCCAGTGACTCCCCCAGCCCAGGGACCCTCTGCTCATCCCCTACTCACTGCCACACTCTGCTCTTGGTGGAAAATTGAATGAACCCTCATTAGGAAGCAAAGAGGTGCAGATAAATGTTTGATATCCCCACCAGCCCATCCTGCAGAGCTGGGTGTAAGACAAGCCCTCCCTGCTGCAGCAGCCCAAATGAATCTTTTCCTGAGCAGAGTTATTTTGGATATTGCTGCTGGTCAATTATGCAGCCCCTCGTAAATCCCAGCTCAGCTGTTGCACTGCATAAGTGATTATTTCCTGTTGGGTCTTATCTGACTGCTGACTATAAATCTTAGTGAATAACCACTTGTTTTGCTGTTCTGACAGATGCTCCCAGGGAATGCTTGTTAAGGGAAGAGGGACTTGTGTCTGCATCTGCTGCAGACAGCCCCAAAGTGGATTAAACTCTGAGCAGCCCTGGCCAGCTTTGGCACCCTGATGCTCACAGGTACCCGTTCCTTTGTCATGAGAGATGCCTGGGAAGAATATCTCACTCTGCTGTGCTCACAGCCCGTGAGGATTCTGCTGTCTCCACACCACGGATCACTCTGATTTAGAACTGTGCTGTGCCATTCATTACTCCAGTAATTGTGAAGGAAAAAAAAAAAAAATGGTTCCAGGACTTTTTCCTCATAAAATGATCTTGCCAGTGGCTATGGTAAAACATTTGATATGATAATGAAACATGGAAGATTCTGTCATTCTTTGTTCTTCCTCTTATTACATTTATTACAATTGAGAAGAAAAGAGTATAGTACAGGGTGTGAAAGGCATTTCCACTCTTATCTGAATAATTTTATTAGCTTAATTTAGACGTTTTTAGAGCTCCCCCTCCTCTGATAGCTGAATTTTCTGTATGCTGGTGGCTCAGGGTCACCCTTTGGTGAGAGCTGGGCCTGGTTACACTGGACAAGAACGAGAGGTGATTTCATCAATCCCTACAAACACCTGCAAGAGGTGTCAGAGGTGGTGCCAGGGGCTGCACAAGGAGAACACAACAAATTCCACCTCAGCACCAGGAAGAATTTCTTCCCATGAGGGTGGCAGAGCCCTCTCCCTCCCTGGAGACATCCCAAGCACACCTGGACACCTTCCTGTGCCACCTGGTGCAGGTGACCCTGCCTTGGGCTGGGTGTTCTCCAGAGCTCCCTTCCAACCCCAGCCATGCAGGGATTCTGTGAAAACAGTAATTATTTATGCGCAAGAATCTATAAAACGATGGAACCACACTGTGCTGTCTTAAAGAAACTGTTCATCTTATCAATAATTCTGCCAGCTCTCTGCCAATTTGCTCTGTCAGTTTTCTTCTCCTTTGATCAAAGCCAGAAAAGAACTTATTTAAAAGCAAGGCAGGCTCTGCCTGCTGCAGAACTTACTGAAGGGGAAAAGGACTTTTGTGTAATTACTTCTTTTACATGAAAACACCACCAAAAAACCCCTTGGCAGTTGTTATCCGTTCCCTGCTCCTGGGCAATCCTTTGGAACCTTCAGATGTCACTGCTGTGCCTCAGGCCTGCCTGCAGGGTCACTGTCACTCATTGGGGGATCAAGAGTGGCCAGAGCCCTGGTCCTTGGTGTCCATAAAATACACCACAGCCAGAGCTACACCAGCCCCAGCCTTCTCTGCATTTCCTGTGTCCCTGCACTCTTATTTTTCAATTCAGTCTGTGTTTGTGTTTTGGGGTTTTTTGGGGTTTTTATTGGTTTGGTTTGGTTTGGTTTTTGTTTGTTTTTTTGGTTTTTTGTCTGTTTGTTCGTTTGGGTTTTTTGGGGTTTTTGGGGGTTTTTTTGAGGTTTTTGGGGGGGGGGTTTGGTTTTTTTGGGGGTTTTTGAGGGGGGTGTTTTCCTTTTGTTTGTTTTTTGGGGTTTTTTTTGTTTTGTTTTTTTGGGTTTTTTTGGGTTTTTGTTTTTTTGTTGGTGGTGGTGGTGGTGGTGGGGGTTTTTTTTGTTGTTGTTGTTGTTTCGGGGGTTTTTTGTGTGGTTTTTTTGTTTTTTTGTTTTTTGGTTTTTTTGGTTTTTTGTGGGGTTTTTTTGGTTTTTTGGGTTTTTTGGTTTTTTTTTTTTTTGTTGTTGTTGTTGTTGTTGGGGTTTTTTTTCTTTTTCTTTTTTTTTCTTTTGGAGTCTGTGTGTTTCTCTCCCTTCCAGACTAGTGAAGCTGGTTTCTAGACAGAAATATCATAAATTCAGAACTTAATTTTTGCTATTTTTTCAGAGAAATTTTTATTTCATTTTATTTCATTTCAGCAGCCTTAGGGTCTTTGGTTGTGGATTTTTATTTTTTTTTCATAAATCCTATTTTCATTGTAAAAAGTAACAGTTAAAGCAAGAAATTGTATTTTACTAGAAAGTAGCAGCACTTCACCTGTGAAAGGGAATGGAGCTGAGTGATCCTGTTGTGAGCTGAAGAAAAATGCTGATAATGAGGAATGGATGGGGTGGGTGAAACTGCTCTGCCTTGGGTTTATCACACAAGTGATTCGAGAAGCTGAGCACTGGAATGCTGGCTGGGAGCTGAGAAACACCAGCTGATTTCCTTCTGAGTTTTATGCAGATGGCAGAACAGAAAATAAAGAGGGAAGTCAGGGTATTCTGAATAAATTGAAGTTTAGTGCATCTTCATAAGTAGGACAAATATGAAAACGAAGAAAAGTGCCCCACTTGCATATTTGGGTTTTACCAAACAGCTCTGCCCTGTTTCTTTGCTGCAATTTGAAAAGTGATGATTTAATACTCAGTGGATGCTTATTATTTAAGTATTTATTAATTAACACTTTTCCACTTTTGATTCAGCTTAAGTATATATCTAAATCTTACTTGTACACACATTTTCTTGATCACAAACAAGATTTGTGACACCATGCTGATCAGTAGCAGAACAGTAAATAATTAATAATCACAATAAAGACATGCTTCTAATAATTTTATAGAGCAGTTAGGCTTTAGAGCAGCATCAAAATCCTTCATTCTCTCAAAGTTTAATCCAAACTGGGGATGAGTAGTGTAGATCCCAACCTCAGAGTGTTTTCACTTGCACTTGTGCTTAATAATTTTCCTCTATTAGGAACAGTTAAAAACCCTGTCTCCTGCAGTTTGGTTCTTCTTGATCTTTTATTCAGATTTTGCTTATTAATCTATGATGGTTAATCTGGTTTATATTTTATGATGTATTCATTAAATAATTTTTCACATTGAGAAGCTGAGTTTATATTGTTTACTCTGGTGCAAAATACCAAAAACTCTAACAGCAAGTGGATTATATCTTTGCTACAGAGAAAATTTTTACAGTCCTCAACACTGTAAAATAATGAAGATGAAATTTGACATTCTTTTCTTTTAGTAATCTGCAGTCTATCATTTCAGTAAATGAGAACAGACATTCCTTTCTTTACTATTTAATCAAATAGCTAAAAATATTAAAACTAGTGTAAGTTAAGGGCTTTTAATAGACTCTGAAAACACAGCAATTTCAAGATGGCCCAGATTAATTATTCTTTAATTAAATGCAGTATGTCAAGCCTAAAGTACAGACGTTTGGGTTGCAAAACGTGGGTAGAGATCTATAGAAAAAACAAACCTATTAATAAAAACGAATTTGTAACATGGAGAGGGGAAAGATGAGATGACCAATTGTGTCCCAGTGGAGGCAGAGAGGAAAGGGAACAATGTGAATAAGAACAGGAGCAATTTGTGGTTTTTTTAAAGGGATGCAGAGTGTGTTGACTATGCCAGATTTAGACATTCAGACAAATCTAAAGAATTAGAAGAAAAAAACCAAATCAGTCTGTAAAGACAGTGAGAAGCTTGTGGGTTTTATTGGTTTTGCTCAATGTAAAAGTTTGTTTCTCATAAAACCTTCAAACAATGTGTATCAAGGCTTTCCCCGTGGGGACTGAATGCTTTGCCATTGCCAGGTTTACACAGGGTGCCACAACCTTGCTCTGACCACCTGAGCATTGATTATAATATACAGCATCTGATCCTACAGGTGAATATGAATAATAAAACCCAGGGCTCATAAACTCCCTCAGACCATGCACCTGTGCTGCATTTTAATCCCCTCTCTCCACTTTCTGTGTCATTAAACCTGACACACCAAATTTTATTCCCTTTAGCACTGTTGTTAGGTTGAATGCCTACTAAATATGAACCCTAAGTGAAGATGACTTCACCTTGGTGCTGAGCTTTCTTTGCTTCAATTACCTCTGGTACTTACCTTGCCTCAATTAACTTTGCAGGATCTGTGAAAAGGTCTCCCTATTATTGTGAGATATTTTTCTAAGGAAGGAAAATATATTTGGGAGTACAGTGTGATACAGAAATGAGTTAAAAGAAATGGTATTTTTGGCAGGTAGAAGCAGCTAAAGGCCATGTTCAAGTAATAATAATTGTTATAATCTATTTATAGTCCCTCTTTAGAACCTCATTCTTTTGCTTAACCAGCTACAGACTCAGAAAAAGAAAAAGAAATATCTTTTCCTGTTCTACCTTCTGTGCTCCTTATTTATTTGAATTTTAACCTCAAACTTCTCAGGGCAGTAATCAAGTCATTTCAGCAGTGAAATTGCTGTGTGATTTCTTCTCCAGACATCTTATATGTGGACAGGTATTTCAGTATTGCCTTGTCTTACATCAGGCAGCAGTGAGGAATTAGGCCTGGAATAGGGACAGAGAAGCTTCCAAGGATTAACAAAGCTGAGCTTGCACGGGACCCAAGCAAACAGTGAAGGAAATCAGCTTGTGTTACAGCAATGGTTTCTGAATCCTTCAAAATGAATGGATTCTGTAATTTTTAATTCACTTTAAACCTCTCTGGCCAGCTGATTGAAACCTGTTTGATCTCCAGGCTTGACTAACCTGCTGCTGTCCATCCCAGCAGGAATTCTGATCACAGGTAATGATTGTTGATGTGAAATCCAGCAATGGGGGAGCTTGGGAAATGCAACCAAGAAGACAAAATTGTTTTTAAGTTAGCATTCAAAAGCTGATTTAGAGGGATACATTCCTTGAGATCTGGACATTTGTTTTCCAGTGGGAAAATAAAAGATTGGGACATGCAGAATGTGAATGAGTTGGAATGAGCCAAGAAGGAGAAACACCAAATGTCCATGGTTTAATCTCAGCCCTTGATTCTCGCCACAGTAAATGTTCACTGGCACATCTCACAGGAGACTTTGATGGAAACAATGCCAAAGACTTGGACAGATATTGGAAATACCTAACAAAATGTTGATTTATAGCTTGAAGGAAGAGGTCCTACATTTTACAAATTTCTCATCCTTGCAAAGTTTAAAGACTTGTGTCAATTCATCTCTTGATCTGTGTCTTTTTAATCAACAAATTATCTAAATAAAGATATTGCTTGTTTGCTAATAATACTATTTTCTTTATACCTTATTAATTAGCAGGTCCCTTGTTATTAATCAAACCGTTAACCACTTCACCACTTTTTTCTTTAAAACCCTTTGTCTTTTCCTGTGTGAGACTATGTATGAGACTAAAATGGTGAAATGAACGTGAATGTAGGAATTTCTCAGGTAAGGTTTTTTAGTAATACTTTTTAATTAATAAATGGCATCTCAGTTCTTTCAGATTAGTAGCTAATATATTATTTATGCTTTTATTATTATTATTTAGAAAGTTGGCCTGCAGATAGAAGATATCAAGAAACAAAAGTAACAATTTTTCTTTTTCCTGTCTAGATATGCAGTTTTGGTAATCAGTAGCTGAGTAAGTTCTAGTCCTACCCCTATTCTGAGTTTTAACAATTTTTCTCACAGCTTCAGTTAATCAGGAATGGCTTTGAGAAGAATTTTCTCCTCCCTTTTGGAGCTCTGTGTTTCTGTGGGGTACTTCTTATCAAATGCTCCTTTTACAGAATGGAAAGCTCTTGCTGTCCCCACCGAACTCTGAGCATTTGTTCTCTGTGGTAAATACTCAGCTGGCCTCTGTGCTTTGGTTTGCTGCATTTCCCTTGTTAGAGCACATAAAAACTTGGGAAAAGAAAGTTCCTGAATGGATCTGAGTGTGTGGCCCAGCTTCCTCTCCTGCAGAATCACACACAAAATCAGAGTTTACTCTGCTGGAAATCACCAGGGGAGGATTCACTCCTTGGTGACACAGGACAGCTTTCACTCACTCAGCTGTTGATGTGTTTGAACCTGACTGAAAATCAGCAATTTGTCTTTAGTTCATTATATTTTCATAAAATTTGAAAAAAAAAAAAAAAAAAAAAAGCTGTTTTGAGGGTGGACACCTCTTTAGAGACAATAACCAGGTGGGTGATGGATGTTTGCTCATCACTGGGATGCTGAGCACATTGTCACACCAGCCAGCACCAGGTCACCTGCTGCTGACCCAGCTTCAATTAAAACATTCTGTCTTCCATGTCAGAAACCTCCAGAAACACATTGGAAAAATAAATTGATTGCATTTCTTATGATCACAACGGACACATTCAGCTGTATATTTGTTTCTACACTCGTGTAAATCTCGTACAGCTGATTTACCTTACACCTTAAACAATTTTAAACCCTTTTGGTCTGGGTTAGGTTTTTTTCTTTATCAAAGTAAAGTGAAGAACGGGGTCTTGCTAAATGCAACTTTTTACATTGGATGTTTTAAAGGGCAAACAGCTGGTCTGTAAACACCCTTCAATTCTGTATATAACCCAGGTTGTCTTCATGGAAAATGTCAAAAAAATAAAAAATAAAAATAAAGTAATGTTCTTTTCTTAGAATTTTTTTTGCTGCTGTTGTGTCACGTTATTTCCTTGCATATCAGGGATTGGCTACAGAGCTACTTTTTTGAAAAAGAGCAATCGAATAGCAGAATATCTATGTACATTAGCTTAAAAATACCAATTTTTGTGTGATTATGCTTCTATCACTATTCTATCCCATTTTTGCAGTGATATTCTGTGCAATTATCTTCCTTTAGGAGAACCTGTGTTCGTTTTCTTCCTCAAGGTGAGCTTTAGACATTTTTATATTTCTAATGCATAGCCATGAGACAACGTTCAAGCCAGTTGGTTGCACATAAACAACTGGGATTCCAAGGGATGACATCTGCCAGCAGCTCCAAGATTTGTGGTTGTTTTTTTTTTTTTCAAAGTCAGTGTTCCCAAACCCTCCGAAGAACATTTGGGAATGTGCTTTGTAGGTTGTTTGGCACATTGTTCATTTTTTCGTATTGAGTCGCAGTTTTCCCCATAAATCTCAACAGTCTGCTAATGATTTGTGTGGCTTGTAATTGGTTCAGTATTTCATAGAAGGATTTATTGTCTTTGCAGTGTAATGCAGATATTAATTGGTGTGTTTGCTAATCTTTGTCAGTCTTGCATTTGGGTGCCTTCATATTTCTGAAATAATTTCCTCCTCTCTGGAGCAGAGCTGGTTTCCTCTCAGGCTGATCAGCCAGTGTCCATCCCTGAGTGGACACTGGAATGGACACTGGAATGGACACTGTACAAGGTATCCACTGCTAGAGGAACAGCTGTTCTCCCTCCTGCTCACCAAGATCAACCTGGCAATGTTCAAGAAGCTCTGGTCTGAGATAAGGAAAGTCAATCCAAACCTGTGCTAATTGCTTCAGCTTCAATTAATTTTCATCAGAGCTGTCCTATACCCCCCAGTGGCCCAAGTGCTGCTGGAGGATGGCTGGCTCTGTGTTTTTAATGGAGGGATGAGATGGAGAGATGGAAGGGTGAGAGTAACATGCAAAAACTTGTCCAACAATGTAATCACCCCATACTCTGGTCATTTTGACTTAGCATAGATGTCAGCCACTGACCAAAATCAGGGCAAAAAAAGTAGGAAGGTGATAATATTCTGTTGGTTTGTTTGTCCTGCATATTCTTCTGGGAAATTGTTTTCCTGGTATGAACAGTAATCAAGGGGAAAGGGACCCATCCTGCCTCCAACCTCTGTCAGTGGTCATTGGAGAAAAAAAAAATTGAAAAAAAGTGCAATTGTTGGTCTATGCCTCTGAACTTCATTCTCTGCTGTCCCTGCTTATCCAAATGCTCAGAAGCAAGGAAATAAGCAGCAGGAAGAGAAATCCTGTTTATATATGAGCATTTTCCCCCCTAATGGCAGATGGAGTATCTTAATAATGTGAAAAACTCACAGAACTGAGTTACTGCCCTGGATTTTCATGACACAGAGCCAACCTATGTAAAATCTGATGTGGGCTCCAACACGGGGAGCTTTACATTAAATGAATGGATTCTCTTCCCGCATCAAGTGACAGGAAATTATACTAGATCTTTAACTTAGATAAATTATAGAGACTTTGGAAATTTAGAAAATATAGCATGCAAGCATGTGTAAATTGCTACATGCAACCAGGGCATCATTCAGAAGTCTTGTTATAGAAGAAATAGGTTATTTGCCCCATAACCTTTCTGTTTTTCCAGTGATTCTAAATCAGGTCCCTGGGATCAGTCTTCAAGCTCAGTGGCTTTTTCATTAAGTGCAGAGAGCCTTGGCCTCTTCTGAGTTACTTAAATTCCCTGTGCTCTGGGCCACTGGTTTTAGCCTTAGTTCTCTTTCATTTTTGGATTTGGCCAAAGTTAATTTAACAAGCTGGATGTGTTAGCAGGTTTTTATTTCCCTCCCCACTTTCTTATTTAATATGAGAGCTCATCCTTTCAGTCTGACAGATCACCTGCATGATTGCTGGAGTATTAAGTCCTAACTCTGTCATTAGCTTTCAGTAGGTCAAGAACCATGGGTTGCACAGCAGGCAGAGTGCAAAGCCTGCAAAAACTGATTTTTTTTATATTCTTTTTGATATTGCTATTTATATCTGGTAATACAAAAAGGACAGGCCTCTAAAGTTGCTCTTCAGAATACAGCTGACACCACTAAAAATCCCTGAGCTCCAACTTATTGGGTTGATGGAGAAAGTGTTTCAGCAAAGGAATATGGATGAAGTGTTGTGTGACTAAAGAGTAAATTTATAGAAAACATAGTTTCTATCATTCTGCCAATTGTATGCCGAGAAACTTCAGTAATTCTGAAAAATGGTATTTGCCCAACTCCTCTTCATAAATACTTGAGGTTCTTTAACATCTCTTATCTGAGCATGTTTTCCAAGTTTGAATCATCCCCTCCCTACCAGGTCACAGTTATTATTTCCTGTAAAACAAGCAAAGGAGCCCAGGAAAACACACATTACTTTCCTCAATAGTACGTGATGAACAAATGACAGAAGCAGGAATAAAAGCTGTTCTGGCTCTCACACTGCTGCATTTCCTGGCTGGCAGTGCCATGGGAAGGGAGATAACACTACATCAGTGACTAAGCACTGGAGGTGCTGTGGTAGTGTGGAAATATCTCCCAGGGTTTGGGTTCGCTTGACAATTACATTCAATTAGAAAACACCACTAAGTGACTTCTCAAGGTTGTGGTTTAGCTGGGTGTGATTTCCAGGTGAAGGAGAGCCCTGGAGGAGATGTTATTATTAATTGTGCTCTTCACAGCAGTGCCAAGGAGCAGCCAAGGTCAGAGCCAGCTTCCCAGGATCTGCTTCAGTGGAAACAGCTCAGAATCTGAGTGGGCAAGGGGTAAATGTCATTTCATGGAGGGGAGGACAGGGTGGGACAGGAGGTTCTCTGAGCAGGAACATCAGGTGATGTCAAGGACAAAGGTTCTGAGCAAAGCTCTGATTGTTCTTTCTTTGTCGTGTCACAATTCCTGTTCTGGTGGAAGTGTAGGTGCCCTCTGCAATGATCCCTCTTACTCTTCTTGTTCTGTAAATTCCTGGAACTCTTTAGCTTCCTCGTACTTCTATTTTTCAAAAATTGAAGGTGTTTCAAACCCCAGATGTTCACAAAAAAAAAACCCGATTTGTAAGTGCTATTGTCCAATTTTGTGGGGGGGGGAGTGGGTTTGTTGTGTGTTTTTAGTTGTTAGTATGATCAGGTTGCAGAGAGATCAGAAAATCCTAAAGAACAAATCACAGTTCTTGAGAGAGACATCACCTTGAGATAATACACCCTACCTCGCTGCTCGCCAGCATTTTGTAGCATCTTAAATCTGACTTTTCAAAGCCTCTTATTCCAACAGGAAGGGGAGAAGACAGTGCTTAGTTCTGTAACTCTTCCTTGTGATTTTATTTCTTTTCCAATTCTGAACAGCTTCCCAAGCAGCTGAGCCAGAAGAACAAGTGAGTCAAGTGTTCAGATTAGCCTGGAAACTGCAGGGAGCCATGGAAAGAACCAGAATTATTTGCTTTGTTCTTAGGCTTCCTTCCCCAAGTGCCCACTTCCCACTCTCCAAGGCAAGAGTCTCTTAGGCAGATCTTCTCTCCAATCTGGTCTTAAAGATCGAGCTTTAATTCAGGCAGGAAATTGGAAATATATTTCAAGTGTTTGGTTAGGAGAAAAAGCTGAAAATATCCACCCCACAGCAGCTGAGCAAGTTTCCCCTTTATTGAAATCTGCTATGAAAAAATACTAATCATTAAATGTCAGCCAAGTAATGAGAAAAAAATGACTGGAGGTCATTATACGTCTTTTCAGAAGTATTCACATAGAATATCTCTTGGGAGTTGCTGGAGCTACAGTAAGATTACATTGTCAACATAAGAGCCCCAAATTTAGATTTCATATAAGAACAATTTTTGATGTTCATATGGATGTATAGGAATTTTTCCTGAGTTGCTTTCCCCTGGAAATGCCCTCAACAATGCTCAGCTCTTGAATTGTATTTAATGGGACTGTTTGGCCATGGCACTCAGCTCATTGCCAATATGAAATTTTTAAAAAGCCTACCTATGATATATAAAATAACTGGAAAAAAATTGTGATGTCTGAAGCCTTGCATGTTATCCCATACTTAGCTAGAATAATTCTGAATCTGAATTTTATTTAATTTGCCAGAAACAAAACTCAATCCCATTGAGAAAAGATTTCCCGAGTGCATCAGTGCACTCTTAGTGAAGTCGTTCAAGGTTAAAGCCCTGCCTTAACAAACGCAAAATTACTTATTTATTAAATATGTTCATGTTTGAAACAAATCAACAGTTTGGGGTCCCCATGCAGATTAAACTTATTTTTGTAAATAAAAGTAATTTTCTCATACAAAAGCAGCCTAACAGCACCATCTTCTGACAAACTCCAATTTCTGCACTAACCTTGAAAAGCACTTTTTATCCTTTGTGTGTGTATTTTGGTTGCTGTCACAAATAAAACAGAGGCTCTAGGGGGCCTAAATGGAAATGTAATCCCATGTATCCCAGCAGAAGACTTTGGCTGAGAGTCTGAGCAGCCACTTAATGTCCAATTTCTTCTTTTCACTTAAAACAGTGAGAGAATTTCATTCAACTGCAATTTTACCTCAAATTGTTATTGAAATACTGCCTGCAAAAACATTTCAAAGGTGTATTCCTGTCAAATATTTGGAAAGAGGTAATTTGTATGTGATTTGAGCAGCTGACAATTCTGCCAACCTCCTGTTACATTATTATGAGAGCAGAAATATTATATACATCCCATTTTTTTACCCAGCGTTGCTGCATTTATGCAACCAAAATTGCTGCCAGTTTTGCAGTGAGGGGCACAAAAATAAAGGAATATTGATGATTTTAGTAGATCTGTGATCATTTAGGGCAATGGTGCTGCTGGGTGATTTTGGCAGTGGTTTTGCTTTTGCTCCTGGCTGTGCTTTGTTCTCTGTGAGCTCCTGCACTTGGCATTCCCATGAGGTCACAACGTTCCCAAACCCTCCTGATCATCCCTTTTGCCCTGGCTCATGGTTTTTCTCTGGCTCTCAGAGCTGATGGTTGCTTGTACATCTCTCCCTGTGAATTGGAGCTCCCAGCCTGCTCCTGTACAGTTTGTTCCTCACAGGAAACAACATGAAGATAAATGGATTTCTGACTGCTTTTTTATTTCACTTTGGGGTTGCTACACCACCTGCTCTCCTTATTCAACCTCTAAAATGACAATCAACCTCTCTGGGTATCTCTTGTTTTTAGGTTTGGTTCACCTTGAGCTCAGTTCCAGTCTGTTTTCTTAAACCCCACTGTAGTTTGGGCTCATCTTTCACTCAGATCTCATATTTCCCAGTTAGAATCCACTCACTATGTGCAATCTGAATAGTCATTTATGCACATGGTTACAGATGTTCATATTTTATGAGTTAAGTTTTAATTCCAGTGAGCAGGGGTATTCTGTGGAAGGTGTTTTACACAGGTTAAAAGATAAGGTATTTAGGCTCTGGAAAGTTTGTTTACCTGCTTCGCTAAAACAAGGTTTTTGTTCATTTGACACAGTAAGCTCCTGGAATATAAATGTCATGTAGAAATATTAGATACATTTCTGCTGGTGTAATAGATGCAGCTATAATGAATGTTTATCAAGTTGTGATAGGGAATCATCCACTCTTCTAAACAAAAAAAAAAAAGTGATAATAAACACAGGCCTGAAACAATTTATGGCACAGCAACTTTGCCTCTCGAGGGAACCAGCTCTATTTCATATCATTCCAAGTAATTTGTGAACGTACACATTTACATTAGAAACCTGCAAAGGATCTTTTTAGGTAATCACTGTTTCCATATGTATTCATGAGTTTTCAGCCAGATAACTAATCCCTGTACTCCTGAATTACGTATTCACACGTTTAAATGTTAGTTGTATCACCGCTGCCTTAATGAGGAAATATATGCTTTACACAGCTGTAGTGCCTAGAAGCTTGGAGCAGGAATAACTAAAAATATTCAAAGTCTGTCATCGTGGAATGAGTGTGTTAATTAGAGATTGAATGAGAGAAAAAGTAAAATTTTCAGTCCTAAATTAAGAATTGAGGAACAAAATACTGCACTGCATTTCCAGACTAAAAGGTAAGGAACTTTGTTGGAGGAAAGTGGAAATGGAGATTTGTCATTATTATTTTGGTGACTGTACTCCAACATTCTCAGATCGCTGAGGTTTGATGTGCTGGAGCAAGGCTTATATACATAGACCCTTAGAGATCTAAAAAATACAGCAGTAAAAAACTCATATTTTAGTTCTGAAATGAAAGTTTAGGAATATTTTCAAATCACTGCACTGCAACTTGAAATGGTAATGCCTTGCTGTTGCATCTGTGTACTTTGGAAAGGCATTGATTTATTGTATTGATTTTACTTCCAGAAAAAAGTGTGTAGTTCTGGAAGAAAGCAGAGCCTGACATTCATAAGTGCACTCCATTTTCATATACACCTACCAAGGGAGGAGTGCTCTGGTTATAGAAGTCAATTCAATTCCAGCTATCTGTCATTCAGCTTACAAATAATTCTGCTATATTTTGAGCAGTCAGAAGTTAGGTAGTATGTTACATTTGATTTTAAAAGGGTATTAAGGACAAAATATTGATGACCATTTAAATATCTCTGAAGGCTTTTTTTCCTTATATGTGGTACAAAAATCTATTATTTTGAGAAATATTGACTGAAGTTGGCCTAAGTGTCAGAATGTCTGATTGTTATCCTTGAATGAACTCGAACTAGAAAGTCTCAGAGTACGAGGGCAGCCCTGGGCAGAAGGAATTGGGATGTGGATTGTTGAGGAGCTCACCACGACCCAGCAGAGAGGTCTCACAGCTCAGGGCAGCCCCCAGCTCCGAGGGCTCCAGCCCAAAAAAGATGTGGAATAAATCCAGAACTCCAACACAAAAAGGATGTGGAGATGCTGGAGCATGTCTGGAGCTCCACACAAAAAGGACGTGGAGATGCTGGAACAAATCCAGAACTCAACATAGAAAGGATGTGGAGCTGCTGGAACAAATCCAGGGCTAAACACAAAAAGGACATGGAACTGCTGAATAAAATCCAGAACTCAGCACAGAAAGGATGTGGAGATGCTGGAGCAAATCCAGAGCTCAACAAAAAAAGGATGTGGAGATGCTGCAGCAAATCCAGAGCTCTGCACAAAAAGGATGTGGAGATGCTGGAACATATCCAGAGCTCAGCACAAAAAAGATGCGGAGATGCTGCAGCAAATCCAGAGCTCTGGGATGGTGGATCCCAGATCCACTCTCTGGGATCTGGGATCCAAACCTGGGACAGTGGAATGTGTCCCATGCCACGACCTTGGAAATTTTTGAAGAGTAACAGCTCAGATAAACCAAGCTAGAAATAAATAAGACAAGACTAAATAACGTTACACCACAATAATGAATTTCATTCTTCTAGGTATTTCCTTTATGTTGAACCAATTTATTTGCTTTCTTTATATTTCCCCTTGCTACTTTCTCATCTGTTTATACCTGTATGAAATGCAAGTAAAACAAAACACATAAATCAACAGACCTAATTATAAGAGACGAGAGTAGGTTGTGCTTATTTCCACAGTTGGAGCCGCAGACTTTCAAGTTTGAAATGTTTTCTGATGACTTATTTGTTCACATCTTCTAAAAAAAAGTAGAATATCCCCCGAGATACTTAAAGAAAAAAAAAAAAAACCAATAAGTTATATGTTTCCAAGCTTCTTTACAATGATTATAAATATAGTGTAAATTAAACCACTGAGAAAAAGAAACCAAACAAAACCCAAACTGGTTTTTGTTACTGGAAACAAAAATAATTCCTGTTCTTCACATTTAGATTCAAGGAACAGAAAAAAAGAGAAAAATTATGTGTGAAAGACAAGGGGGGAAAAAAGCATTGTCATCTAAAGTAATTAAATATAATAATCCCACCCTGTCACTTCTCTTTATTCTTCATAATAATATGTCTTTTCCTACTTATTTCATCAATCAAGGCAGTACTTTAGCAGTAAATGTTTGATCTTTCCTGCTGAGAATCAAGTCTCCAAGGCACGACTGATCCATGATTGCATCAGAGATTGGGATCCCGTAACAGATCTCAGTGCTGGGGAATTCTGTGCTTGCTCCTATACAAATGACTTTCTCCTGGATTATTAAAATATATCGAGTCTTTCATTTTACTAACATTTGTTGTAAAAAAATCTCTTTTTTCAACAGAAGTAGCATTTCTCTCTGTTCTTCTCTGAGACTGCCTGTGATGATGCGCTGTTGATAAAGACAAATTTCTTTTTTTTCTTTTTTTTTTGGAGGTTTGGTTTGGATTCTTTGGGATTAATTACAATTTGATGTCTTTTTCTTCATGTCATGATGTTTCCTTCCATGTAATGAAGCAATTTACTTTTCTCCATAAGTGTAATGTCTGAGACACATCTTGTAGGCAAGTAGTTATTGTATAAAATATCTATTTTCTGGTTTTGTGCTATAGGAAATTAAGTCATTCATATCATGTTTTTAGAGAAGGGTTATAATATATTGTTATTCAAGTGAAAAAAAGATCATTAAATAAATTAACAATATTCCCCTAAAAATCATGGGAAGGCTGTTTTCATAGATATGTGCCTGCTAATTTTCATTTTTAAAGATATTTTATCAGATCTTATTAAAGGAGAATTACATCTGTTGCACTTGGGCATTATAAAGAAAGATGTATAAAATCTCTTTTCAGCTCTGAAATTCTCCAAGGTAAACAAAACCACCTGAGCCTAACTTGGAATCCCTTTACTTTTCTAGGCTTAACTTTAGACTCTTGGTATTTTTTGACCATACAGATCTGTTTTTAAGTTTTAGTATGTGAATCTGCTCTTTGTTAGTTTTTTGTTTTTTTTTTTCCTAGAATTAGGAAACAAGACTATAAATCCCAGTGGTGGAACTTGAAAAGTTAGGTTTGTGTGGTTCAAATCTTTTGAAAATTCTATAAAGCAGCATGAGACAATGTTCTTTTCAATTTTTAGCTATTGATCCAGCTGAATGTTTGTTTGGAGATTGCCTTTGCAGCTTTATTTGAACAGAAGAAATACTTTTCTCTTCAGAGATGGGGTGTGTGGGGATTTCTCTTACAAGGGATACATTTCATGTGTACAGATTTCTCATGCTGAGGGCAATAAAATAGTTTTGCCCTTGAAGCTGGGCATTATCCCTGCAGCCTGCAGGGCTTGGATGGGTGCTAATTGCACAAAGGATGGGGAGCAGCTCACAGTGGGAGGATGAATGCCTTGGCCAGCAGAGGAAAACTGATTACAGAAATGTCACCAGGCTCCCCTGTTCTGTACCAGGCTGTGATAAAACCAGTTTTGGAAGGGATTCAGGAGTCAAATTTGATCCTAGGCCCAAGGAAACCTGGGTCTACCATAAAAATGGAGAGATCTTTCATTATGGGAGGTGAGAAGAGCTGGCCTGATTGCTTTCCTACTGATGCAAAGGTCCCAGAGGTGTTCTGATATAAAATAAAATGAAATCCAAAGGGTTTTATTCATGCTTACACCTGGAATGCAAGAGCTTTTCAGAAATAATTACAAAGTCTAATTACAACTACTTTTTTTCTCTTTATTTTTCCTTGCAGCATAAGGCAAACAATCTTGTGTTCCTCTTTTCCGTTTCTTCTGCTTTGTTATTATGTTTTTTTTTTTTTCAAGTCCTATTTGTTAATGGTCATTTGTGTTTATGTGTGTTTTATAAAAACACAGTGAGCTTCTGTAAATTCAAAACTGTGATGGAAGAACAAAGAAAAGACAATTTATGGTAAATCTCTGCAGAACCTACTCAGGAATTCAGGTACTTTTTGTTCATGTGAAAATTGAGTTAGATCACAAAGAAGCACTAAAGCACGCATTCAAAATGTGCCACATGTGTTGGATTTGGAAAATTTAAGTTTGCAGCAGCTTGATCCTTTGTGTTCACAGAGACTTTTTGGACACTAACGTGTCTTTGGGCTGATTAAATTTTTTTTGGCATTCAGCAAATTTGGTGTTGCCTGAATTAACATCTTTAAACAAAATTTCGAGCTTTCTCTGGTGCTCTCAGGGTTATTTGATGTACAGGGCTGCATTATATCACAAGCATGATAAAAATACAGTATTGACTCCGTGCTTCATACAGTTTTATGGTCTTATAAAATGCTATTGATCCAGCTTCAGTTTCGAAGGTCAGCATAAAGTTTACAAAGAAAAGCATAAGAGGAAACATTAGGTAGTAGATGCCCATTAAAGTATTAAAATGTGACCTGCTCTTGCCGGAGCTTTCCACAAATCTTTGCTATTCCTCCTCAGTCCCAAGCTGCACACACAGGATATAAGTTTTGACTAATAAAAATTAGCATAATTAGCACTGGTTAGGCTGTTTGCACTGCATTAGTGCCCCTTTTTCCAAAGCATGGAGTTATTTCATAATGCAATAAATCCATTGCAGACTTCGGGATGGAAAACTTCTGATTGTGACTCCTTTCCTTCTGGCAGGACTTGGATCTTCTGCAGTGACGTCCTTTGAAATGCACAACTTGGTGTGGAGTCTCTGGAGACAGGAAATGTAAATAGACACCTTGGAAAGGAGATTAAATGAGAATTACACGGTGTTGCATTGAGAGTAGAGCTCCGAACCCACAGCTGTGAATCTGCTAAATAGAAACTTGAGGGTTTGATGTGAGGCAGATTTGGAGACTCTTGAGGTCCTTTTATTGAGGACAGATACAGTTGTGCTGCTGTCTAAAGTCTCTGTGAGAAAAGAAAGAAGAAGAAATTCAAAAGTGGTAGAAATGTAAACCAGTTGTAAAGTCCCTTTTGATTTATTTTAATGTGCAAAACCCCTCTAATAAATGTAACATTCTATTTTATAGTTGAGAGCCTCCAGCTGGAAAAATATTTACATAAAAATATGCACCTACAGCATTTACCTTCACTAGAACTCAAGAAATATATCTGATTGATTTGCTTGGTTGATCATAATTATTTTTCTATATATCTACTATCTACTACCTATATCTCTACAGTTTTGGGGGACTGTTTTAACTATTTTAGTTTCTAATGTTAATTTCTTCCATATAAATTCCCTGTTAAAATAAAATTATTTTTATGTTGTCACATCTCCTGCTGTATCTGAGTAAGTTTTGTTGGGTTTTTTTTTTAATTGAAAGCTTTCAGATGTACGGTAATCTTGGTTTATTTATTTATTTATTTATTTGGGGTCTAAATGGAATCAATATCCATAATTTATTAGATACAAATACGATTATCATTGAGAAAGTCAATATCAATTATGTATCAGAAATAAATTTCATTAGATACCGAAACTATAAAAATCTTTGCTGCAATTCATGGATGAAAGGTTTCATTACGCATTGTGTGGTGCTCTACTATTTATACTTAATATTTTTGCTTTTTTTTCTTTATTTCCTGCTTTTTCAGACAGTCCAAAGGTACCTGAGGTTAAGCTCGTGACATCATTCTAAGGTATTATTTCCATTCTTTAAGATGATAATTTTCAGTGAAGGTTTTTTATTTGTTGTTTAAATAAATGGTCGATTGTACAGTTCATTAAACTGAAACTCATCTTTTACACTACAGAATTCTGTCACTTTTCAGAAATAGATCCATCATTTATAAGAATAAATTGTGGAGTATATCAAAATGTACATTTGAAAACAGGTTTATGTCTGGTTTTGAAGATTGAAAAGAGCATTCCTCTTTCAGATAAGTCTTTTAAGACATAAAAATTCCATTGCTTTCTTTAGATCTATGACTATTTACCTGGATACAGGAGAAATAGTGCTCCTGCAGAAGAGGAAAAATAACTCCTCAGAAATTTCTGGTGTGATTGGAACAGAAGTATCAAAGGTATGAATTGGATGCTTTGATTATGAGCCCCCATGAAACCAGGGCTCTGCAGAACAAGAACTTTTTATGAGAGCAGAAATCCGGGAATATTTCTGAAAGTTGTTAAATGTTTACAGCAGCAACAGCACTCGGTGGAATCGTTGGCACTTAGCAGGTGAAATTTTATGTTTTGTCAGCTTGATCACAGGCTGGATGTGTTTATCAAACTTGGCTGCTCAAAAGTGGCATCAGCTGAAAGCAGTGGGAGATTCTGGGATTGTAACATTTAGTTCAAATTAATATATTTATTAAAAGCCCAGCTCTCTGCTTTTATAGTTTCCTGGTTCTAGTCATAACCTTTACTCAACAAGCATTTTAAAAACAGAATATCCTCAATAAATCCTTTTACTCCTAGTTCTGCTCATAACCTTTCCTCAGGAAAGGTTTTTAAAACACAATCTTCTCAATAAATGGAGACAGGGAGATTCCAGTGAACCCTTTTTTATAAAGTGTTTGGTTACTGACTTTTAGTTTGAGAGTGCAAATAAATAAAGATGTATAATCAGATGAGATAAGGAGTTAATAATTCTGTCCTACAGCTTTCTCTGTCTAAACTTCCAATGTTTATCTCCAATAATAATATAATAGAGCCTTGCTTTTTGGAATATTTTTCTTGGTAAAGTAGGTATAATTACAATAGATACTGTATTAATTGCCATTTTTATATTATATTTAGAAGAATGTCTAAACAGAAAATCAGAAGTGTTAAATATTTATCTGAGCCATTAGCAAAATCTCTGAAATTCAAATGATTCACAGCACAACATGGATAAAATTTTAATATTCCTTGCTGACTTTGTTATCCTTGTAACATTTTGCACTTAAAGTTGGTGTGTTTAGGTGCAATATTCACATGATTTGCTGCAGGCTTGAAAATTAATTTCTGCATCTGTTGAGAAAATATGTTTATAAAAGACATTAAGAAAACTAAATAATGTTTTAGTTAAAGCTGTTATGGTAGAAAATATGCATATTCCTTGGTCTTATCTGATAGAAGATTCATTGGAGAAAATAAAAATAATGTAACACGATGAGTAATCAGATGTGACACCCAAGTGGGAAATATTTTTCCGAGCAGTGTCTTGTTACTGACTATCTCATCAATGAAATATGTTGGAATAAAACTATTACTACATCAAAAATTTGGAAATCTTCCTGACTCACCAACATTTTCACCCTCAAGTTAGCCAGAAATTTAGACCACCAACTCTGTGTCAAGCTGATCACAGCCATCAAATGGAAGGGAATGTTTTGTTTCATTGAATTTTTTCTGCTTGTCGTGTTCCATCAGCTGCAGGCAGCCCTGCCTTGTGAGTCAGGTATCACTGAAGGCAGAGCTGTCCCAGGAAAAGGAGGGGAATTCTACTCCTTGTGATAACAGTTTGTGATTATTTCAGGTAAAACAGAAGGAAGCTGAGATTTTTTTGGGAGTTTTATTCTCTTCATGGGGACACATCTTTTGCTGTTGGAGTCACACAAGTGGAGTCAGAAGAGGTTTGTTTGCTAAATCCCAGTCAAGGCAAGGCTGAGGGATAATGGAAATTGCTTTTTTTGAGGCATTGGGATTGGGTAGGGCTGTGATGGGGCACAGAGGACCTCATTCCTCATTCTCCTGGGAGAATTTCACCCTCTCCCTTTGTCCTGAAGAGAGATCCAAAGTTCGGTACATGTGAGGATTGTAACCTGCTTTCCTGAAAAAAACCCCAAAAATCCAAACAATCAGTTTTCCCTGGATTTCTGAGGATACAATGGACAGACGGGTTCTGTCACATTCCCCAGGTTGGCCATGTGTCTTTAGTCTGATGGTTTTTTTCACAGAATTTGGGTTTGGGTTGGAAGGGACCTCAAAGCCCATCCAGTGCCACCCTGCCATGGCAGGGACACCTTGCACTCCCCCAGGCTGCTCCAAACCCAAACTCCAAATCCAGCCTGGCCCTGGGCACTGCCAGGGATCCTGCAATAACCATTCCATCATAAATATCATAAATATGCAGGTTTTTAATGAGCCAGCACTCTTAGGTCAGTTACATGGGGCTGTCTTTGCTTTCTTTGATGACAAAAGCTGCCTTGCCTTAGGGGAGCTCAATTTTATTTGCAATTTTTTTTGCTAGCCAGATTTTCTCTCCTTTCTGTGACAGTGGGCTCCCTCTTTGGTTCCCAGGCTCGCAGACTTTGAAGGCAGACATGCCCCTCTCTATCAAAAGAATAAAATTAAAAACTTATTGTGACATGGTTAAGAATATAATCGCTCTTGTTCCACATTAACTGCTAAAATTGGTATTTTTACAAGGCTAAAAGACACAAAAGGAAAAAATCCCAATATCTCAAAACCAACATTAGGGCAATTTTTGCCCATGGTAGAATAGAATATGACCTACAAAAAAAGTGTTGAGATAAAGAAAAATTGCTGCACTGCAGCCTATAAAAGGGCTTAAAAATCTGCTCCCTGACTTTAAAGAGAGTGGCCATCAGATGTGGCTATTCAGGGTGTGCTGGACACTGAATTCATGCAGGTCTGTGCGCCAGGCAATGTGTTCATTATCCCACTTGCCTGTCTCCATTTAGTTTATTTCCAAAGAGTTTAAAGGAAAGTATTACATTATTTATTTATATCAAAGTTCCGAATGTTTTTTACAAGACACTGAGTGTCAGGACAAAACAAGAGTGAACAATAAAAGGCAGTTTGCTGTGAAATTACATTTATGTTAAACCATATATACACTGACTTCAAAGGCAGTGTCTGTCCTTCTGAAGGTATTTGCTGTCCTATCACTTCAAATTTACAGACGTGCAGTGTCTGTAATAACGATATCAAAGACAAATCCTTACCTCAGTACATTAAAAATTAATGATTACTGGATTTTTTAAAGAAAAAATGCTTTCAAAATGAAATGTTAATTATCTGTGATCTTGTAAAAATGAAGCAAAAAAACCTTGATGCAGCTGCTCTGGAGTTTTAGTGGTCTGCAATAATACAGCTCCAGCTGGAAAAGAACAACATGGCATTGCTAGCACAAATTAAAAATATTTTTTTAGTGCCAGAAGAGAATTTTGATCTTCCCTGGCTTAAAAAATTTCTGTCCATAGGAAACCACCTGTAAAGTGCTTTTAATTCTATCAGAGCAGTGAGCTTCTGTTGCTGGAAATGAGGAGAGAGAGCTGTGGCAGCCCTCAGCTGTCCCCAGGGTGTCCCTGAGCCATTGTGCCATACCCAGGGGACAGCTGGGCTGCCTTATTTATTTAAGAAAGACATACACACATCAAGGTGGCTCCAGAAGCTGAGCAGGGCTTTAAAGTTGCTCAAGGGGAAAATTGCCTGCAAGGGGGATAGTATAGGACAACATGGAAAAAAGAAAATTCCAGCCTTGACTTCTTAGCTGGCTGCCCTGCTGTAATTTGTACAAGTAATAAAAATAAATGTTATTCAAATATGCACGTCCATGTTCCCTCTTCACTGGAGTGAAGAGTTTTGTAATACCAGTGAGAAGAGTGGGGCTTGGATGATCTTTCTGCCCTGTTTTCCATCACGGGTAATTTTTAGAATTTGTGTATTAAGCAGTCAAGGAAGAAAAGCAAAGCCCAGAGCTGTGGTCCAGGAGTGCATCACACACACAGGATTCCTGCTCCCCCTGGACTCCTAACCCTGCTTGGCACAGAAAGGACAGAACCTCTTCCAAAACCTGGGAAGGTCCAAACTTTTAGTGAGAACTCTCAGTTTGCACAACTCCATCTGTAAGGTCTGTCCAAGGTTTCAGATTTATTCCAGGTGCAGGGATGGCAAAATTGCTCTTCCCTCCTTTCCTAGGATATTGTGGCTTTTGTTTTCCTGAAAAATGAGTTTTTTGCACAATTTGCTGTATAAGAAAACATTTTTTCTGGACGTTCATACATGCAAAGGGCACAGTCAGACTGTGGAGCTGCCATGCTTAGCACAGGGATTTAGGGTTGCAGAGGATTTATGCTGTATTATTATTTTTAACCATCCCATGACAGGGTTACAGAGTAAAAATGGGGTTCTGAGAACTTCCTGTTGACAGATGTGCAACTGGTGTTTGTTGTGTATTTTAAATAATTGATGGAAAGTTGTGTATACAGTGAGGAAGAACCTTGCCTCTGGGGGGTTTTGTTATCTTCAAGTTGGCTTTTCCAGCTTGACTAGTTGTTTTTGGTTTTTTTTTTGTTTCTTTAATATTTTCATATTTTATAGTTATCAAGAGAAGGTTTACAGTATACACTCTCAATCTTATCTTATAATCTTATGTTTTATATTATAATCTTTTATTTATAAATTCAGGTCTTACTATGTTTGATAGCTGGGAAATTCTGGATCAGGATCACCCTGATTTTGGAGAGATAGCACACAGCATTTCTTAATGGCACTTAGTAATTATTAACAAAACCTCTCCATGTCCTTGACTTTTTTGACACTGCCAATCAAAATTTGTCTTCCCTTTGGGCATGTCTTATGAGCTGCTCAACTTCAGAATAATTTATAATGAGTAAATCAAACAATTCTCTAACATGTTAATGGCCTTAATTTCCTCCTTCTCCTCAAGGTCTAAAGATTTGATTGCTGTGTTGAGAATATAAAAAAAGAGCATTATAATTTGAAACCTGTCAGAGATGGCCAGAATGAGAAACGTGCTGGTATAAAAAGAAATGTTAAAGGTGCATAAAAGTGGAAGCTGTCTGGCTCTTGTTCATACCATGCCTAGGAAATATCTTCTCAATTTACATCATAGTAAATACTATTTATTTTCATGAAATGTGCACTGCATGGCACTGAATCAAAGGCACAAAAGATATAATAGATATGCTCTATTCTGCTATATCTAGAATAATTCCTTTTGTTGTAAAGCTGTAAAGGTATTTGCTTGCAGTTTGTGTGTGAGGGAAAAACTGATGATCCAAAAGAAATTATGAAAAACTAGTGTGTGTGCTGGCAGTACGCAGGGGTAAGTTACAGCCCATAATGTGAGCAGTATAGAAGTGAAAATAAAACTGGGGTATAAAAGCAATCCCATTATGGGGCTTTGGCCAATCATTTTGCATTCATTACAGTTTGTAACAGAGGCATTTATGGCACTCATCACTTCAATTTATTTATTTTTTTTTGCATCAGCAGAATATCAGTTGAATTCCAGCTTGGGAGGCACTCAGGAGGTTTCCTCTTCCAACCCCTTCTGCCCCTCAGACCCTTGCAGCAGGGCAGAATGGGGCAGACTTTGAGCACACCTCTGGGAGGGAAAGAAAGAGTTAAAATCCTAATATTTAACCAGAACTTCCTGTGCCCTGTGTTTCCTTTGCTGCACACCTTTGTCTTCACACATTTCCAGTGGGTAGGTGTAAAATAGATGTAGATGGAAAATAGATGTAGATGTAAAAAAGATGTAGATGGAAAATAGACGTAGATGTAAAAAAAGATGTGGAAATCAGCAGCCTAATTGTTGTGGGGTGTTTTACACAGGAAGGGAAAGCTGAAAAAAGGGGAAATCATCAGATTTTCACCCTTAGTGTCACCCAGAGCAGGCTCCATGGGGAAATGTCTGACTGCACTTGGTTGGAAATGCAGCAGGGGAATGAATCAGTGAGTCAGGAACAAACACATCCAAAGGGTTTGGTAGAACTGGGAGGTGACAAAAACTAGTTTTGGGAAATAAAAGGAATGATTGTGAGCTGATGCTGAGAGGTTAATGATGCAAACAGAGCAACAGGCTGCAGATTTCTCTTCCTGAAAATATTCCTGGTGCAGAGGATGGCAGAGGATGGCTCAGTGCTCCATGTGGTGACAGACTGGACACCCCAATATTGGAGAGACCAAATCTTTGATGGTAGCAAGGGACAATCTGCAGATTTCTGTTTACAGGGTATGTGAGAGCATTTGGAGAAAGAAATACATCCAATTATATATGTCAAAGATGGTGGTGGGGTTGTGTGACAGGCGTAGCTTCCCTTACAGTAACTAAAACAACACAAAAAAATCACTATAAATGTGTATAAGCCTGATGTCTATGGTGACAATATTCATAAGATATTTTATATGTCTAAGATCCCCTACATTTCCTGCACATTGCATGGCAATAACACTTATTTGTCCCAAAAAATGACAGCACTTCTGTAGTTGATATTTTATACAATGATTAACACACAGCTTTATTTGTGTCTCTAATATATCCCCCATGTTTTAGACATAACTTATAACTTACTTTTTTTTATTTGTAGCTCCAGATCAATTTATTTACTGTGCATAGTGAAAGGTGAGGGACAATTTCTTTAAGATCTGCTCTGAAGCAGGGATCAGCCTTTCAGCATCTCTCTGCTCTGTGTTCCATCCTCACCTATGGAAGCTGCTGGTTCTTGTTTGTCTTCTTGAATTTCCCTTGTGCTGAGAAGGGTCAGAATATTTCCATTGAGGAAATCTTCAATTCTTTTTACTATCAAGTAATCACAGAATAGACACACATTCAGTTAACATTTATGGTTTTCACATATGGTACGGGACAATAACTCTGCAACCCAGGGGCTTCTCTGGCCTCTGATGATAATGACACAGTAATTTTTATAATTTCCTCTTTCTTATTTCATCATAGGAAATAGGCTGGAATGGATTTTATTCCAAAATTTCTTCTTTCTTTCCTGAGGCCATTTAAAGAAAGCTGAATATTTGCATAACTTTATTGTAAGACAAGATTTCAGCTGTTTTCCAATTAAAGTAATAAAAATGTGTTCAAGGTAAATCAGAAGGAGCTGTTAGGTATTTGTGATAATAAAATTTTCCTTTATGATGCAGAGATTTTATTTTTCAGTTTGCTGTTGTAAAATTAATTTGTTTCCATTTTCAACAAGGTACTTCAGCATTCCATTTTGCTGACTTGAAACCACCCAGCTTCTTGCATCTGTGCTAAACAATTAAAACACTCCCACTAAATACTTTCTGAAGTCTTGAAAAATTAAACACGAGATAGTAAAACAAAGGCTGCTTATAGCACAGATGGGGAAAGAACTATTTTAATGACAATTTCAGTTCGTAATAATTTTTAATAAATCTCTGTTATTAATGTTGGAAATAATGAATCTAACTTGAGTAAAAGAGGAAAAAAGTGTTATGAGTGATATTCATCACATTCTTGAGTTGTGGCTGCCCCACCTGTGGAATTGTCCAGGTTGGGGAGGGCTTGGAGCCACCTGGAACAGTGGAAGGTGTCCCAGCCCAGGGCAGGGGGTGTTCTTTAAGATCCTTTCCAACCCAAAACATTCTGTGATTCTGTGATATCCCATTTCTCCTTTTCTTCTAAAACTCAGATATCAAATATTAGGAGTTGACAGACTTGGAGGAAGCACCTGGGGTTTTTTTCCTGCCATGGTTGTTGTAGGGCCAGGGGGGATTTTTAGGGTGACCCTGGTTAGATGCAAAGGGCTCTGTGAGCAGCAAAGTTCCAGATCCCAGCCTCTCTCAGGTGATTTTTGGCAGCCAGCCTTGCTTTGCTGGGCTCTGCCTTCAGGGGATGCCTTGGAGGGGCAGAGGGACAGAGGCTAGACAAGGTAAATGCAATAAATTGGGTGTTTATTAAAGGCCTTTCACAGATCCACCTTGGGCAAAGAGGCTGCACCCCAGATGGACAATGGTCATGAGTTTTTCAGACAGAAATAAGTTTGGTCCATTTACACATCAGGGGTAAATTCTCCAATTACAGCTCCAGGTGATGAAGGAATTTACCCCCAGTTTGCTCCCCCCCAATTCTCTTTTTTTATCCTTTTGGGGCCTGAGGCTGTAGGGTGTCCTTGGATTTCAGGTCTAGAGGGGTTGTTTTGTCTGACCAACATGTGAAGACAGTGACTAACACTTTATATAGAATTTAGAGTTATACCCTGATACAGGACAGGATTTGAAAACATAAAGGCTAAAATCTCCAGTGCCTCCAGGTCTGCTCCTGAGGACAGAGAGGCTCTGCAGGTCAGGAGCTCCTCTGCACAAATCCCTGCAGGTCTCACATGAACTCATTTCCTCGTGCCAAAGCAAGCTCTGAGCTGGCCCATGCTGACCACGTTATGAGATTACACCTTTGCACAAAGTGATTTTGGAATAAGCCTGCAGAGCCCCCATCGTGCTGCCATGCTGCTTGACAGGGTTGTTTAGCAGTGCAGCACTTCTTGTGCAAGCTCACTTATGATGACAACATAAAATGAAATTATGGCAGTGTATTTTCTGCTAAAAAAACCCTCAACAAATAAAGAAAAATTGATTATTGTGTCAAATTCAACCATAAATAAATAGTAAATGCTGAATTTACCATCCAGCTTCACTCTGCTGTAACTAAAATACACAACAAATAACGTTTGTCTTTAAATTCCCACAGCAATATGTTTTTAATTGTGAAGAAAGTTATTGTTTCATACAATGCTACAATAACTCTGAGCAGTCAATTTTATGCCCCTGTAATAATGATATGATTGGTTTCCAAAGACCAGCTCCTGTTCCAAACTGCTTAATGCATCTGATGTTGCTGAACAGAACTTCTGATTCAAGTGTTAAATGGCCAGCTGTAGTTTAAGTTCTGAAGTTATGCAAGATTCTAAATGTAATATGAAATTAATTCTAATATATGTGTTCTTTATCTGGAGAGAGAACAAACGTATTGCCATGAAAATTAGATTAATACTAATAACAATCTACACGACACGTTTCCCAAGACAAAGGGCAAAACAAAGGTGAGATCAATTCTTGCAAATGTTTGTTTAGAGTGCCTTTCTGCCTATGAAGATGTTATTCATTACCTGTTCTATAGATGCAGTGCCTCCTTTAAATTGGTATAGAAAATCGATGCTCTGAGCAGGAGAAAAGACACTCTCCTCTATAAATCACAAGTATAGGCTTTAGTGCTATAAATTTAATTCAGAAACAATGAAGACAGCACAAATATCTCCTTATTTTTCTGTAATTAATAAAGAAAATTTGCAAAGGGTTTATGGAACTTGTAGGCAACCAAAATTCATATTTTCCTGTGAGAAAAAGTAAAATCCAGAATTAAATTTATTAAATATTCATATACAGGCATTTGCCTGTACATAAAAGTTTAAATTAACATATAAATATGGTTAAACAAGTTTCAGTTCATAAAAATCTGCTTTTTATGTATATAGTCAACTTCCATCTGTAGAAGTCTTCTGTCTCTTAAGTCTTCATCAGTTAAATGGAGGAAGCTGCAACAAGGCACAATTAGTTCTACAAATTGAAGAGTTGGAGAAAATTGGTTGGAGTTAATAAAGCTGGGGTTTAGAGAACAGTAAAGGGAATATAATACTCATCAAGTAATCAATCAACCTTAGCACATACAGTGCTAATTCTGCCTCTCTAATATATCTATTTTGGTATATCTAATGTATCTATCACCGAGCTATCCAGATAGGATGTGTCAGATTTAGCAAGCCTCATTAAACTTAGCACAAACTTACATTCAAAATAAGGCAAAAAGTGTTTTCTGTGATAAGAAAAGTCAGAGTTGGAAGGGAGCTCTGGGCATCACCCAGCCCAAGGCAGGGTCACCTGGAGATGTGACATGTCCAGGTGAGTTTGGGATGTCTCCAGACAGACTCCACACCCCCCTGGGCAGCTGTTCTACAGAAAGAAGTTCTTCCTCATGATGAGGTGGAGCTTCTTGTGTTCTAGTTTGGGGGCACAGCTCCTCATCCTGTCCCTGGCACCACTGAACAGAGCCTGGCACCATCCTCTGGCACCCTTGGAGATATCGGTATGAGCTGGTGACATCCCCTCTCATACAGCAATAAATTATAAAATAAAGAAGCTCTTTGTAGCTACAGGATCTTAAATGCTTGTACTTTCCTCGCTTGGACAGATACTGAAATAAAAAATTATCTATTTATTTATTTGTTCGTGATAGTCTGAAAAATGAAAATAATGAAACAATCTATGACCTGTAAATGTAATTGCTGAGGTGTAGCCAAGTGTGGGATTTGCAGCTGCAGAGCTGGCTCGATGTAAATTGAGACTAACTCAGGAATTTAATGATTCCACCACGAGCTCCTGATTATCTTGCTGTAGCACAGACTTAGGGACGACAAGGATCAGTGTTATGTACATAAAAACCAACAGATTATGGGGGGCTGTGATAGTGGGAAGCCCTGGTAATGATGTTTGTGTAGAGGGGAAGAAGGGATGCGTGTGTCAGGGTGGAATGGCATGAAAGGAAATGTTGGGAGGGAGATAATCTCACCTCCTGTGTTTGAAATTAGCATAGTTATTGAGTAACAGCAAAATTATTATCGTGTAAAGACATGTAAGATAGCACATAATGGTAATGTAAAGGCTAAGCTCTTCTCAAAGGAATATGGATGGAATATTATCATTTTAATTTAAAAAAAATGAATTAGGCTTGGCTAAAAAAAAATGGAAAGTGCCTTTAGGGACAAATGTGGGAATGATCAAGGACAGGCATTAGGAAAAGAGCCCCTCCTTTAGCCTGTTTGCAGCAATGTGCTCAGAATTTCAGGAGCTGGAGATAAACTCCATTCTCAGTTACGTGAACGTCTCAGGACAAGCACTTGCCACCATTTGTGGAGGGCAGTGCTATCAAAACATCTGGGTTATAAAAAACACTTTTTCATTTTTGCAAGAATTTCTCCTCCATTATCTTTGTCTCCTCCCCTCTCCCCAAAGGCAGTTAACTATAAATTGTGTTTAGGAACAGATCCTTGGGGTGTTTATGCTGTCATTTCAAACACAGCCTCTGATCTAGAGGTGACAAACCTCGACCTTTCCTCTTCCATGACAATATTATCAGCAAAGTTTTTAAGGAATCGACCTGACAAAGAATTTAGACCATCTCATCAGAGGAAAATCTTGAAGTTGTGAAGTACAGATGTGGTAAAATATTATTCCTTTGGCAAAAAAATTGGCTCATAAAATGTCCTTCACAAACTTTTCAGGGTATTGAGTCTATTCAATAAATCCAATCCCAATGCATTTTCCAGTTGAACTGAATCACTGAATGTGGGAATTTTCCCTGGAATACGTGGACTACTGAAATACAAGGAATTAATTTTGCTATTTTTCTGGTTGTTCCAGTCATCAGAACTTGTTATTATTATTAGATCCCAGAAGTTTGCCCATGTTTGCAAAGCGTGCTCACCAATTGCACCAATATTTTTCACTGACAGGGTTCTGGGAAGAGAAAAGGTTCAGTTATCTACCACATCTGCAATTATGGGCTGGAGAACTATTGTTCTTCACTAGAGACACAATTAAGGCTTCCCCAAGGCTCATCAAGATATGAATCTTTGAAATGAAAGAATTCCTGCCAGTAATCTAAATTTTACTGCATTTAGTGAAACTCCTTGTGTTTGACTTCTTGTTTCCTTTTTTTCAATTGTCTTTTGCATCTAATCAAGTAAATTAAATTGTGCAATGAAGACAGTTTTTGGAGACAAAAGATTTCATAATGATCCTACAGAAAGATTCTGGTCCTTACCTCCTGCAATAAACAATCTCTCAGAAGCATTCAGAATTATTGTAGGAAAAATATAATTATAGGAGTCATTATATAGTTATAGTTATAGTTCCCAGGTAAATGATGAAGAAAGAGACAGCAAGGCTGATGACTGACAACTGAGGAAACACTAGAATTAAACTTAGCTGTACAAATAAATTCAGTCCAGTGTTTATTGGAATGCTTTACACCCCACACAGTCCATTTAATACTAAAAAAAGTGATTAATAAGGCAGTTATTCAATAGTTTATTCACAGGATCAAAGTTTTGCCTTTCATTTCTATTTCCCACCCTTCAGGATGTCCATTTTGCATCCTGAGAAATATTACTTCGTGTTGGATGTGAATGTACTCTAAACAGCTCCTTATTTTATTGGAAAATTACATAAACCAGAGTTTGACCACTAAATAGTAACTGCTGCATGAAATCTTGCAGGATTGATACCTTCTAGGGAAACAGGAGAACTCCTACAACCTGAGCAATAAAATTCATTTTTCTTAATGCTTTTAACATGTAAGAGGAGAAACTTTGATGTGATTGCATAGTATAATTAGACTTTTGCCCTGGTGTAGCATCTATTCACTTTTTAAAATGTAGAAAAACCTCCAAACTGCTTTGTAAAGTCTTCTCTGGGGTCAGTGAAAGACAAAGTGCATTGATGTTAATGCACCTTTTCCAAAAATTGTTTTACAAGAGCTGCATCTCTGATGTGAACTCTGTCCAACCCCTTCAGGAGCTGACAACAATCTTTTGGCATCCCTAATGCTGCAGAAGTCAGGGACAAAGCCAAAGAGAGATTTTCCCCTCCTTTTTATGTATTACTGTCTTTTTTATTATCTGTTATTTTAGAATGTTTCCTACATGAATAAAAGCTGTTGAGCAGGCAGGAGCTGTGCAGACAGAAAATCAGTTATTTGCCAAGGAAGTTTTAACTCTATTACCCTTGAAATTTTATATATTTTAATGCATCATTTTTAATACAAAATTCTAACTTTACCCATAAAAGTCTAATTTCTGCCTGATAAACTCAAATTAGTCTCAGATAATTGCTTCTTCAGTCTTCTCACATACATCTACTGTCAATTTTTTACAGCTCACTGAGCCATTTCAAATTACGTCTGGTTTGTCTTGCAAAATAAAAATGAGTGATTAAAGATGTTAAGTCTTTCTGTAGCTAAACCTTTGGTTTTGCTTTCCATGTCACAAAGATTTTGCATTTGGTTTTTTGTTTTTCTTCTGTAACATCTTCAAGAGTCGTGATGAGGAGGAGCTGCCTCTACAATGCGGATTCCTTACCTAAAATAATTGAATTGTTTGGGTTGGAAGGGAATTTAAATTAAATTTCAAGTCCCCGGGGACACAGAAACTTGGAAATAGCTTATATTTATTTTAAACTTTTAAAATATTGTAAGTATTTTCCACTGCACTTTGAGGAGTTTTATAGAAGCATAAAAAAAACCCAGAACTTTTGTGCAGGGGTTTTTTTTTGGTTATTTTTTTTTTTGCTTTGGAAAATGCTGTATAATTCCTTTAGCAGAAACATAAACGTTGGGTTTTGCCTCACTAGAATGTTTTTGCCTTATTAGAACATAACAAGCTAATTTTTGCCAATAATTTGATCTTCATTGTCTAACCATTGTATTAATTGGATGGTTAAATGCTTCCTTGAGACATCCTATTCATCTTCTGCAGGCAGCAGATGTACAATTAGAAGGAGAATACCTAAAATGCCTTGAGATAAAAACTCAAGTTGATTCCAAGTCCAAATGGGGCTGATATTTCTTCTGCAAGGAAAGCTGAACCCTTTATGCCGAGTTTTCTGGGATTCTCATCCATGTGGGATTCAGGAGTGTTTGGGGGTGGTTTTTAAGAGAGAAACACCAAACTTTTGTGGGTTTTTGTTTGTTTTTTTTTCCCTAAAGAACATAATTCCTATAGAAGATCTCCCCAGTTCAGAGGAATTTCAGCACAATGGGAAGCTGTGGTCACAGAAGAGCTTCAGCTTTGAGGGTAACCTCTAAAATGTTCTGATAATTTCATCTTTAATCTTTCTCCTTGGAAAAGATTTCCTTGTTGCATACCTGCAAATACACAACATTACTATAATAAACAACTCAGAGGGCTCCACAGGGATACTCTTGCCTCTTTAGAGTGGAATAAATAATATAAATTTTAATGATATTTTAGCAATGCTATGATGGTCCTCCATGTACATAATGAGCCCATTATGTACCACACGAACCACACCAGGAAAAGGGAGTATAAAGAAAGATAAAAGATATTTCTGCTAGAATTTCCATGACACAGAATTGTTAGAGAATGCAGTTTGTTTTAAAATTTTCTATGTAGGCCTCCATTTCTAGCAGATGGCAAATTTTGTTCTTTAGAATCATATAATTCGCTAAGTAGAATTTTGAGATATTAGAAGTATGGAGAAATCATAGCAAGCATTTTGCTATTTTACAAGGTATTTATAATATTATGGCTTATCCTTACAAAGTGCAGGTCGTGCTGCCCCAAAATTTAAGTGCAATTTTGAGTGACACATGTGGGCAATGATTTCCTCCTAAAAACACTGGAATATTTAGTCTCTTGTGAAAGTTGGGAATTCACTCTCTTGCTGATACAGTTGCCTGTAATTTAAGACAACCAGAGACCTCTACTGTACAAATTATAGAGTACTGCTCTTTAGGGTTTTCATGAATAGTGACAAATTACCCATTACATAAAGAGATTAATTTGGCTGAATAAGTTTTAAGATGCTTGGAGTCATTTTCAAATAAAGTCTGAAATCAAGATGCTCATCCATTCGTGCTCAGCTATGAGGGGAAAAAATACAGATTATATAAATCATAACATAATAAATGTGAACACCTTCTGCAAGTCTTCATAGCTGGTTAAAACAGAAAATAAAGAATTATCCTTTCTTTAAGTACTCTAATCATTAAATCAGTCGATTTCTGATGCAGAAACCTTCAGTAGGAAGAAAAATTTGATTCAGTGTTATATTAAATCCCCAGGTAGTAAGATAAATATGAGTGTATGAGTCACTCCAGCAAATCTTGAGAGACACAGGATCACTTATGCTCTTAATTAAAATAAATCAACTTCTAAGTGACGATTTTACAGCCAGTATGCAACTGGAAATTTCTAAAATATCTGCAGGAGGCTTTCAAAGCATCAGTATTCATATTCACAGGTTTGGRTGTCCCAAGGACAGAAAATTCACCATGGGAGAGTTTTCCTCTCCCAAAGGTCAGTCTGGCAAAGCCTTCACTTCTCCCTGTTCCCCCAGAAAAGGAGTCACAGGGCTGGATTTGCCACATTTCAGAGAGAAAATATTTGTGTTAGGTCCAATATCAAGATTTAGGCAGATTGGAGTCTAATCTTTGAGAAATAAAATTAAATTCTCTGTAGATGCAAATTAAGTGTATTTGGTTGAAGCATAGTCTGTTGCCAAATGAAATGTTTGTTTTTATTTAACAGGAATCTGCATGTGTGCAGCGTTCATCTCAGCAAATTGTGCCTGCAAAAGTAGGAAATAAAGAAAGTGTAAATACTGGATTTGAAGGCACACCAAAAAAATTCCCTTAACAAAAGCATTAGCAAAATTTCATAAACGACATAAGATAAATGGAGAGCTCTTGATGAAACCAGTTGGAAAAGGCTTTGTGAAAATAGACGGAAAACAAAATTTCTCCTAATTCCATTTTTTTAAATCAACTTCTAAAAAAGCTAAAAATGCCCAGAAACATGCACCTGGGCAGAACCACCTGTTGACAGGTAAAAAATTTTACCTGGTTAGACTCCTCTGTGAATGGAAAACCCATAAAGTAAAGAACTGTTTTAAATGGACCTTTATCTATTTGGACAGAATTTTGTTTTGCTTCTAACACTATTTTTAAAGTATCAACATGTACACTGAGATAATTTTCCAGAACTTCAAAGCCAGCATTTTTCTATTTCAGATTAATTAATCAGTTCTAATTTTGTCCCATACCATTGCTGCTGTTTATTGATGGGATACAAATGTGCCTTTCAAATACAATTACTGAAAATATGATTTAGGAAACATTCCTTAGTCTTTAATTCCACCAAACTTAATCTGTCAGATGCTTTTCAAAAGCAAAGACATATGGCTATGGGTGATTAATTTCAGATTGCAAATTAGTAGGAGTATTTGGGGTTTTTCAGGGGTTTTTATTACTTTTAGATAATCAATACCTACTGCTAATTAATTTTTCTAGCTAATGAAAATGACAAATTTTGCTTCTCAAATTTACTTTGCCAATTACTTCTGCCAGAGGTTTTTTATCATTATTTTTTTCAAAAAAAATTAACGTTTTTAATCAGAAAACTTGACTTTTTGCTTACTCTGAATCAATGTCCACACAAAATAATGGATCAAGATTTTAATTACACTTTGACTTCTGTGAGGACCTGGCCAATTTAAGACCTGTAATTCACAGGGCAGTTTTATGCAGCTTTATTTCTATGTTCCTTTGCAAAAAAATACGTTTTACCATGGCTTTATTTTTATTTTTCCTAACAGATAAATATCTGTTTTTTCTGGGAATCAACACTCTCACCAAGGCAGATTTCTTCCCCTGCACGTGGTTCCTTTCCACGCTTACAGTTCCTCCCTCCCCTCTTTTCCTCTCATCTTCTTTTCTCACAAATCCTCATCAACTCATTGCCTTCATGATTGTAAGATGAGGGAATTCTGACATTCCCAGTTGCTTTTCCTGGATCCAACTTTCAGCAGGAATCAGAATATTTTCCTCTTTTTTAGTCCTTTCTAAAAAACAGTCCAAGAAAGGTTTCCTTGACTCTCCCACAAGTGGCACATCCATACACACAGAAAAGAGAACATTTTCTTTCAGAAATCTGGCTTGCATGGAATAAAACAATTGACAACTTACTTGCTATAAAGGTACTAATATATTTATTTATG
>PYHW01009577.1:2741972-2794077 GCA_013186435.1 Turdus rufiventris
CAGAACTGAGGATTCAGGAACCTGAGGTGCACTCACAGTGAGGTTTGGAGCAGGGTTTGTTCAAGGATGTCCATCAGAACCGAGGATTCAGGAATCTGAGGTGCACTCAGTGGGGTTGAAGCAGGGTTTGTTCAAGGATGTCCAACAGAACTGAGGATTCAGGAGCCTGAGGTGCACTCACAGTAGGATTTGGAGCAGGGTTTGTTCAAGGATGTCCAACAGAGCCGAGGATTCAGGAATCTGAGGTGCACTCACAGTGCAAGAGGCACTGATGACTTCTCTCTGTGACAGGAATTAGAGAGGAATAGAAGAAGCTTTCTGATCTGTTTGTTGAAAACTTATTAAGTCTAGGAGAAAATTGCATGCAAAATTCTTTTCATGATATTTTGGAAGTGTAAACTAAGAAACTAAGCTCAGGGAAAGAAAAAATGCAGTTGTGTTTTCCCTGAGGTTTGAGTTCATGCACAGCCCTTTGGGCTGAGCTGTCCCACCTCACATTGATGCCAGAGATGTCAATACCACCCAAATCTCAACTGGATGACAAAAACATTAAAAAAAAATATTCAGGACATACTCATCCAATCATCCTTGAGCATTTTGGACCACCACCATTATATGAAGTACTAAATTTTCTGTTGCAAACACGGGTAAGAAAAGGACACAAGAGTACAGTATTGTCAGTTTATGCCATACAAAGGTTAAAGTAGGAATATTTCTTCTTTTTACTTCATATTTATTGAGAAACATCAACTCACAGCATTGTACACTTCAAAATAATTGGCTGGTGTGAGCTGACAGATCTGGTCCGAGCAGAAGGGTCATTACCAGATGCAATGAGCCTGATCTTCTGTCTGAAAATAAAGATTACACAGGACTTGCAAGGACAAAGGAAGAGCAGCAACTTCCTCATCTCTGTGGATACTTTCTGAAGAGATTCATAAAAAGGGTAAGACACTGACCTTAAAACTAACAGAGTTTCCCAGAACCTGCATCACTGACTTTTATTTACAATGGTTCTTTATTCATTTATTATTCTTGGTCAGGATCGCAAGAACTTTTATTTTTGCTATGCAATTGGGCTACTCCCACAGCTGAATTACCTGACAATTTGCTAGGAATATTTTCCTTCTCTCATCCATGACAATATTACAAAACAGTGAGTTGTCATTCCTGGAAAAGTCACACCTGAGCTTCATTTTATTCATCCATTCAAACTGACAGTGATTAATAATCATCCCACGTGGGGAAAACTTAATCCAAACAATCTATTTCATGTTTACTCAGGAGAGCATTGTGTGTTACTGTAAAACACTGAAGTTGTGATGAATTCTAACAGGTTTTCTCTTATCCCCAGGACTTGTCACTGCACCAAAAAAAAAGAAAAGAAAAAAAAAGTTTGATGAGTTTGTGAGTTTGAAATTATTCAGAAAAAACCCAAAACTGAACAAATCAGTTTTATTTATTTGTTTCATTGAGATGCCATCCAAATGTCCTACCAATGGATTCAGTGCAGATTCCAGGAGCTGAACTCAAGGGGTCCACACTCACATCTTCCCCTTTGTGTAAAACCTCCCCTCAAGTTTCCCCCACCTTCTCCAAGGTGCATTTCCCCAAACTGTGTTTGCATTCATCACACAGAAACCTTGGCTGCAGCAAAACCAAACACAGAGGCAAATTACAAATTAGCCGTTGGGTTCTAACCCTTTGCAAAATCCAACATGGAATAAATGACAGCACTAAACGGTTTCTCTTTTTTTACCAAAACAAAATAATCCTTCTGTTACAAACAAATCACTCTAATTGGCCAGCCAGACTGGAGAGTAAGTTGATCTTTTTTTTTTTTTTTTCCTAATAAGATACTTACAAATCTATAATGGTTTTTAATGTTTCTTCTGTTCTCACTTTATGCTCATAAAGTGTAAAAATCATTAACTTAAATATATTTTATTTAGTATAGGAGTAATTTGTTTTATAGCTTGTTTTAGGAATAATGCTTTAGGAAAAAAAATTTACCCTAAAAGTAATCGTTATATATCATCACCCTTGAAATAAGGTATATCCACAGTTTAGATCTTAATAACAAAATTAAGACCTGATTGTTCTAATATAAGTTATCAAAACCAAAGCAATTTAATCTAATTTCAAGAGCGTGGACAATAATTCCTGTCCTCCAACATGGGGTTTTTAAATAGAAAAAATGAATGTTTCATTGGATTTATGTGCACAGAAGATGAAATAAATGTGGTTTAAAATGTGTGTAGTTACCCTGAATGAACAATTCAGGAGCAATCAATCTGTCACCCACTTTAATCTTTAAAACAAGCATGCAATCTAATAGTGTTTTGTAAAATTACATTTGTCTATTAAACTACTACATCAGAATATCTATCAGATAAGCAGGATAAAAATGTACTGCTTCTGAATAACTGAATTATAATAATTTGTAAATAAATCAGGCAATTTTACTACACTGTAGTGTAAAGTGGTTTTAGATACCTTAGGAAAGATGATAGAGGCAAAAGATTAGATATAAAAATAATACAGAGACTAAATGTTGATATTGCAAGTTGGAAGGTACCTATGACTTTTTTTACCAGTAATTATATATGACCCTAGTGGACAGGAGCAGAATAAATATGAAATCCAGAATTAATATATATATTCATATCTTGTCCATAGTCCATTTTTAAATATGCACATCTTCCAGGTTCCACAATTCTGCCTCAAAAGGCACTTGGAAATTAAAGTTAAATGGGAACTCTCCTCATGTTCTCTAGCTTGCAGTTTATATAAATTCTGATTTTAGCAATGTTTTCCCGAGTGTTTTAAAAAATAAAAGCCATGAGGGGATATTTGGTTGAGGGGCTGATTCTTGCATAGTATTGCATAGTATTCCCCAAAACCAGAATAACTCAAATCAGGTTGTGCCAAGTTTAAGGGAAGAGGAAATGTTTCAAACTGCAAATCTTTCGTATGCTCGTGACCCAGCAGATTCTGTGACCAGGTTCCATCTAGAAACCAGATTATTTCTTGATTTTTACCACTGGCTTTGTAGCTGCAAGAGCTGGAGAAAACGAGGCAGGGCAAATTTTAAGTATGTGCATAATTATTGTGCACTTAAACATGGTTTAAGTACATCCCTGGAGCTGGGCCCAGTGACCTCAGCTCTCCCCAGGAAAGTCAGAGGAACACAAGCCATTTATGCCTGATACTGCAGGATGTAACTTTTAACATCTCACTATTAGAAAAATTAAATTTTAACCTTGTCTTGCTAATTCCAGCTATTACTGGGGCCATATTTATGCCCCAACTTAAAGTGCACTTCATCACTCTGATGCTTTAACCTTTGGACATCCTCTCTCTAACATTTTTTTAAACATCAAAATATTCTCCAGCTAATTATAATAGTGGAGATTTAATTAATGAAGTATTTTTCCTTTAAATTTTTCTCATTATGTAAAAATCAAGATTATCTAGCAAAATTTGGCAGGATGGATCTAAGGATTTTTTTTTTTTTAACTAAATGGATTGACTTAGAAAAACAAAAGATGTAATGGTGGTGAATTCCTGGAAACATGAAGTATGTTGACTGTACTCTGTATTACTCTGATGGAAAATGCTAGGAGTCAAAGTTTTCATTTATATAGCTGGTTAATAGCTTTGGCAATTTTTATTGTGCAACAATTATGTTTTTAATTGCTAGATGCATCCTGAGCAGTGCTAGGCAATAAAAAAAAAGGAAGATGTGCTTTTATCAAGCATGACTCACTTAATAACCTTGAATTTAATATGGATTTCTCCAACCCTTATATTTATTTCTTATGGTAACTTTCCCTAGATACAAATAAGTTACTAGGCATTAATGAGTTACTAGGTATTAATGAGTTACTGGATATTAATAAGTTATCAGATAATAATGAGTTAGGCTTTTATGCACTTTTCTTCATGATTCTTTGAAGGCTCAAGTGGAAGTTTGCAGAGCTGCTGATATTTATAAATTCTGTTTAAAAACCTTTAACATCCAGACCTCTCTTCATTAGAAAAATCCCTGTGCCTGGCAGGGATGTTTGCAGTGACTTTTGGTGAGAGAAACTCCAGCTGTATTCCTTGGTCAGATTATGCACGAGACACACCATGGAAATGCCAGATTTCTGTAGAAAATATTTGCATAATGTGCTAGAATTGAAGTGACATCACATCAAATCACTCTTTGAAAATACAGGAAATGCATAAATTTGTGTCCATAGTCAGGTATTTAATTCCCCTTTGATCTTACTGGGGCATTCCTCTACCTTCACTGCTTTTCTGTGGAAATCTCAGCTTAAAATTTCTCTTGTCTTTGCCTTTCTGAAGGTGTTGTGGGGGTCCACATGAGGACAGCTGGCAGTAGAAAGCAGATTTCTGTTCTTGCTTTGCACTATTTTCTGCTAGAGCATAAAGCACCTTTGGCTCCTCACCTTGCAGCGCTCCTGAGAAGGGAATTTTGATCACTTCAAGGGGTTTCTTCTCACTGCTCTGGGACTCACATGGGCAATCCAAAGGATACAAAGCATTGACAGGAGAGCACGTCAGGACCTGACCCCTTTAATCAGCAGCTTTGCAGTGCAGTGTAATTTTAATTGCTCTGCTGATCCCTGGCACTGAGTGGCACAAAACCTCTGCCCAGCAGCAGGAGCAGAGCAGCTCTCACCTGCCCTGCAGGGCTGAACTTCTCCTTTGGCTGCTGCAGGAGCATCTCCCTCTGACCCACAACACAGAGGGGAGGAAATGTGAGACTGCAGCAAATTAGATGTCAAATCTTTTGATGCCAACACCTCTGGACAGCTGGAGGAAAACATCTGCACAGAGGTGACACAGAGACCTGATCTGGGGGTCACAGGGACCCCTCTGCCCTGTGCCCCTGCTCCAGGTGCCAGCACCTGGCTCCCTGCAAGCCCTGGTGCCTCAGGAGTCACTCCTCATCATGCAAGTCCATTAATCACATTTCAGGAGGCCAATTTCCTACAGCCACTCTCCATTTCTTCCAGGGATTCGAGACAGATTTAATTTTTCCCCTGAATGCATTAACCTGAAGGAGCAGCCTACTTAATTAAAACAGATATTGTTTCACTTCCTTTAAATATGCAAATGTCTTTATTAGACTAGGTGTCATGTGCTGTACTTTCCTGCTTAATTAATCTCAACCTCATCTTGATTTGCCTCAATGGGAATAAAACTTTCCCATTTATTTTTGGTGGCTTACCTCAATACATTCCCTACAACAGGTTTGTTATCAGGATAATCTCTTTTCCCGCGTGGACCAGATCATCTGTGTATGTCTAAAAGCACTCTGTGCAAGCACGAAAGGCAGTACCATAAAAATGTAACATAATACCAAGGGCACAGGGGGGTTTAGGTTGAAATTTGGGGTTACAGTGAATTTGGGGAAATCCCTCACATCAGCAGCACCACTGACCTCAGGGCTGTGGGTCTGCAGCTAAAGAGGGATGGAGGTTTTCATCTTTTACATTATTTTTTTTCCCACCTTTAATTTTCTAGTTTTTGAAAGTCTCTTTGATGTACATAAATAGTAAAACAGTAGAATAGCATTCCCAAAGGAAGAAAGGTAAATTCAAGAGATAACTATGTGACTTGTTTTGTTTAAACCTTCTGTTACAGGGTAATATTTCACTGAAGATTTAAGTATTTGTAAAGCTTCTACAAAATAAATTTAATTACAAATCTAACAATGAATCAAAACTTCAGATTGAAATAAATTGCTTCAATATCTTCCTGTAGCTACATGAAATTTATATCAATAATCAGAACCGGTTTACTTTGACCTTATTATTCAATTTAATTTCGTTGAAATTCCAATTAAACTGATCTAAGCCCCCATAGTTTCATGTTCTGCTTTATTGCTATCCAATCTGTGCAAATATTTTCATCCTCTCAGTATTGTGAGTTTCTCAGAGATCAGTCACGTGGCAGACAGCAATTTGTTAGGTCTAAAATTAATTGGACAAACAAATCAATGGGTTCCTAATCATGGTTATTGGGCTCTTTTATTTGACTTCCTTAGTTGTCTCTCTCTCAGAATTACTCTGCATATTAAGTCACTAATTAATACAGCAATACTTTAGCTTAGTTTGTGTTTCTGGTGCACTTCTCAGCCAGTTTCCCAAAAGGAAATTTCTATGTCTGTTTTTTAGGAGCAGGGTCATGTCTTCTTCATGGCATTTTCACAGAATCTAGCTATTTTTTCAGCACAGCAGGCACTACAAACCCACAGCTCAATGCAAGAGATGGATTTTTGTATGCCCATGGAATTTTCTAATAGATTAAAAGTACCTGAATCGGATTCCACTGCCCTTCCTCAACATTTTGGAAAATCCTGAAGAGATCAGAGGCCAGTTCAAGACCATCAATTTGTTTAGATTGTAATTTAATTTGTGTCGATTTTGTCTCTCAGGGACCTGTGCCAAGGGCTGTCCTGTCCCAGCGCCCAGAGCTGTCCCTCTGAGCCACACCTGATCTCAGATTTCCTGATTTTCCCTTCACTGCCATTTCCCCAACCTTCCTAGGAGCATCTGGACAGGTTCTGCAGATTGGGGCATTTAATACTCTCAACCTTTTCTGGCACAAACCCTGTTTGCACCACTGCTGAGTGTCCCATCCCTTTAGGAAAAAGAAAACATTGACCTCTTCTGTTATGAGTAGCAGCATGTAAATCAAGTTCTTACTGCTCTGGAAATGGTAAAGTTATTCTGCATAAACTGACTATAAATTCTCTCAATGTAGATTAATAGGGCCATTTCATTTTACAAAGCACAAGTCCTTTGAACTGTGGAAAGTTCCAAAACCTTGCCTAAGAGGAGACTTCAGCTTACCAGGATAAATTATTTCTAGTTCAACAAACTTTCCATGAGCTGCAAAGAAGGTGTTTTGATTTTTGTTGCTGTTGATTGATATCTCTGTGAAAATATTCCCAAATATTCCATTGTCTTGCTGCAGTAACTGTGGGATGAATCCTCTCCCTCAGGAAGCTCCTGCACCCCTCCAGCACCTGGGTGCATGGAAAACAACAGGAAATAAATCCTTTCAACATCATTGTTGTGCTTATGTGGACACTGAAAGCATGTTTGGATCCAGTCTTCAGTGTAACCATTCTCATGTGTAAATTATCCATCCTGGAAGTGTCCTCTGAGAAAGGAGAGAAGGAATTTAACAGCAGTGAACTTCTCCACAAAACACTAAAATCTGTCCGTTCTCTTTTCTGACAACTTTTTGATCTCCCAGTGAAGCAAAAAGCAAAATAACGTCAAATAATTGATGTGTATGTTTGTAGTGATGTTGGGAAAAAGTTCTATCTTGAGCAAATTCAAAAATAGAAATGACACTTTTACACCTGCAGAAAAGCCAAAGTTATTTATCGTATTTAGGGTTGTGTGTGATGGAATGAGAGAGACCAAACAGAGCAGAAGATTGCTTCCACATTTTGTAAGTAACAAATAAATAGTGGAAGTAAATGTTAGAAGCAACAGAAGTAAATAAGCACTGCTGAAAAGAGCACAAACTCTGCAGCCTTGACCTCTGCCAGCCCCTCCGCTGGGCAGCTCCATCCTATTACAGGATTTGGGCTCAAACCATCCATTACAGCAGGACTGCAAACAGGAGCCAAGCAAGTTTCAGTCCCATTTATTTTAATCTCCATTGTAAAGGGATTTATACTAATGGAACACAATTACATTAGCCCACGAGATTTTAGAAGAGAACTGATATATAATTCCATTCTATATCGTTTGTAGTTGTCTAACTAATTAGCAATTATAAATAATTCCCTTTGGATTAATTGTTTAGATAGCATTCAGAATATAAATCTTTCCACATAACATTTATGTTATTCAGACTGAAAAACCTACTTTGATTTTATCCTTGGCTGACTTTGAACCCAGGTCACTGAATCAAAGCAGTTTAAATAATCTCTTCCTATCCAACTTTTACTCCAGGCTAACTCCATTTATACAAAGCATTCTGTATTCTTTTGATTTAGACTTGATCTTAATCCTAACAACCTAGGAGTAATTTTTGTAAAAATTAAGTATTGCTTAGAAATAGATAAATGAAATTTGTTTCTGCCACTGAAATATCAGAGATATCTTAAATGTTTTATGAAAATACACTAAACTTAGGTTTATGAAGAGCTTTCCTAGTCATAAGACTCCTGAATACCTTGTGTGACTCTCTCTTAACTCTCACTTTGGATTGTTTAAATTAGATTTCACTACCTCCAAGCCCGAATTTTCATAACAAAAATGAAACAAAATAACAAAATCCTTCAGGAGGAAAAGATTTCATCTATGAAGCAAAACAGGAGCTTCAAGAGATAATATAGGTGATACCTGATCACAGTTTGGGAAATAAAGGAACTAAATTATCATTCATCTGCTCTTTAGTAAAGTCCAAACAACCTGTTGCAAGAGCAATATACATAAAATTATCAGGAAAGGAGCAGCAAGAGGCCACAGAGATAAGTGAATTCCAAGGTGCTTTTGCAATCCTTATTTCTGGCCTGGTTTTATAAGCTGCCCATGGACCCAAATACAAATACAGTAATTTCACGACTATAAGGCGCACCCTTTTGACTAAAATTTTCCCTCAAACCCGGAAGCGCGCCTTATAGTCCGGTGCGCCTTGTGGTCGTGAAATTACTGTAATTGTGTGTTTTTTGGGGTGTCCATCCCCCAGTTGCACCAGAAATCCTGGTGGAGCTCCTCAGCCCTCAGGAAGGAGGAGATTTGGGACGTTCCCAAGAGCTGGCACACTTCAGTCTGCCCTCTGCTGCCTCCCTGTCTGGCTGTTTACACGTTCCAGTGAAAAAAGAACAAACATTGCTGAAACAAACACAACTGTGGCGGTTTATTTCGCATGGAAAATGAGGGGTTTGTGGCTCAATAATAAAATACCATGGAATGGTGGAGGGAAATATGCATCATAACTGCTCCAGAGATTAACAATGTCTGCAAATTGCCTCAAAGAAACCCAGTGTTTGTTTTGCAAACAGTTGCATTGAGGAAAATACATTACCCAATTAAGATGAAAGGGATAACAATCTTAGTGAATTGTTATTGTAGAAAATAAAGAATATTGCAGTAATGGAACTTAATTTTATCATTATATGTATTTAAATTGCCTTTTATATACAACCATATATTTACTTGAAATAGATTTAAATGCAAACATAAACATATTGTAACAGTTTCCAAAGCTTTAAAATCAGAAACAAAATAATGTTAATGAAATATTCAATTCCTTTTATTGTTAGGAAAATCAAAAAATGATCTATCATTTCTATGCTACAATTCTTGTTGCCTCTAACTCGGTCCTTTATAGCAGAATGCATTATTGGCATAGGATGAGGCCTTGTGGGGGAAGGAAAATGTCATTCCTGAAATGGGGAGGGGGAGGAATGTATGTATGTAATGTGACACAATTTTTTTTTTCATTTGCAGAAGATCCAAGTGCATTTCCAGGTCATCACTAGGATGGAAACAAATGGCAATCTCAAAAGAACAGGTGAATACTGTCCTCCATGTTTTTAATAATTGTTTGGTTTTGCTGTGCTTTACACAATTTCTGGTTTAATTTTGAGGGGCTTTTGTGATTGCTTCTTGTTTCCCAGTTGGTCCCAGTCTCCAGCTCACTGAGACCCCCCCCAGGTCTGCCAGTAAAAAAGAATTTAAATGCAGAAGTCTGGCTACACCAGTGTGAACCCAAAGCACCTCAATGTGTTTCTTTTAAATGCTGCTGGACAGAACCTGGCACTGGGGAGCAGGATCCAGGGCTGGTGTCAGATGGTTTTCCTGGAAAATGAAGGTGCCAAAACCCACAGGACCAAGGGAAGGAGCTAAAGCTGGCTCCAGGCACATGGTGAGTGAAGAATGAAGGATCTGAACCCAGCTGTCAGAAACTGCTTTCCTAAAATAATCCCTCTTCAAGTTGTCTAAGTTCTGAAAATTTACCATCAACCAGTTTTCAATTTTCTTTTTTTGTTCTTAAATGGCTGCAAGATATTTTCAGTTTCCTTTAAGTATTGTTTTTTGAGTAAGAGCATCTTGGGTTTTTCAAAAGCACTCTTTAGCTGACTGAGGCTGAAGCTGTGATTTATGAAGAAATCAGTGTGAGGCTGCAATTCATATAGAAATTGTTAAATCTAATTCACCTCCTGTGATTATATGCAACAGTAACTCCGTGCATGCATATTAAATACATATATATTTATATATGCACATATAAATGAGATATCTCTTGTTTTTCTGAAGAGCACAGGTGAACCAACATTAAACTTGTAAAATGCAATTACTCTGTGCTCAAGAAAATGACCAAGCACTCAATCTTTTTCATTTTTCATATGTTACCATTCTTGAGTGTTTTGGGACAGTGCACTCAAATTATTTTTGCTGTTTACTGCACGAAAACTCTATTGTGCTAAGAATGCCACTGTAGATGATATATTGACAGGTTGTCTTTTAATTTTCAAATGTTATTTTTCATAAAACATTAACAGTTTTTCTCTACCCAAAAGACCTACTTTCCCCCAAGGCATGTTTTTCAATAACTGCTGACAGCTATCAATATTTCTGAGTATTAGAGACATTTCTGGACAAGATCCTTTGGGACGTGAGATATCTGTCAATTTTTTATCTACTTATTTTCAAAGTCTGTCTTTTCTTAACAAAAGCTGTGTTGACTCATTAAAGATATCTTTTTTATTCAGGTTTCTGCTAATACATGGGGTGTTTATTCCAAATTCTGCCAGGTTGAGGGATAAGGAAGCCAGGCTTATTTGCTGTAATTTTTCATATCTCTGCCACAGTTGACTTTGTGGAAAATTGGTGTCGTATTTGCCTCTGGCACTAAAATATCTTTGTCTGTTATTGAGATAGTTTTGAGTTAAATTGCAGTGAGTAATTCAGCTGTTTCATGCTTGAATTCTCTCAGAACTCCTGTGTAAAATACTATACAGAGCTGGAGATTACTCTTCAAAATTCTGCTGAATTTGTTCTACAACCTCTTCTACCAGGGCTTGAATTTATGATGGATCTTCACTGTGTTCTCTATTTCCATTTACCATGCCAGAATTTTTCATGTTCTTCTCTTAAGGATGAATTCAGTTCTTTGACAGATACTCTAATTTTTTCATTGTAACTTTTTGATTTCTTTAACCACAGTGGAGTTAACAGTTTTTAGTTATTTTGTGTGGAGGTGACTGTCTCATTTTGTTGGAGATACTGGGGTAATTTGGAGATTCCTCCTCCAATTTCCTCACAATCAGTGTGACTTTCTTGTAGAATTCACGTGACTACTGCTTACTCCAAAAAGTGTTCTTAAACACCATAGTGATAATTCAAAAATAACCTAGCAGAGTATCTTTGTCAGCCTTGCAAATCTTTTTCTAGTAGGTGGAATGGCTCAAAATGTTCTGTTTCTCCTGGTTCTTAGATCAGCATTTTGATTTTGTTTCTTCATTACAAACCTGGACCATGTTCATCCTCAGTTTGAACTTGCAGAAAGCTTTGGATTTGAAGGCAGGTACTGGGGATGTTTTTTTATTTATTTAGTGGGGCGTCATGTGAGTGTTGTGGAGAGCAATTAAATAGAATTGGTGAAATAAAGTTTGTTTTTTGTTTTTTGGTTTTTGTTTATTTTTGCTTTAGGTTCCTCTACTTTTTTAGTAATATGAATAAAATCATCATAATTCTTGAGTAACTCTATGGTTTACCCAAATGAATACGGGAAAGGAGCTGGTGAACTGAGGTTGCTTGGGATGGAACATTTAACCAACACTCTACTGCTTAACTATCATTCTGAAACAAAAAATAGAATTTGTTTTATCTGGTATAATGCAAGATGATGTCATTAGCACTCTTTCTGTAATTAACCACAAGATGATTATAATTAGGGAGAAAAACAGGATACAAGAAATAGGAGTTATATCTAGTTATTCCAGCATTAAAATATGATACAAATAAAATATGCATCAAGCTTAGCTAACACTAAAAACAGCTCAAAGAGAGAGTTTATTCACTATTTTCCTAGATCAATATCCTACTTCATAGTCATATAACAGCAGCTGTTTCTTAGGAATATTCTCATCAAAATTCTGACAGCAGTAATTTTAAAAAATGCTTGAATTATTGTTTCTTGGTTGCTTATCATAAAAATGGCACATTTTGTCTGCGTGTGACACGATGCCTGTATAAGCAGAATGTGAGATGTGGAGCAGCATAATGTGGAGCAGAATCTTGTGCTGCTCAAGAAAATCCTGTGAGATGCCTTTCAGCAGCAATTTGGGAGAATTGATCAGAGCTGCAGGGGGGCAGTGCCCACACTGAACAAGAGGCACAAGAACACATTCCTTGCTGCATAATTCCTTGGTGAAGTCCTCAGCCCCAGGTGATTCCTGAGCCTCTGTGCCTGTGGGATTGGGTGTCAGATTTGGAAAGCTTCCAGGTGAGCTCCTGCAATGAGCACAATCCCAGCTGGTGCTGTTTGCTTTGCAGGTGAGGCTCATATCTGACAAGAATTTGTGCAAGAATGAATTGCTGTGGCAGCAACCTCCAGATTCCCCTCTCTGTATAATGAATGTTGTAAAACAAAAACATCAATTTCCTCCTACTTCAGGAAATGCACTTTTTTTAGGACGAGCTGTTACTGTCCAAAAGGAAAGTACCAATGTGGTGAGATAACTTGAAGGGAATGTTATACCATGATGAGCCACATTGTCATTTTGTCTCCAAATCCTGCATTATGTCACAGTGTTTGGTATTGGCTACTGAACAGTAGTTTAATATCTATATAACCAGCTATGTCACCTCTGGAGTATATTTAATCACAGAATTCTCCTGATGAAACATTTGCAGTTTTGTGTTTTCACTGGTTTCAGTCATGTTCCCTTGTTTTACAGAGCAGGAGAGTTTTCAAACCTATCAGCTATCAGAACTTTATTTTAGAAACATTAATTCAAGTCATCTAGGATGTCTGCTTCTTCTGCATTCATTTAATAGAGCTTTTAGCTGGATGTCTGTATTGTTGCTTTCCTTTTTTTTAAGTACTTAGAATGTATTATTGCATTAATGCTCTTCATGGAACATTGAAAAACACTCACTTAAATTATTTTGCTAATGCTAAGCAAGGGTTGTTGCATTATTAAACACCAGAGGCTTGGCAAATTGCTACAAACGTGAGTTTAAAGCACATTCTTCAGGTGCCTGAATGTTTATGTATCATGACAATAACACAGACATTTACAGTAATGCAACATTGCCAGCAGAGTGTATTAGAAGTTCAGATATTAGTGTAGTTCAAAGTAATATTTAGTTTCAGCCTTATTCTAATTTCTGATACATAATTTCATCCCCAAATGAGCTTAATCAAATATTGTGAACTGCAGAAAGTTATAAATGGTTTTGTAAAGCAAAGCATTGCTCAAGTTGACTCCACAAATGCTTCAGTTCTTTTTTGGCCTGGAGTCAGAACCACTGAAAAGCTCCACAGCTTTTTTCTTTTGCATGAGGGATTCTGTCTTTCCTCTGATCTTTTGTGTCTTTATCTCTACACATAAGGAAAATCAAATCCATATTTTCCTCAGCTGTTTGTTCTAAAATTCTTATTACCTCTTCTTCTCTCCTGCACTTTCTTTCCAGTAGCCAATGTCTTTTCTAGGAACATTTTTTCAAGCCTGGGTAGGGTATTGTGGGTCTGTCAGCAGTGTTGTGTTTACCAGAGTAATTTATCTCTTGAGTCCTAAATCCAGCATCATTCTGGGATAGCACATCCCACAGTATTTTCCCTTTATTCTGCTGTCACAGCACTGCCTCCCATTTCTTTGTGATGAATTCATGACTAAACTCTCCCAGTGCTGTTCTCCCACACAGATAATGACTCCCCAATTTATATTTTCATTACCCTGAAGAAACAATTAAACGACAGTATTTGGCAATGCTAAAAATGCCACGCAGGGAAATGGAGAACACAATAAAAGATAATGGGTTTGGAAACAGCAAGGAAAGGAAATGTCAATAAATAGTGTAGCCATGCTGTTTTCCACCTTTAATTGGGTCAGGGTCCTTCAGCACAACTTTTTTGACAGGTGTGCTTTCAAAAAAAAATGTTTCATAGCGTTTTACAGACTCAAAAACTGGATGGTATGGAAGTTAATATATGTGCTGATAAAATTCTTAATTCGATTAGCACATAATGCATCCATTATTTTAAAGATTTTTCTTTCTTTAAAGGCGGTGTTGCATTTTTAAGCAGCATTATATAGACAAAATACTATTGTCTAACATTCTCTTTATAATCCTACACTGTGCAACTTTCTGTTGTGTTCAGAAGTCTGTGTTAATCCTGGAATATATTCTAAAGCTGTAATTAGCTGCACAAAAACTCTTGGTTGATATCTATTTAGGATATCTCCAGCCCCAAAATTTTAATGTTTCAGTGTTAGCCAGAACAGAAGATCCTCCACAGAAATCTGTATTGTAAATGGGTAATAATTAATAGGTGCTGAACAGTGCTGGTAAAGGGAAAAACTGGTGTCAACCAGAGGCTGGATCTGGTTGAAGGGAAAGATAACCCAAGTATAAATTTTGCAAAGTCAAAAAGTGATTTAAAAAGTGATTTTATAATAAAAAGAAAAAAAAAAAAATTAACGATCCTGCAGAAACTCTTGAACCAATCTCTCATGATTTAATAAACCATGCATGGCCACCTTTTAAAAAATAGCCATAACTCTAGGGGGAATCTAGCTGGAAAAGAGCCAAGCAGAAAGATAAATTTGGAAATCCAGGGCACAGTTTTCCAGGTTTTCTTCATGCACAATACTCCAGGAATGGATCCCAGTGAACTGCAAGCATTGCAGAGGTTCAGCAGCCAGCTGCGGATCTGCAGAGAACACCTATCCCTCTGCAGCTAAAATAACTGCAACCACTGGCTGATGAAAAATAATAAAAAATATGGTTCCTGACAGAATTAGGTCACTGAATTAGATTTCCAAATAATCACCCATTAGAGTTTCATGTGATAATTAAAAACAATGCAGTAATTATTAATATTCTGCAGCAAAGGGGTCACTGCTGTGCCCAACCCTTGCCGTGCTTTGTAGGAAGTTCAGTGATGGCATTTTTTGAGCTTAAAGCTCAATAAAACACCAGCACAGAGTGCTGTGGGTGCTCTGCAAATTAAATATCACTTACAGAACACAGGTAGTGTCATGCAAATCCACCTACACAAGTAAAAACCTTCCTAGAAAATTGTTATTTGAGTGTCACCAAGCAGGCACGAGGCTCTGTCGATGCCGTTCTTTACCACAGTATGCAGGGCAAAGCAAAATAATTTGATAGGGAAAAAAGAAGCAAAGTGTGGTTTACATGAAATCTAATGAGCAAGCTTAGAGAAACTGAGAACAAGGGAAAGAAAATAGGATTTTAACTGTAAATTCCTCAGCTGATGGGCTGCAGGGCCTCTCTGAACAGTTCTCCGGGTTACAAATTAAGTTAATTTTAGAAAAGCATTGCCCCTGACCCCATTACTTGTTATGCAATATTTAAGAGTTGGGTGGTAAAAAAACAAACTATTTATACCAGCTTTTCTCAAACTGGTTTTTATCCAAATCCAGCAGTTTCTGCTCGTGCCTCTAATGTTTAACTCTTTGCAGTTTATATAGTTCCGTGACAGGACACCAAAAGCATTGATGGTTTCATCAGTGTCCTTTCCTCATGGAAAGAGAAAATTTGGATTGCTCTCAATTGTTTTGGAGCTAAGGTAATTTTTTTTTTCTTCCACCTTGTTTTAGCGTTAGACTGGTTCAGTTGAACTCCACTGTTGTCAATGCTGCAGACAATGGAAGTACAGAGGGAATTATGCAGGGCTACTTGGAAAACCACAAGCCTAAATACAATTTAAAAAAACCCAATTATTGGGTGTTTCCCTCCATTCCTGATTTTTTATTTATTCAACTACAGTTAGAGGCAAATTCCTTTAAAACAGAATTTCCATTATGTATTTCTGAAAAACCAGTGACTCCAGATGGGTCAGGTGTGATTATTAAGGAACAGGTTAAAATAATGAAAGCCTAAGAACAGGTTACCCTTTCCTGTAAAACTCATCACATTCTTAATTAATTTCAGTATATTCAAAGATTAGATGTTATATTTCAAGTAAGAAAGCAGACCTGTACAGACTCAGGAAATTAAAATTAATTTAATCTCCACAATAATTTTATATAAACAAGAATATCGTGCCAGAGCTTCCTGAAAACGTCCTGTCATTGGTGTACATATTGAGATTTCTAATTTGAAAATGGAAAATGTCATAAATGGCAGAGTAACTGAGTGCCTGGGGGTTGGAGGCCTCTTGATAACCAACAACACCAAAAGAGAGGGATGGTCTGAAATTCTTGATGCAGTCCTTAAATTTGGTAATCCACTCAGCACTGCATTGTGACAAACTGTCCATGAATTAATCAGAACTCACACCAACAACAGTGATTCCATTTCATAAAAAAGAGCTCATTAACATGTTGGCTTCTGATCTTCTGACAGCAAAGCTGTTGATGTGAAGGGTGGGGAGGTTGTTTTTTATTTGGTTTATTAAGTTTCTCTTTTATCAAACAGCTAATCACAATCAAGGACTCTTGATGCTTCTTCAAGCGTCTTTCACTTTGAAATTGAGCCGTGAATTTTCCAAACTTGCCTGTGACATGAAAGGTCGTGTGTCCCATTCACCTGGAGTGTCTGATCCATCAGGTTTTAGAAACAAGAGGGGCAGGGGACAGACTTGAAGTCTATTCTTTAAACTGAAATCTGTAAAAATGCAAGTGGCATCTGCATAGCTGCCAAATTTGCCTCCAATGATGAAAGATACTCCAGTGAATCCACACTTAAAAGTCACCCAGCATAAAGTCTTAGTGGCTGGATAATGGAAATTTTCTGTCCATAACACTGTGAGATGTGCAGATGGTTGAAAAATGATATGTGATCTCATGCAGTGCCTGCTGAGTTAACAAGAGAATTTCATTCAAGAAAAATAGTACATTTTAGTTCCACCATATGTGTGATTATGTTTTCTTCATACCCATGGAGAATCCCTGATGTTAGAAAGCAAACTATGATAGCCCATTAACATGTCCTCTTTTAAATAATTTATTTAAACATGAGAAGCTTACATTTTTGTAAAAATGACTTGCACAACAAAGATAACAGCTGCAGTTGGATGTTCCTGGTTGGGTTGTTTTCTGTGGAATTGTGAGCCGAAAAAGAAAAAATGTACTGCTCATTCATTTCTCACCTACAAACACCCTTTGGGTCCATCCACTGCTCCTGATAAAATAGAATAAGAAATCTAGAGCAGAAACATTCATTTCTTGTCTTCTTCACAAATTCCTCACCAGCAAACCCACTGCACCTACCTTTGGTCAAGGTTCCTGTTTATCAGAACCAGATTTCAATTGCTGCTTTGAGAGTAGTTCATATTATATGTTACCCTCAGTGTATCACAACTTGATTTAACCATATACGTTTTTATTAATAGCTGTACAAACAATAATGGATATGGTATCCCTTAAAATTACAGAAATCTGATTCAACTCTATACAAAAATATGGGCTTTCATTACAGGCCAAATATTTCAATGGTGAAATATTAAAATGACTTTTAAGTATTTAGAAATAAGGGGGTTTGTAATCAATAATTAAAGAGAAATCCTTGAAAAAGTACTACAATAATTTTCATCATTTCCTCTGACTCATCCTGCTCATCACACACTGAAGTGAGTCCTGTTGAAGCCCCTGAGGTTGGTGGGGATTTCTTTGTGTCCTCAGCAGCAGCAGGAATTATCCAGAACATTGCTGCATTCCCAACTTCAGCTTCAGCAAGGAAAGCAGACAGCACTCGGGAAATGTCTGGGACAGTTTTCATCTTCAGGCCACACTTTCAGAGCTGCACAAGCTGCTTAGTCCCACATTTTATGTTTTTTTTTTTTTCCATCTGGCAAATGGATTAGGCCAGGATTTTTTAACATAATAATTTCAAGGAGTCCAGTCTCTCATCGTGGTCACTGCAGCATCCCTGTGTCTCTTCCTGGGGATTTCAGGATTTTTATGAGCTCATTTTCTTCTGTCACAGACACAGTGACCATTTGATATTGGTACTGTTGTATGTTCCTACAGATTTTTTATTTTTCTTTTAATCTTTAGGTACATACAGACACCAGCTTTCAAAGAAATTGCATTCTTTAGTCTCAAGGTATAAGCAGTCCTAGTCCAAGCAAGAGGACTGTGAAGGATTCTGCACTTAATTCAAATATCTGGTTAAAAAAACTTTAATATCCTGAAAAAGAGAATGATGTGATGAGAGAAAGTGGCTTTACTGTCAGTTTCTAGAAACCTTTCTGTTTGTAATTCTACTGAACAATTGCATTTTTGAAGGTATTCCTAAGGTTTCCTTTCTGGGGTAAGAATTTAGAAGCTTGTTCTGGGTGTGTTACCTGTCATCTGCTGTACTTTAAGTTTTGGAAAAAACAAAAGGTTGTATTTTCACAGAACAGCCTTGTCAGAAAGATCAGAAGACCTGGTATTTTGACATCACTCAAAAGTTATTCTTTTGACAGTGCTTTGACTGAATTTCTCATTTTCTGTGACCTGCGTGTGCACAAGTTGTAGCAATCTTTTTCTTTCAGCTATGTGCTCTGCATCTGAGGAAAAAATAAAAAAATCTCCCATTTGCACCATTCAGAGTAGTGGGGGCTTGGAGAAAGAGTTGAAATCTGGAGGCTGAGAACATCCAGGAACTTTGGGATGGATTGGCTGCAGCTGAATTGTTGAATTGTTGAATTGCTGAATGATTTCAGCCACATTGGGAATGTTTGAATGCCAAGATCAGGTTCTGGACTGTGAGGGATGCAGCCTCCTGCTTCTGCTGCCACTTCACAGAATATTGCTGTCTGCTGGGGAAGAAGCATCTTGGGCTCACCAAGGGCAAGAACCAATCCCTTTTCCTGCCAAAATATGCTTAGACAAGCTTTTCTAAATAATAATATTTGTATGGTGCTCTTGGAGGGGGAGGGAGTTGCAGAAAGAAGTTGCCCAGAGTGATTTTTTCCCCCTATTTGACACACTTCATTTTTTAAGCAGAGAAATGTTTAGAATTGCTTTGCTTTAACTTAGAAAAACAAACTCTTCTACTACAAGAGCTGCCAAGTTACTACACCTTAGAAGTGTCTTCAGATGTCAGGGAAGCACCAGCAGTGAACAAAGATTTCTTTTGTGTGCTGCTTTGTAGTCTGTGTTGAATGCAGATGCCATTTAATGAAGTCAATCTTCCCAACATCTCCTTTTTGGTTTTTTTTTTTTTGGTATAGTTTGACTTAACATTGGTAAATGTCAGCCCCACAAGGATGTGAGGAGGGGAGGCAACCTGACAGAGCTAAATGTGGGAACTTTTTGATTTAAGATTTGTTGCTATGTCTGCATCCAGAACCTTCTGATTCTGAGAATGTTACATTCTATTTCCAGTTATTCTGACAACTTTTTTTTTTTTTTTGAGGTGTCAGGGCAGTGACAAACATGGGATAGAGACCCCACTTTCCAATCCAGTGCCTTCAGTAGTCTTTGGATGAAGCTCTAATACAACCCAGGCATTGTGAATAAGGAGATCCTATAAATGGGGAGAAAATAGCTCTGCATCCCAAAATATCATCTGCTTATAAATATAAATGAGATGGCTGGAAAAGAACAAAAAAAAAAATTATGTCTTTTGAAAATAATTTTTTTATCTCTGCCGGCATAATGGAAAAGTGGTACTTAAAATTATCCTGGAACGTGGAAGTTAACTCAAAATATGAAATGCATCAGATAATACTGTAAAAAATGAGAATATATGCATGGCATAACAGTAATTTACATCTCCATCACAGTTCTCTCTAGATTCTCAAATTCCCCAATGTCTGTAAAATACTTTAGGTTGTGCATGTCAGTGAGCTGGAAATTATCGTGATGTACTTGTGAATAAAGCCAGACATGAAGGTGTAATGCAATTACTGCAAAGTGCATGGCAAAGAAAGGAACAGAAATTTTATCTGCTGATTCCAGGGCTTCTGCTGCAGGAACAAGGCTGGATTTCTGAGCAGCTGATAGGGGATAAGGTGCTTGTGTTTGGGCACAATACAATCTACATTTCTGCCTGCTATCAGGTTGCTGGCGTGATTGTGTTGGTTGAATGTGATAATAAATATATAATTGTATATATATATTGTATATGTATATTGTATATGTGTGTATTATAAATGTATAACTGTGTGTGGAGAAGATTCCCAAACAATCACAAACCACAGCTCTGAAGAGTTTGCTAGGTCTGCAGCAGAGATTCTTACAGAATTTTTACAGAATTCTTACAGGAATAATTCTATTCTTTACAGGATAAAGTGAGAGCACCAAACTGATCACAGTTTGCCAATGATTATTGCCCACATATGGAAATTATTGTTTTCATAACTATCAGAAATCAACTCTTCGTATTGGAGATCTTCACCTGGAAATTTCCTTTATTTGGCTCAAGAGGGGCAACATTTTAAACAGAGTGTAAGGAACGTTGCAGTGACTTTTTCTATTCCCTTATTCTAGCTTGAGTGGAATCACCAGTTCCCACTGTGAAACTTTGTCCCCAGACTTCCCAGAAAAAGAGCAGAAATTCTCTGCACAGGAGACAGAAATGACACAGTGCAGCAAAAGGTCACTGAGCACAATGAGTTCAGACCCCTGGACTTGAAGTTTTAAAGGTTCCTGTGGAGAAACACAGAGGACAGAACATGGTTTTCTATTTCATCATTGCCATAAACAATCCAAAGGGGAATTCTTAAACATTTTTTTGGTTTTGAAAGAATGAACTAAAAGGATTTGACATTTTCAGATATTTTGCTGTTACTTCTTGATGGCAGGGACAGAAAATTATCTTGAGAAATGGGCAAGAGTCGACCCAAATGGAAGTGTTGCTTCCTTGCCAATCAAGGCTGTGAGGGGATTTTTTTGTTTGTTTGTGGTTGTTTGCTCAGTTCTGAACTCAGGCTCTTGGACAAGATGATCACTGCAGGTCTTTTCCAACTGAAATAATCTATTCTGAAGTTTAAAATATCTTTCAATCCCCTTTAAACAGTGTTTTTTCTCTCTCTTTGGACCCAACTCACCAAAGTCAGTGTTTTTGCCTGTTTAATTGATCTGCTCACAGAGTTTCAAACATTCTTATTCCCTAATTTTTCCCACTGTACTTTACCAGGAAGTGGCTTTGGCATCTCTCAGCATATTTGTTCTGCAAGTAGCCAGGTTATGTCAAATATTTAGGTCCTGACCCGACCAGCTGGGACAGAAAATCCTGTTGAATTTCAGCTTTGGATTTTGGGAGGGCTGGGGATTACTGCTTTCACCCCTGAATTTGGAGAAATTTTCAGCTGGGAATGCTTTAGGCCCACATCATATCAAAAGTCAATGAAATAAACACTGACTTGGTCATAAGCTGATCTCTCAATTTCATTGCAAGTGTCACATCAGAATATTCAATGCTCTAATTTCTTTCATTTCACATTGCCAATCTGTCCTGAGTAATTCCAGAAAGAGATTTGTCCTGAGAACTGAGCTGAAATGCTGTAGCTTTCATGTTTCAAAATTCAGTATTTTAAAAGCCTCATCCCTCAATTACAGCTAAACAAGGCATTTTTTAAAAGGCTGGAGGACAGAACAGAAAATGTTGATCCTCAATCGTCTTTACAATCGTGCAGGAACAGCTCTCTGAGGCTCCATATTCATTGTGCCATTGATTTCCAGTGCCATTTCAGCTCACAAAATATTCCTCTTTCACTGCAGGCTCCCACATTTATGCTGTTTCTTTTCATTTTGTATATAATAGGTCAATTGATGATCCCATCCATACTTGTGCCATTTTGTCTGGAGGCTGTGCCCTCGAGAGCTCTGGTGAAAATCCATTCAGAGTGACTGAGTGATTCCTGCACAATATCAGTAGTGAATTATTTGATTACTGCACAGAGCACAAGTTCTGTACCCAACTGGAGTTCTGCATTTAATGCTGACCTCTCACCATCACGAGTTTGCTTTCTCTTTGCATGATTTTATGTCTGGTTGTGGGTTTAGTTCTGTGCTAGGAAGGTCCTTACCCCACCAGGAGTCCTGTCCATCAGCTCCCTTATGGCAAACCCACTAGAAAGATCTCACAGACAGATATTTCAAGTTTTACTTCAGAAGAGGAAAAAGAAAAAATGGGGACAGTGATGGTAATTATAAATATGGATGCTGACTGACAGGAAGAAAAAGTTTATTTGATTACCACAGTAAAGGGATCCGTTTGCTAATGAGAAGTGTATCATTAGCAGAAGTTTTCCATTCACGTCGTTTGTAACATAAAAAATAAGAATTTATTCAGAACAAACATTTTCTTTTATCTTGCTAATCAAAGGACCTCTTGCCAAAGTAAAAATGACACTTGACATCTCAAAGCAAATGCAAAAATGGAGTGGAATAAAAACATTGTATATTCAATTCAAATAAAAGAATTCCAAATGCTCAATTAAAAAAAAAAAAAAATGAAGCAATTTTCTTAAGGACAGCATTCACATTTACAGATTGCTGCCCTGAAGTCACCATACCATGTGTGTTAAAAAAGTCCTTTTTGCTTGACACCGGCAGTACCCATTTCTGGGATGTGAGAAGTGTTTTCAGGGGTGGCTTCATCGTTCTGAACCCATTATAACATAATGGGACTTGTGTACTTTGGCAATTTAGCACCAGACTTTCAATGTCACAGAATCTCCCAAAGACAGTGATGGATGCTGAGAGGGATTTGGAAGAGCACCCAGCTTGCTGCAGGCACAGACAGAAAGAGGTTTTAGCTCGAGTTCCATTTGCCAGGTGACAGTTACAGCATCATGAAAAAATTGTTGGCCAGATTGACCCATCTGCCTTCTGGTCTTTGTTAGCTGCCAGAATAATGGGGGGATCCGGGCCAGGAGCTGTAACAGATTAGTTCCTTGCACTTTATCTTCTTGGCAGGCAGATGTTCTATTAATTAATTTTTTCTGTAGTCATTCATCACTGAATATTTAAGTCTTGTGACTTGTGATTTGGAAAAGGAATACTCATTTTCCTAGTTCATGAGGCAGAAACAGAACAGGACCAGATGGTCCAAAGTGGCAGCACTAGATATCAATGGAGAGCTGAATCTAGATTGCTTCAATCTACAACAGATTGTTTAAAAACACTCTCTGTGTGTGTGTGACTTCTCCTGGTTCACAGAGCTTTGCAGTTCAGCCACAATAGGAATTATTGATCAGAGCAGAATCAATTTGTACAAGCAATGGCAGCATCTACCTTTTGCTTAGCATTGGCTTTCACTCCCTAATTCCCAGGTAGTTTCTTCTGAAATAAAATTGATGAATACATTTATGATAAATAATGGATGAAATGATTGATGATGAAAACGCTGCTGCTCCTGTGGAGCAGTTTATTTTGAATATAGGACAACACAGAACAAGTGAACCATGACATTTCCAGGTTGGAAATTACTTACCTCTCTTCATTCATAAAGATCTTAGAAAGTTCCACTGTGTAGTATCGTTGACTTTGTTAAATTTTCCTCTTCTCCTTCAACAAGTGTCAGTGGCTCAGCTGTTCTATCTGGGACAGAGGCCTTGACAGGAAAGATTTTTGGCATTCAGTCATTGGAAATCAACAGAGCACATATTTGCAGGTGATTTCATAGCTATTAAAATAACAATGAAACTCTTGATTTCATTGCATTATTTCCATATTAGCCACAGTACAATTTTTCTGTATGCAAGGTGGCTTTTCCCTCCTACTCTAAAAAAAAAAAAAATTAGAACTGACATCTAACAAAATACCAATCAAAAATAATAATTTAGATAAAACCTGCCCATAAAAGTGATATTACTTTTTACTCTTGATTAAAAATTGTAAATTGAGCTTTACATAATTTTAAATTTTTTATTATTTTTTCTCATGTTTAGCCCAGACATCTCAAGAACCACTTTGGCTGCTGAAGTTTTCCAGTGTTCTTACCCCTTTTCTCCATCTCCCTTTCCCCACAATGAAATCTTTTTGAAGAAGTGGATGCCTCCAAAGCTCACAGAGGATTTATCAGCTGATTTCACAGTTGGAATAGAACCAAAAACATTACAAAGTATCATCATCTTAATTATGTTTAGCTTTGACATGAGTTTGTAGATTCTTTTGAAAAGAACTTATTCTCCAGCTGTGTTTTACTCTTCCAACCTGATATTAAATCTTTTCTGTTCTAATCTGCTTTTAACATTCAAATTCCTTCATCATTTTCTACAGTTTGAAAATTTTAAATTGATTCTTGCTAGAACTGAGATGTAAAAGTTAATTGCATATCTGGGAGAAAAAACAAATGCTGAAAATGAAGTCATATGATGGATTTAATTAGTGGAAGTTAATTCACATCCATCGCTGCTCGCTTTGCATAACCAGAGGTTGCTCTTACCTGTCTGCATAGCACAGGAACAGGTAATATCTCCCAACCATTATGCATTTTCCATGGTTTCTTATGTCTTTTCTCTCTTTATCCTGGCTGAATTGTTATAATATTTTTAAACACAACAGAAGGCATCCAAGAATGATGATATTTGATTATTGTATTCTGATTTATACAAACTGTGTGTGTGTGTCTAAACACAGCCTTGCAATCCTGCCTGGAAAACTTTCCTGATGGATGTGGGGAGCCCTTGGGTTTTGCTAATTTGCAGGGTGAGAATTTGGGGCGTTCTTTCCAAATTTGGGGATTAAATTATGAGATCACAAAGTGAGGTTACCCCTAGAGAATAACCTGTAGGAATAACAGGAACCAAAGCTCCTGCTCTGCCTCCTGAAGCTTGGGGAGTTTGGATGCTCTGTGCTGCTGCTCTTTGAGTGGAACCATGAAGCTTTTTCTCTGTGACATGCTTCAAGGTAATCAAATAATCAAATATGGCTCATTCTGCCACCTGGGAAAATCCTGCTGGATTTTCCAAGTTTCAGTAATTTGGCTGATTCATTCTGCCTCTCCCAGAGCAGTTGTGCTGCACAGGGAAATGTTTCTGCTGGAAATGCAACACCCCTTTAAGGTGCAAGGGGCAAGAGACTCTTCTCACAGGAGTGGTAAATTATTCTGAAAGAAATGTTTCCTTTTGAATTTTGGGTTCTTGCAATGTTCTGGGATTGCCAGAAATGAAGTTTGGTCTGAATAGAGCATAGAACTCATTCAACTAAGGAGAAACAGAATGTGTGCATAAACAGAGCATGATTAAATGTGATCATATATCTGTGTATCATTGCTTGCCCCTCTTTTTCCATTATTGTGCTCTTTTAAGAAGTCTGGTGCAGCAGAAATCTCCAGTGGGGGGAAATTTTGCTCTTGTGTCTGTGGGAGTGAGGGAATGAGCTCAGGGGACAGAGAGACTCCAGGTGTGAGCAGGCAGATGGTGTGAGCTGGGGGGATGCTGAGCCCTGCTGAGCCTGGGATGCTGCAGGAGCTGGGCAGAGCCACAGGAACAACGAGGAGAATTCCCAGAGAATTCCCAGGCACAGCAGAGTTTGCTGCACCCCACAAAGTCACTGAGCTGGTGCAGCCCAAGCTGAAAGCAAGAATCACCTGCAGGGACTCAAGAAGTGACAAATTTGTAGCTGTCTTTCCTCCTTGCATGTTTTCCTGGTCTCTTTGAACTTTCTGCTTTCCAAACAATTCTCATTCTAGTTAATGTTTTGATAAAACCTTTGTGTTGCTCTGATTAGGATAAGAAGTGGTTTAGTCTTCCATGTAGTTAAATTAGAACTAGATCCACCTCAAATGGGTGGGAATGTCATTAGAAGGATTAAATCTGAACAGCAGAAACATTCTCATTTTGTACATTGCTGCTCAGGCACAGACTTGGGATTTTGTTTGTTAAACAGCTATAGTGNAAAAACAAACAAAAAAAAAAAACCCAAAAAAAAAACCAACACAGGCTACAAGGAAAACTGTTGAAACTGCTCCCTAAATCCATCCCTTCCTGTAATAAAGTCTTTTGGTAATTGAGACTGAAACTACGTTTCTCAAAGGCCAAATTTCATTTAAAGTGAAGACTTAAATAACTCCAGGGAGGGGAAAAATAGTGTGATTTAGAAAGATTGCAGAACAAATACACAAAAGTAAATTTGACATTGTCTTAGTTGCACAAAACTATGTTATTTTAAGAAAAGGAGAGAGACTGATGTCATGCACTCCATTATATTTTCACAATAAGGTAATACATGCGATCGGAAATATTGCAAGGAAAGAAGAATAATTTTGCAGAAGTGATTTCAGGAACTCCCTTGGATTCACAAGTTAGGATTTTTCTGTAATAAGTGATAATACAAAATACATTATTCTGTGGCAGCAGTACTGCCAGAGCACTTCCACAAAGACATTAATAGGATTTTTGAACTCTTTCATATCCAAAAACAATGGCTGAAGTCTGAGATTTACTCAGTAGGCTTATAAAAATGTGTGTAAAATAGCCCCTAAACCTTTCTAGCACCATGTTTCCAAGCATCACACTTTCTTATACTGTAATTTTCATTAATTCACTTTAAATTACATTGTCTTGAAAAAACAAAACAAGACATACTATGTGGAGATGCTTAAAACTTTGGGCAAGTGATGTCAAGCCTCAGGCAGTGACCTTATCCAGCTGCTCATACTGAATATATTCATATTTACACAGACTTCTTTTCTGCAGAGGAGGTTTTAAATGTGTGGAGTATTTCAAATGTAAGCAAGTAAAAAATGCCTTTTTTATTAAAATATATTTGTCTGATTTAAATGTAATCCATCAAATTGTTGTATTTTTTCAGCTGCTCAACCACTCAATATTCTTCTAAAGCACTGAAATATAAAATTTATGTTAACAGGAACTCTCCTTAAAGTACAGTATGCTTAAACCTGCTCCTGATAAAAGACCAGTCCACAGGTTCTAATCAGTGCCAATAAGAAGCCCCTGATATGATTTAATTAACTGAACACATTTTAAAAGTGCTGCTGACTGATATGATCTGAGCAGTTCATGCCATTTCTTCATCTCCTTTGTAACAGTTGTTTTTAGGGATTTATTGTTAATCATAACTGGGTTTGAGTGGTTATTCCTGATGGATAGACTGCCATAAGGAAATCTTGTATTTCCCTTTTCCTAAGCATAAAACTTGCTTTGTGTTTCTTCTGAAACTTGTTCTTACAAAGTGAGGGCTGAGATTTTTGTGTCTACTAGAAAATAACTGCAGAGGTAACCCAACTGTTGATGCATTTCTACATCATGTCCCTCTTGTATTGATTAGCCCCTAATACTCTTGTCATAGCTGTGATAATTGAGTCGAAGTATTGAACATTTTTGCCTAACTGCTTCTTTCCTTCACCTTTCCCATTTTATCTCTCTTAATGCTGACAACTTCTGGTTTAAATTTCCCCTGCAATTTCTACAAACTCTTCCCAACTTGTCATTTTCCCAAAGCTTTTCTGGAATCAAAGTTATTGTTAAATGCTCTAAGAGAGGAGCTGCTCCAAAAGAGTTTTGTGTGTAACCATCAAAGAACACAACGCTGGAACAAATTCAGTGTTTAATTTCACTGCACTGAAATTATAGCACAAAACAGATGCAGATTTGTGGCAGTTTTTTGTATGACATGGGTTTTGTTTGGAATTTGGACGAGCACCACACGGAGGGTGAGCAGAGCTGCACGTGCTGGGCTCCAAATCATGCTGTAGCCTTCGAGCTGAACCCTCACCTAATTAGATTAATTGCTTAATTTGACAAGTTATTGATGTGGTGAAGTTCTGATATTCACTGTTGATGTGCTGTAAATACAGAAGGTGTCAGAGCCCTGAGAGGGTTTCAGGGCTTGGTGGTCCAGAGCAACCTCCTCACCTCAGCCCCACCTGGGCTGGGGACCAGATCCAGCCATGGCCCTCATGACTCCATTCAGGACTTTTGTATAATTTTTAAATTTTTTTAAATCTCATTTTATTTGCTTATTAAAAGATTTTTTTTTTTTTTTTTTTACTTTTATATTCTGTTTGTCTTTGACCAAAATCTGACAAAGATCAAAAATATTCCTGTGCTATGGCTCTAACACCAAGGATTAACCATGCAGGTAATTAGCTGATTAAAGAGGCACAATTTCTTTTGGACACTCGGTATGTCTTTTTTTTTTTTTTTTTCAGAGTATCTGCTTTAAGGCCTTCTGGTGCTGCAAGATTTAGGAACCAGCCATGGAAATAATTTGAGCTCTATGAAACTTATTTCCTGTTCTGTAAGCACAGCTGGCAGCCAGTCTGTGCACTTGGTCACCACTGCCGTGGCATTTAGGGTAGGAAAAATGCAATTGTTGCAAAGGGAGCCCTTCCAAATATGTTTTGTCCAGTGTAGTTTATATTCCAGCACGATAACAAAGTTGAAAATGCTTCTAATTTTATGTCAGATGTAATAACTGCTCATTCCACTTAACTTGGAATTAAGGCACTTCAAACATTAAAGAAACTGTTGAGTCAAGAAAAATGATTGGAAAAGGATGTTAATAAAATAATATTAATTCTTTTCATGAAGGCTTGGTAAAATCATTAAAACCTTGTTGTATGTGACCATTATTGCTGCCGGAATGAAAACAAAATTGGCTAAGTTCAGAACACAACATTGTGGCAGGAAATATTAAAATGGGACTGAATGGGAAGTGTTCTTCATTAAAGCTCTCTGTTATTAAGAAATCTTGATCATGGGCATAAGACCTGTCATTCCAAATTAAAAAAAAAAAAAAAAAAAGAAAAGAAAGAAGAAAAGAAAAAAACAGCATTTAGTGAAATATTTTTCTTTATTAAAAATGTAGGCATTAAAAAAAAAAGTTAAAATATCATAGATTATTTTTAAAATTTCAGAACTATTCAAAACATGTCTTCCTTCTATCAAAGTATCATCAAATTATATCTTCATTGATTCATATCTTCATTTCTTCATTGATTCAGATTTTTTTTTCACTCTCTCTAGGGGACATGTGTAGATGCTGTCTCACTCTTGTGTTTCTAGTCCATATTTAAAACATTAATTATTTCTGCATTAGTCAGATCACATAGCACTGAGATAACTTGAACTGAATTAGGAAAAATACATAAAATTAACTTGCAAAGTTCATTCTAACAAAGGAGAAAAAAAAAAGGGGTGTGTGGGGAAATTCCTCCTAGCAATACAAGTGATTTTATTTCATGGGGTTATTTTAGCAATAGAATATGTAACTTCCAGTTAACAGACACTGTATTCCAGCAGTTTATTTTCATTAATATCATTGTTATATTATCCAGTTACGGACTCACAGTGTCAGGTACAGCATCTCTTGTTCTCAGCCTCTGTCATTTTTAATTTATGCTGATTGATTTGTTTAATGCCAATGAAAAGTATTGAACCTTTGAGCTGGTTATAATTAAGATGCAATGCATTCTTAATGTATCTCCTTAACTACAGCTGGTTCCAAAATCAATAAGACTTCTTAAATAAAGAATCCAGACTATTTGTTATTCTCTCTAGAAATTCATATTACTGAAAAGTGTCTGTGATCAGCTAACAGAGACTTGTAAAAATGTTAGTTTTGCAGCTATGACTTTACCCAAAATCTTTTTTTTTTTTAGATGATTGCCCTGAGAATCTGTTCTTTTGCCATTGCAAAAGTTTATTTTCACTTTCAGCTGCCAATGACCCAAATTGAGCAATAACAGGAATGTGATATCATTGCCATGGACCGGCTGTTGCATAGGAAATAATTCCTTTTTTTCAGTAAAATGATCTTTCCTATGATTATCATTGTTGACTGTCTTTCAAATAGGTCTGGTTGTGTTCATAGGCAACTTCTCTGAGACTGCAAAGACAAAAATGGACCTAGCTGCAAGTAATTTTCTGTATTTCATCTTCAGTCACTTGCAGAAATATCCATGGAATACTAACAGGAAGTCTTTGCACCACTGTCGTCTTTACTGAGTGAATTGATGATCTTTTTATGGTCCCTATTAAAGATAATAATTAAAATGTCAAATAATAAGTTTACAAGTCTTTTTTTTTTTTCCAAAAATATGAGGGTCAAAAAATATTAACGATAAAGAACCTTCAAACATTGAAGATTTTCCATTTAAAATTCAGAAAGGTGAATTTAAATCTATTTTCATTAAGAATAAAGCATTTTATTTCTCTTTAAATATAAAAATAAGTAAGGAGGATTATTAAATATAAAGTAGGAATTCTTTAAGTGAGGGGCTAATTTTTGCCTGGAGAAGAATGTTTCCTTAAAATTGAATCTTGAATGCTTGGTTCACTTACTCAGAGGTGAAATGGTCAAAACATTTGAAAAATATTAGTTCCAAATTTATTGGAAAATGCAGCTTGTACTCCAAAAGAACAGTAACCCACTACAGCTCAGAACATGGCAGGTGGATTTAGAGAGTTTTTAACAAAGAAAAGGGAGGAAATACTTCAGTCTTCTCATTTCCATGGTCTTTAGTTCCCTCCAGCAATTTATGCTGTTTGCTTATAGAACAGTACAGAATAATCACTGTACCATCATTTAAAAACATTTCTTTTTCTTTCTTGATGAAGTAAAATATCAGGGTCATTCAGATTTGTTAAAAATTGCTCAAAATATAATCTGGAAACTTTATCAAGATATATAATTCTGGATTGCAAAAGACAAAGGTGAGCTTGTTCCTTTTCAAACCTGTGTGCATCAGCAGTGAAGCTCAAAAATTTGTATTCCCCAATCACCCAGCAAGAATTGTAGAAAAATTGTTGAACCATGATGATAAGAGTAAATATTGGAAAGTGATGATTTTGCTTCCCTCCTTCATTGGGATTCTTGCAGTCTCTCCCATGGTCTCACTCCTTCATGAAAATGTGGATAATGAAATGTGAGCTTTTAGAAAGAATTCCATCCTCTGCATAAAGATTGCACCATTTTGCAATAAAAAGTTCATTGACCATTTCACCTATTTAGTTACATTTTTATCTTTGTGCACATGGATGCATTTGGGTTTGCTGTTGAACTGCATTTTAACACATCCATGATAAAAGGTATTGATTACAATGAGAGAGAAAATTGCTTTGCAAATAAAGGATTCCTGATTCTCCTCTCCCAAGAGATAAACACCCATCTGTTACTGCATGAAAAAAGGAGGCAATTACAGAGTTAATGCTCTGAAAAACTTGTTAGTTTGTTGTACCATTAAAGGTGGTTGTAAAAAAGTATAAAAGAAGCATTGTCTGCAAACGATAATGTGGCTCTGATGATAAGCAATGATGAATGATAAGCACTTGGCGTCATTTACATTTTAAGTATATGGAGTAGCAAAACACATCCCTGAGAGACATGCACAGAACTTTTCCCATGTGGTGAATGTGATTCCCTCTACAGCCCTGCAATGAGAACATCTCTGGAGGTTGTTAAGGTAAAGTGTTCCGAGGCATTTCCTGCAGCCACAAATTCTGAGCTCGCTTTGGTTTCACACTTGTTGACTCAGGATTTCACATCATTTCAATGTAGATGATTCCCTGCTTTCTTGGGGGTTTTTTAAATTTTTTGGGGGGTTTTGGGGTGGGGTTTTTTTGGGTTTTTTTGTTTGTTTTTTTTGTTTTTTTGTTTTTTTGGTTTTTTTTTTTGTGGATTTCAGTTAGCCCTGGAGCCCTGGTGCTGTTTTGCTGCTGCTGCAGAAAAGCAGTGGAGCTCCTCACCGGTGTGTTTGATGTTCACTCTCTGCTGCTGCTCAGAGCCACTCTCCGTTACAGCTTCACTTCATCCAGGGAATGGTTTCCCACCTCAGCAGAAACTCTTCCTCCAGGAGTTGAAGAGAATTAAAATGCCACAAGTCAAGTTGAGTCTGTCCTGGAAGTTTTGTCTGTCTTGCCTTACAGACCTGTTGAGTTTGAGTCAAAATTAAAAGCAAAGGCCAGCTTATAACATCTGCAGTATGTCAGGAACACAATTCCAGGTAAAATTAAAATTACTTAGTTCTTTCCAGCTGTTTATTCCATAAACAACTCTTTATCCACCCCTTCAAAGAAATAATACTGGAAGAGCCATGACTGTTTTCTTAGTGGGGCCAAAGAAATTTGAGTTTGCTGGTGAAAATGCACCCAAATTCTGTGTGCAATCAGCATTTCTCCACAAGGATCCAGGGACTGCAGCAGCAAAGGCAGAGTCTGTGGCTAAGGCAAAGAGCAAAAGTGATTATTCTGCATCCAATAGAGCTGTTGATAGGCTTAAAAATGAAATGAGTGTTTGAATGTCCACCCCAGAAGGAATCACTCCTGTGTGTGTGTGGAACCTGTGTCACTTGTGTGGCCATTTCCAGGGTGGCTGCCATCCTCCCTGTGCTGCAGGTGGTGCTGAGAGACAGAAAACCTCTGCAGAGAAGAATTGTGCATCATAAACACTAGGTATTATTTTTTATTTTGAACTCCTTTTTAGCCAGTTATGTAAATGATGAAGAGCTTCAGTCTCCAGAATGATCAGCTTTCATTATGCAGAACAGTTGCATTTTGCCCTCGTTTTAAATTAAGTTGCTAATGTGTTTATGACATTGATAATGGGTTACTTCACTAAATGCATCATTATGAATCTGTGTAGCATTCTTCTGTTTGCAGCTACACAAAGAAAAACTCCTGACAGAAAGGTTATAAACAGGCTCAATTACTGGCAGCCTTTTTTTACAAATGAACAAGTTACGGTTTTGGAAGAGCAGAATTTGTGCCAGAAAAACAGATTTTGATAACTGAGCCTGTCAGGAACACACTGAAGGTCAGCATATCTGTGGATGAGACCTACTGGAGAGCAAACAATTTACTGGATGATTCAGCAACATCTCCAGAGGAGTACATCATTCATCATTGTTATAACAACTGAGAGGCAAAAATGTGATTAATTTCTTTCTTCTGTTCTGAAGTTTGGGAAACATACATCAATTTCTGTGTTCATCAGATAACTCATTTCTGAAATAGATCCGAAGCCAAAAAATTCAAAACACTTAATAGGAGTACAATTTTAAAGTTGTCTGCCAATTTAGGGTAGGTTTTTTATTTATTCTTTCATAATAAAGTGTGAATGCTCTGTATTTCAGAGATTCCTGTGGCCATTGATTATATCATGTAAACCATGTAAATCCAGTGGGTAGCTGTGCCAAGTGAAAGGTTTGCAAAGCACACAGGAAAATTTGTCCCATCCTACCATCAACCAATTTTTGACAGTGACATAAAATTAACATGGTGTTGGCAACATTCCAGTTGGAATTCAGGCTGTGCTGGGGCTGAGAGGAGCACATTGTCAATGAATGCCATCATGGATAAAATTATTATTGTTATTGCTATTGTTATTATTATTATTATTATTATTATTATTATTATTATTAACAAAACAACAACAAAATAATAATAATTATTATTATTATTATTATTATTACTATTATTATTATTGTAATAATGCTTCTCTTAGGCAAGTTGGCATTCCTATATCTTTTATTTCTCCCTTTCCTTGATGCACTGTGTAGCTTTGTGGTCTTCGGATTTTAGGAATGGGAAGGTCTTACTTACTTTATTTCTAAGAATTTCTTGCCATTTTTATTAGTGATTCACAAAGTAGTTTTTATTATTTTTATATAAAAGAAAGCAAGTTTTAACATCAGTTTTTTGATTTATCATGAAAAGATAATTCTAAAATCTAGGAACTTGATCAAAAAAGTAATTTTGTAATTGGGCTGCAGGGGAGATTAAAACTGAGATTTGCATTAGAGCTGACAATTTTGCAATCAGATTTGGTATAACAGGAAACATGACCTGAATCCATCACAGAGAATTAAGAAACTATAAATTATTCACTTGTGTCCTTTCTAAGAAAAAAAAAGTTCTATTATTTACAGTCTTGTCCTTATGAATTTATATGTTCAGAAAAGTAGAAATTAAATATACTTACCATATGTACAATATCTTTAGTAAAAGTCTTCCAAAGCAGAAATAAAAACCTAAATAGCTTCAGAATTGAGTATGACCAAATGTAATGTTGGTTTTGAAATGTTACTTTTGGTTATCAGTAAATTTTGATACTTACCTGTAGGATCTACATGATTAGAAGTACTTTATTAGGAATACTTTCAATTCTTGGTTTTTTAAATGTGGTCCACTGATTTTCTCCATTTTATGAAGTCTAGTAAAAGTGTAGGTGTTAATTCAACATATTTTCTGATCAAGAGAGACTGAAAAATTATCTCAACATTCACCATAGCTATTTAACTTTAAAAGAACCCAGGGTCTGAGCATCCTCCTATCTTCAAGCACTGAGCAATCCCTAAAAAATGAAGAACAGAAGCTAAAATGCTCAGAAATGGGCATGTGCATAAATCCAAACCACTTCTCTTGGACTATTTGTTTCTTAAGTGGAAACTAGAAAACTTAGGCAGAAAATTATGTTTAAATGAAAAGTACCTTTCATTTTGTACAGAATGTATTTCAGAGTGGTGCTCAGCGTTCCTGTGTACATCTAGTCAAACATCTTCTTACAAAGCAGATAGGAAAATGTATAAACTCTTTTAAGTACCACTAGATTGCAGGACAGCTGTTCAAGAACTTAAAATCTATTAAAAATTCAAATCTTTCCCATGTGGGTGATAAAGCAGCTGACAATTACATCAATACATCAGTACAGGCCATAAGCAATGACTCTTTGCCTCATTATTTACCTTTCATGTTGCACAAAATCTGCTCCAGTTCCTATAATTCAGTTTAATTTCATCAAGTATAAAACTTTGTATTACCCTATCTCTCCTATTAAATATTTTACCCTGAAGGTTTACAAATCTCTCTGACTCGGGCCTGTTGCCTGGTTCTTCATGTATTGTCAGGTTTTAAGACAAAAAAAAAAAAAAACCCTAAAAACATTACTACTTGGTTTCAGCCTTTTTGTAATTAATGTGGGCATGTGGTGAATGGTAAAAATCCCACATTCACTGGCATTTTTTTGTTCCAGCTTAAATGATTAATAATGAACCATTCTTCAGTCCTGTATAAATTCAGCTTGGAAAAATGGGTTTCAGTATTTTACAACTTTGCTTTTAAATAACTGACTAGAGCACAAGTTTCTAATTCTCTATTTGTTTATTACATGCAAAGATTAAAGAGATTTTTAAAAAGAATATGTAATACAGATAGAGGCATTCTTGCCTCTATCAATAATAATTAAATAATTTGATTTGATAATTTGAAAATTATAATTAACTTATTAAACCCACCAAACTAACCCAAAGCTGAAATGTGAACTACCAGGAATAGTCCAGAGTGAGGAGGGGATGGAGCAGTCAAAATATCCTGAAAAATACATTTGGAAGAAACACTTATTGAAAACTGGCAACCTGATCTCAGGTCAGGCAGGACATTTCAAGCTCAGGAATTTTTCGGTCTCCTGGTTAAGTCTCCCTGCTTTGTGTTTGCTTGTTTTTCAGGCTCTGGGTGTTCATCTCCTGGCTGAAAACTCACCTTGCTCTGGCCAGCATGGGATGGAAGAGCAAAGTTCTTGGGCAGAAGAGGAGTGTGAAAAGTTCAGGTTAACAGGGAAAAATAAACCAGTGTTTTGACATATTTTACATATTTTCAACTTTTCATTCCTCTGCGCAGTCATGGCTGGATGCAGGTGTTGCACCCACTCAGCCTTTGTGTAGCCTTTGAGCCTTGAGCCAAATATGAAAATCAGAGGGCCACATCTTTCCAGGACTGAGTATTTATTAGAAATTATTCCTTTGTAATGTTTTATTGCTCTTAAATGATATTTGTTATTGATTGGATTCATATATCTGTTCACATTGCACAAAATTGGTGCATTTGGAACTGACTACAGCCTATAGAATGACTTCTAATACATTTGTGTTATTAATTTGTTAGAGAAATCATTCTTAATTTGCTTTTGAGAATCTTGTAATGATAAATATTTTTTTTAATACAATAACCAAACAACAACATAAACCCAAGATATTTAAGGAAACAGAAGCAGTTATTACCCAAACCCACGGATTCTTTACTATTTTTGGTTGGTTGGTTTTAGTAATAAAATTTGAAAAGGGGAAGAAGGAAAGATGGGATTCTTGAGTAGAATTAATACTAAAAATGAAGCTTGTAAATTATCCAATTTTTTTTTTAATGCAATGCTTTCATGTGAATATTGTCATAAATCCTTCTTTCTCTCTCCCTCTCTCTTGGTCTCCAAAGATCATTGCAGGTAAATCTGAGCTAAAAGTTATAAATATGATGCATTTATGTATTCAGGTGCTATGGGAAGGCCTTTGGAGTCTGGGGACACAAATCTGTCCCTCAGGTTGGTGCCACACTCCTGCAGTGATGAGTCTGCCCCCAGACATTTCTGAGAGCATCTCACTGCAGAATTGCAGCTCTTATTTTTGGGTTGCCCCCTCCCAGCACCATCCATTTCTCTTTATGTGGAGGATATTTAGGTGATCTAATTTTCATTCACGCTTTATTTCTAAACTGAAGCCAGGGAAGGTAATGGTGCATACCTCTAAATGGCATCTTAATGGTGACATGAATTCACCTGCTAATTAGGGCTCTGACATTTGTGAGTGCAACTCGCTTTTTAGAAGGGCTCTGAAACCTGAAGGGGAAAAAACTCCCCAGCCTTTCTCTCTAGTTCACTTTCTAGGGCAAATATATGTTTTGGAGTTCTTAAGTGGAATCGGTTTATGGCATCACTGAAAGAGTTTTCTACCAACACCCAGCTGTTAGAGCTGAAAGAGAAATCCCCTGGGCAGAAGGGCTGCTCATCTTTCATTGTGGTGTGTGAAATAGCTGACTGATTTCTTCCTCTCCCAACTTTCATTTTATTTATTTATTTATTTTATTTGTTGTCTGTCCTACCTGTTCCACTAAGGGCTGGATGGGCATTGCTCAGATCTGTTGATCTGTGCTCTATTACAGCCTGCAAGAAGACACAGCAAATCCCCTCAAGACTCCCAGAAGAGTTTTTCACTAGAAATGTTTTTAGAAATATCATTCTCAGGATATTTTCATGCAATTGTCAAAGGAGGAAAAATTCTGAGTGAGACATTTGATAAGATTTCAAGTTGAATTCTTTAAAATACTTTAATATATTCCTCATATTGCTAAGAACAATATCACAGCAAAATAAATTGTATTTCTCTGCTCCTGCTTCTCATTGGTGGTACCAAAACTTCAGAACATTTGTAAGTTCCTCTCTCACTTTCCTGAACCCACACCCTGGATTTATAAATCTGTTTATCAGTTTATTGTTTGCTCAGCTCCCTTTTACAAAGGAATTGACAGTTCTATCACACAAACTCCTTCTTCAAATCAGCTTTACTTTTCAATCTGCGAGTGTTTTAGAAATCCAAGCGTGAACCTTTCAGGTTTTTTTGTCTTTTCCCCTTCTCCTGACAAAAGTGAAGCCACGAGGCCCTTTTGCCCAAGGTACATTTCATTTATCCAGGGGCTGTGCATCCTGTGACAAATGCCCTGTCACCCATTCGAGTGACAGCAGGGCTGGTGGTACTTTGCAGTTTGACAAGGTGCATAAAAGTGTCTCTTCCATCATCACCAAGTCCATGAATATTATTCTTTTTCAGTGCAAAATATCTACTTGAATGCTATTTCCAAAAGGCTTTTGAAATACAGTGGTATTTGAGGAATTTGACAATGGAGAATTTGCTTTTCATTGTGGGCAAAATAATATTTTTCTTTTCAGCATCCATAAAACATGAGGCACCAAGAGACAGAGTTGTTGGGTCCCTGTTCTTGGAGTCAGATAATGTTGGTCTGGGGTGTTATTCTGCTTGTTTTGAGTAGCTTCAGAAGAATTATATCCTTGAGATCAGAGGTTAACAATTTTAATTCTAAAAGTGCAAGTCGTCACTGGGGAGATTTTGCTTTTGGATTTTACCTTAGAGAAAAATTTAAATTCCTTTAAATAATGTAATACTAATTCTCTTTTATTCACAATGTTATTGCTTTATTTTTACAAGTATATTTTAGGATATTCACTGATCTAAGCCAGAAAAGGATATTTAAAGGCTAGAAAAGGGAATCACAATGAATTGAAGGGCATTGACTCTCACATATCTTTGATAATATTACCTTTTATCCTTTCTGCATTCATCTTTTATTCTCTGGTTCAGCTTGACTGGTAATGACGCAATTACCAGTGTAAGATGCAATACTTGAAAATATAGGGTTACAAAAATGGGTCCATTTAATGATTAGGTTAAAACTGATATAAAAAAAAAATCAGTGTTTTAATATCCTGTAAGAGCAATTAAAATCTGTATTAACATTAGCCCTGGTAGAGAGACTTTCAGAATTATTTCTCGTCCACATTAATGAGCCTTTATTATAGAAACCCTGAGGTATTTTATATCTCACATGGAAGAATATAATTAGACACAAATTGATAGGCCTGAGCCTGGTACAAAATTAGAATTTATAGCAGATGATTGTGAACCTGTTGTCTGCCTAGTTTTACCCCTAGCAAATGCATCTGCAAGCAGTGTAACAAATCCCCCAGAATAATCTGTAACCAATGTGCACAGCATTTCCCATTTCCTGCTACACAAACCATCCCAGAGCCAGGCAGGTGCAATCCTTCCCCAGTTTTACTAAACACTATTGAACACCTAATGACCTTGACAAAATTATCTGCATTAGGGCTGTGAGTGCTCCTCTCCATCTTCGTGATGACTCCGTGTAGCAAAGCAAGATTTTCAGTAATGAAAACCCATAAAAACTATTTTAGTGTGTTTTCCTAGCTCCCCTATTGCCCTACATATTCTTTTTAATTGTGTTTAGCATCAGTTAAGTAATTTTGTGCTTATTATGGTGCAGTATTCAATTCAGCTTCCTTCCTGAGAATAAAAATAGTAGGAGGCAATAATGCATTGTCTTGCATGTATCTGAGTTATAGATAGAAGCAGAATTATGAATCTACTAAAACAAAGTTCTTGAAGTGTCTGGAAAATACAAATTGCCTTTAGCTAAAAGGTCTAAAAGTACTCACAAGAGTTTATTTTGGGAGCTGTATGGTACAACTAACAGGAAATGCTGGATGATGGTAGATACAAATCTCAGCCTCTTCCTGAAACAATAGTTCGTGGGGAAAATTATTCGTGCCTGCCTTGAAAATATAACCCAAGCCTGACAGTGTTTCATAGCTCATTAGCTTCTGTGATACTCTGAGAGCAGAGGAATGAGTGTGGATAAAGTGTTATGTACAAAAATGACCTCTGCTACTTTTTTTCATCCTCCTTCTAAACTGTCAAGCCATGACAGAGATGTTAAGATTATGTTTAATATATGAATGTTCTCGCTACCCTGGAAAAAATCGGAGGGTTTGGGTCTGAATGTTGAATTGTTAGGTGCATATAAGGTATAGGATCAGGAGTTCAGCAGAAATTGCCTTCTGAAAACTCTGCCTTCAGAAAAAAAAAACAATTTCTGGTAAAATTCCATTCAGTTGAAATCTCCCTTGCTTAGGTTCGAGATGCTGTTTCTTGCTTATTGTCTCCATGACAGCACTATTAGCAAAAACCCAGCATTCTGAACTGCCTGTAATGGATCTGACACCCAGCACGGGCTCCAGGAGGGACCCAGCTGCAGGAGAGGAGCTGCTGCTCTGCAGGCTTGGAGAAGGTCAGAGAGGAATAACACAGCAAACACCTCCATAAAGAATGCAAAACCAGCTCCATAAAGAATGCAAAACCACCTCCATAAAGAATGTAAAACGCATTTAATCAGGCACCTCTTTATTCTGTCATGTTTATCTGCAGGTTAGGGAGAGAGGGGAGATGGCACATTACAGCTGTTGGACAGATGTGCAAATTAAAGGTGATATTTCTGTGAGCCACAGGGCTGTGCAGGCTGCCTCAGCCTTTCTTGACTGGTTAAATGTGCTTTTCATTACAGATCCTGATAAAAATCATCATGGTTTTGCCTAAAATACATTTATTTTTTCTTACCTTAGAGCATCACCAACCTTTCTCCTTTCAGAAGCTTTTAAAAGGATGTCATGTTTCACCGTGCTGGAAGGGGGAAGGTCTCAGAACAGCAGTGTTTATTTGGAAATAAGGATTTCTGAAACCTCTTCTGGTTTTTTTTTTGCTTTTCTCTTGACACTAAAGCACACAACAGACTGAGATTTGAAGTCCTGCTAAGAGGAAAGTGGCATTTGAATGGCATTAAGTGCTTCTTTTCTAGCAAGTCAGTGGTGAGTCCCCATCAATTAAAAAAAAAACAACAAAGTGAATTTACAGACTAACATTTCATATGTATTTCAAATGAACAGAGAAAATCCTATAAACATCTCTCAGACTTATTTTTCTTCTGTTTGACCTGGTTAAAGCAGAATTCATATTTGACAGTAATCACAGGAGATAAGGTTGTCACACAGCTGGCATTACATTGCAGTTCATGCTTAGATAACTATATATACATTTTTCAGTTAATTTTGGTCGTAATTTATTTTTTTGTCAAAAACGTGGAAAAATTTGGGCATATGAAACAGCAAGTTTTCAAACCTAGCAGTATCAAAGTTTAAACACAGATTTTTACATATTTTTCAACTTTTTCCCTCTGGGGGAACAGCAGGATAAAATCAGTTATTTGCCATGGAGTCCTAAATCTCAAACAGTCAAGTTCTCTTTGCCCCAGAAAATGAGGGGAGTTTAGCATCATGATAAAGCTATAGTCTCTGGAATATTTCAGATAAAGAATGATATTAAACCCATAGTTCAAGCAATCACTTGTTCTTGATCACACACTTTAAAAGCCAAAAACTGACAGTTCGGTGCCAAGGTAGCTCACGGGGAGTTTTATTTTGAATTTCCTTATTGTTATTGGCATCTCCCTGGTATTTTTGGAGACAAAAAAATAAAGCATACACAATAATCTTCATAAGGTTTTCCATCCTGATTAGAGCTCTGTAAACAATTATGAAGTTGGATGGAACATTCTGGTTTAAGCTGCTTTTGCCTGACCATTGCTAATCACAGTGTAATTCCTGAGCTGTAAGGAGTGAGGAGAGAATTAACAGTGCTAACAATTAATCTCTTTAGCCCAGCTGATGAAACAAAGTAAAATATTTATGAGAGAGAAAGTAGATTTCCTCTTTCAGTGTTTACCTTCATGTTTGCTTAAATAAACTCCCACTCCCTTAAGACATAGTGACATTTCTGACTAAACTGAAGCTATTGATCATGGAATTAAAGTTTATATCATGTCCAAATATTTTAAGATAGAATGGAAAGTCAGTATTAAGTACAATTTAATTCCAATAAGTAGATTACAAATATGGTTGTTTTTAATAAATCATCAAACACTAACAGCTAGATTTAGCTAATACTTTTTTAATTCATCTGAAGATCTCTTTTGCTTAGCTTTTTTAATGACTACTAACTTCATCTATCAAACAGAAAGAAGATCCAAAATCATAAAATAAATCTGTCTTGCACTTCCAGGACTTAATACCTCATGACCATATCTGATGTGCCCATACAAAAGGGAAAAAAAATAAAATAAAATAATAGAAAACTGCATAAAATTCAGAAGGTATCTTATTCATACAATGCCATTTCTTTTTCCTGGTTTGGATTCCACATAATTTAATTTGAATTCCTGTGGTAGCAATTGAAGGCATACTAGGCATAGGAAAAGTTAAGTTGTTTTTTTCTTTCAGCTTCTTAAATATAATATTCTATTTAATATTTTAATATTTACAAGCCCTAATTCACGTGACTTAAACTGCCCCTTAAATGCTGTTGCATTTCAAGTCCTTTAATAAGAAAATTGAGAGGGAGAGTTGTTTCAAAAGGGTTGGAATGTGCACTGGTCTCTGTGGTGAGCGGCAGAAATGGGGCAGCCAAAAGTTCTCAGGGCTCCATTTTGAATTTTGGAATAGAGAGAAATGGGATTACACTTCTGGAGGCAGAAGTAAGTGCCTTGACCCTCTCCAATCTTTATTAATTGCTGCTAGGTGCTTATAATCCAGCTTCAGAGCTTGCACAAAGGTTTTTTTGTCAAAATAGGACACATAGCCCCCRGAGAAAAGCATCTTTGTACAGATGATGTTTTGCAGAGGAGTTCTGTATGCAAATCCATACAAGAATTTTAACCCAAAGAGGAGCTTTAATATTGTAATTACATGGAGTCAGTTAAAAAAATACCTAATTTCATGATGGTTCCAGAACAGCAAAAGCAAGCTTTGCCCCTAAAGCAACAAGGGAATTAATTGGAGGAATTCTCAGTAATTTGCTTATCACTCTATGAGTTCACATGCCTGGACCCAGCTCAAGTTAATTCAGTCATGGCTGTGGGAAAAATGCCTATTTATTTCTCTCTCCCTATAGCTTTTGTGTGAAATGGGTTTTTTCTTTCTTTCCACCTTATTAAAAGCCTTTCATCTCCTAAAATCAATGAAGCTATCACCTGGGAATTGTTTGGCTTAAGTCAGGGTTTCTTTGTAAGTTTTGCACACAGTCTTTTGTGTCTTTCCTTCATAAAATTCATTTGTTTTCACTCACATAATATTTTACTCTGGAATATTTTTTTACCTTTTCGACAGATGGACAGTCAGATTTATCTGTGCACATGTATGAACAGCCCTTTCTGCCCATCAAATATCTGCATTTTTCCATCTTCCCATTGTTCTCACTGGAAAATGCTCAGGGTGGAGGATGGATGTCGTGGCTGGCCAGTGCATACAGGTGGATTTAAGATCCACTTGTCTTCTTTCACTGCAGAAGTTAATTTATATCTCCTACTGCTTGTAGCCACTGATTTCTACAAAGCTCCCAGGACCTTTTGTCTTTGAGAAGTCTTTTCCAGCTTTTAATGTGGTTGCTATTGTTGAATAATTTCAGAATTATTTTGAGGATTGATCTGATAGAAACACTTATCTTGTTTTCTTAGAGAGATAAGATAAAAAATATTAAACAAATACTCCAAGAAACACTTCTTTTTTTCCCAGTCTATTATATTTTATGCATATTGGCACTCCAAAGAACAACTGAATTAACATATTGAGTGTAAAGCCCAAGATAAACAAAAACAATAAAAAAGCTGAGACCAGAGCCTTTGTTGATGAAAGAAAAGAAGAAAGGTGTTTATACCATTTCAGAAAATTTTGGAGACATGAAAGCAGTCCATGCAGAGGACAGTAATTAAGTCAGTTACTAATGAACATCTAATTAAATATTTAGAGCAGGGTGGAGAATGTCTTGTGCTTGGAAAATTTCAAAAGGGAAACAAAACACCAAAGGATGGTGAGGGAATGAAAAAGGGAGCTGGGCCACCAAATCAGTGGAGAAAGAGACACGACAGGTAATGAAAGGAAGTTCAATAAGGGTTTAGAAAGAAGAAAAATAAAAGTAGATAATCAATAAACGAAAGTGTTTAGAAAAGCCTGTATATTTCAGGCATTTCCCCTCCTTTTCTGTTTATTTTTAAAATCTTTTTAGATGTGTATGTACTATGCTTGAAACCCTTATGCATCAAGACATTTTGTTTTCCCAGAGCCTCGGGACGTCCTCTTTAATTCTGGTTAGTGGTTATTAACACTGACATCATTGTCATGCTAATTGAAAAGTCACATTTTGAGCCTGAGAACTTAAAGAACCTTTGGCACTTTTGTATGTAATTCTCAAAAAAAAACCTGCTTGAGAAAATCAACGGTGTTGAAAATACTTTCATATTAAAAATTATTAGAGTAAAATGAGTTGCTGTCTCTACTGAACTGAGCTTTGTTGTTTCTGGTGAGCTTTGCTGTGACTGTTTGTAGAAAGCTGTTCTTTAAATATAAAGTACGCAAGTAAATATTAAGGAGAAACAGTAGCTTAAACATGAGGTAAGTTAAACAAGGGCAGTGCTGACTTTGTACAGAAGGAAAAAATCCTGATGTCTTCCCCAGGATTTGACAGTGACATGCTGTTAGGTATTAGTTAAATCACTGGGGGGAAAACATGTTTGTGTCTCATTAGCATTAAACACAAAGCCATGGTGTCCTCACTTACCCTCTGCTGAGCCCTACCTACAGTGGTTCTTTAGAACCCTGAATTATTGAAGGCACAGAGGAACAATTCTGTGTTAAGCCATAAAACACAGCCAAAATGCCTCGGGGTATAGAAATGACATAACTGAAGCTCAGAGCTCGAATTTATAAACCCAAGTCAACCTTACCTGATGCCACATAGACCAGGATTCTGGCTCAGGAAGGCTGAGGATGTTTGGAGACACCTGAGTGTCTCCTTTGCATTGTTACAGTCAATACACATTCCCCGGCTTTTATTATTAGATAATTCTATCCATAGCAAGAAAAACAGAGAAGAGGCTGCAGACCTGTGCTGCAAAGCAGACCTGTGAGGGCAGCACAACAGATTCTGAACTTAAGGCTGGGACAATGAGTGTGAGGCATTAAATCTTCTTAGGATTCCTGAGAGCAGACCCCGAATTCATCGAAACCTTTCCCACCCAGCCTGCTCCATTGTCAAACCAGTGTGGATCTAACACAAATGAAAATACATCTTTCCCAGTTTATTACCTTTCCTTGCTGCTATTCTCCTACAGCTTTTAAAACACCACATATCCAACAAGCTACATAATGCAGGGTCCTTTTATCTTTTATTTCTCCTAAATGTTATATTTGCTTCTATTTTCATTCTGTTGTAATCTGAATTTTACAGTGAATATAAAAGCCAGNGAATGTGTGATTATTACAAATGGGGATGTTCTAGGACCTCATTAATGAGCAGTGAATGCAAACTGAGAAAACCTCTTTTTTTCACCTTACTAAACCCTCAGCATATGAGATTTGACTTTCGAGATTTTGATGGAGTGGATATTTTAGGGGGTTTCTATATATATCATTTTTGTATTCAAATAAGAAAATACCCTGAAAGAAGAAACCATGTGTGAAGCAGAGAAAGGAGAATGGTTAATGAGAGAAAGGAGCAGGCACAAGGCAGTAGTGAGCAGAATAAGTGGATTTCTGTCAGAGGTTTTATAAGCACTGAGTTTCTGTGAGCAACCAGTGATTCTTATTGCAGTGGAACTGATATACTGTCAGTTGTCATTATTAATAAAAAGAGTTATAAATTACTTGGCTGAAATACAGATCCTGTACTCCTAAAGTCAATGGGAGCACATGTCAATTCCTTAACATACCGCAGTGAATAGTTCTGGATCCACAATGCAGAAAAGTTAATTTTTCTCCTGTTATTCTTGGAGAAAGACTGTGTGTACCCTATATGTCATTTAAACAGTTTATGTCTTTAATTTGTCATACTCTGGTGTAGAGATAGGGTCAAAGAGGACATTTCACTTACTCTTTCTGCTGCCGTTCTTCCAGACACTGAGTGGAATAGCAGAATTTCGTAGTTTGTATTAATTATGGACCCAGTTACGCTGCTATTATTACTATGACATTCAAATAATATTTAAAATTATTACATCAAAGTTATTTATAATGTCAGGCATGTCACAGTTCAATTTTATTAGAATTAAATATATCACTGCTGTAGGGTAATAAGCTTTTAGATTGCTTTGATTTACCAAAATATGAGTATTGGTCTAATACCGATACTCAACTGCGACAGACAAAAGGCTCTCTAACAATTTAAAGTTAGAAAGTGAATGTTTATTCAGAGCTGGGCAGCATTGTGAGGTAACCCTCTAATACACACTGCAAAATCATGGTAATCACAGAGTCTATTTATTGACAAAAGCTTCAAACAATTCCATATTCGTAATAAGAGCACCTCACATCCTCCCCTTCCTATTAGCTGTAATGGCTATTAATCATGCATGGTTGGCTTCTTGAATTAAGTCTGGGGTCGTTTGTGTGGGGAGGGGTCTTAAAAGGAGGAAGTGAGTCTTCATCCTGAACTCTCGAACTTTTCCATCAATGACAATACAAATGGCTTCTGGGACGACTCCAGTATTCTTTCCTTGGTGACTTTGAATTGGTTTCTGGTTGCAATTGTTCGTGTTTCTTTGGGTGTTCTTACTAGTTTCATCTTTTCCCATTGCAAGCACAGCTGAGCAAACATAAAATGACAGTCAACTAATTATTTAAGTTTCAGATAACTATTTCAAGCCTAGTTTCTTCTAACTAACTTCTAACTTTTAACTAGAATCCTAATTTCTCTAAGATTAGTGTTTCAGCTTATTGTCGCTTTAGGACACATAGAATTGTGGTCTATGGTACTTAAACTGGTAATATTATCTTCATGTTAAGATTAGAAGATTAGACAGTCACGGATGTCACATGGTCCCACCCCAGCCATGTGACTGCCATGGGTGTCACATGACTCCTTGGCGCCACCCCCAGTCATGTGACTTTTGGGGTGTCACATGACTCCCTGGCCACGTGACTGCCGCGGGTGATATTTGATTATAACTTTTCAGATATCCGTTGCACAGCTCTTCTGTCTGTTGGTTCCAAGAGTTGCACTTTTAGAACATTTTCCACTCAATTATCTTTTGACATATAATTACAATAATAATTTTTAGAAACTTACAGTCACAAGGTTGTGTTCGTGACAAAGATGGGAATTTTGTTTTCTACCCCTTCACTTTCAAGAGCTACTAATTCTTATTTAGATATCAGTTTTGCTCCTGAAGGAGATTAATGTAATTGCACTGTTCATCCAGTTATGGGAGGTGTCTGATGGAAGAACTGATCATTGCACCACATAAAAATCACTTCGGAAGTTCTGTCAGTACTTCTGGAATGACCAAAATGTATATGCAGAAGATGAATATGCAAAAAAAAAATCTTACTGATTCCACTGTTGTTAAACAAATGAATAATCTATTATTTTAATTTTATGAACAAAATTGACTCAGGGTATGTTTGTACCGATGCTTAAAACCAAGCAGCATGGCTGTGAATGCATGAATTGACCACTCTGCTGGAAGACAGTCTAGCTCAATTCTCTGGTTCCAGTTTGGGATTTCAAGACTAAGTAATGAATTGTAAGTTATTTACAAAGGGTGTAAGAGCAGCTGAAAGCAAAATTCAGTGACATCTCAGAGCAGAGCTGGGCTTGAAAGGCTCCTGTTTCCTCCAAGAACAGGATCACTGATAAATGTGGGGCTAGTTCTCCTTATTGCAGCTCAAGTATGAGGTCATGATAACACTTGGGTCACCCAGGGCACAGAGAAATTTTCGTTGAACTTTAATATTCAACTGTGAGGCAGTTGCTAGGATTGAGGCTAAGACAGATGGGCCACTGAGGACACAGGATTCAAACACAGTATTCCTGAAAATTGCAGCCTCGGATTCACTAATTGCACGTGGGGTGTGCAATAAATTGAAACCAGATTTTTTTTGTATGCCTGCTTTTAAGTTTTGCAACATATTTTCCAATTTCAATTTATTTAGTGGGCTAACATTAGAGTAGTTTATTCTTAATCACTTGGTTTTGTTCCCATCGCAGGTGTGTGCTGCTTTTCAATGTGGTTGCTGATTTACAAGCACTAAGCAAGTTTTCAAATGAAAAAAAAAAAAGAAAAGCCCCAAACCACACCAAATTACTTTACAACAATGGGTTGCTTTTCTACATCTTCTAATTTAATGTTTGAGCAAAGTTGCAATCAGAAAATGGAATTACTATCCTGAACTGAGAAAGATAAAATCAATACTTGTAACAGTTATTGCTAACCATGTAGTGCTTATAGATTTAAATATAGAAACAGTTTATTCTGTGGTATTTACCAGTGTCAGAGCCAAGAGACTTCCACAAGCAGGAAAACAGTGGGTGACTGACAATAAAACCGCAGATACCTGATGTTTTGTAATATTGTGGATGTGGTTGAACAAGGAATTTAATTGTAAAATACAGAAATAAAAACGCAAGTACAAATAAAAATAAAAAGCTCCTTCTAATTTTTCTGTGCTTGGTTCCCTAATGGAGCTTTAACCTATAAACACTGAATCCAGTCACTGTAGCTCAAGGTATACAACTGTTGTTCAAACTTTTATATTGCTTTATGCAATAAGAACAGGAAGAGCATTTCCTGACTAGCGCAGAGCCTCAGCCTGGAACATCTGTAAATCCAAATGCATTTTGCTAAAATTGGGCTTGCTTGATTTTTAAAAACATATGGTTAAAAAGCAGCTATTGCATCCTGCATTGCATAAAAATGCAAATATGATGTGCTGAATACAGTAGGTAAAATCCTGGCAGAGCTTTCACTGACTTCATCAGTTTTGATGTTGAGAATTCTGTTAGTGACTCTAATCAGATGATTCACATTATTGCTCACTGTAGCAATAACACAGAGTGCAGGAGATAACCAAATCTGGCATAGATGCAAGCTGTATTTACTGCTGGTATGTCTCTGCTTTTAGCATTTTGCTGTAATGGCTTGATCATTAGGTCATAATGATTTGAATTTTTAAAAAATCCCTGTAAACAGCTTTATGTGCAGCTTCCAGTAGAATTTAAGTGACAGTGCCAAACTCGAGGGGTTTGTCACGGACAGGAGAAAACTTATGGTAAACAATTACGAGTTTCACAGATAAAAGGATGATTAAACTCTGCTTCTCTCTCTCTTTCTCCAGAATTTTTTTCCTGCAAAAGGAACCATCTCCTCTCAACATTAAAAACCCTGGGAAAGGTGGTGTGGGCTCTCTGTTGGATCCATCAGCTTCCAGTCAGCCAGCACTGCCCACCTTGGCTCCTGTGGGAGCTCCCTGCTGCTCCTGTTCCATGGGAAGCAGCCAATTAGAACTAGATAAAAGGGAAATTTTCCAGCAGGCAAGTATCACAAGCCTGTCTAACCAGGAGGTAAGTCTTCAGAGAGGAAGAAAATTCCTCCTTGAGTCTGAGAACACTTTTATCATGCTGAAATCTATAGCCTGAAAAGCTCTCGTAGGACTGGACATGGGCTGGCGCAGTATTTGATATCACTACAGCACCACAGGAACCTGGATATTGGTCTTAATCACAAAAGATTCGTGTTTTCAACGACTGTCCAATATATTCAGTGTCTGCCCAGAGATCCCTCTTTTGTAGTTTACTGATATTTTTTAAGAAGGGAAAATACAGATGTAAAAAAAAAGGAATTAATATTTAGAACATGAGTGCTTTTGATAAGAGAATGAATAAATAACTAGTTCCTGGAGTTTTTTTCAGAAAAATAAATTAACTGCATGCAAATACATTACAAATTGTATCAAGGGTGTAAATACCAAGAGAGTTAAAATGGATTTCCACATGAGAAACAAAAGAAGCAAGCCTCATTTAAACAAAAAATATTTTATCTACTACAGATAGCCATCTAATCTGCAAAACAGAGATCATGGGCCAAACCCTGCTACCATCTCGCAGGTAGAGTGTTCTTTGAGAGGAGCAGATAATCATCTCTGCTTTTATCTTGGTGCTGCAGTGGTGCCCCAGAGCCACGCTGAAAGTTTACAGAACACGAGTGAACTTTCTGCTCGCATGATCGGTTTGAAAGCCAGCTCGTGTTACCTTTGATATTTCTCTCTGTAGTGTTTGTACAGAGTGCTGAAGCAGGAGATGCACGTTTTGTTTTCCTGTAGTTCTTTCATTATTATTCATCTAAGCAGTGCACAGTGCAGGCAGGTTGAGATTATACCCTTAATGACAGCAAAACCACCAGAAAATTGGTCTCAAATAGTTTCAAATCAAGTTTTGAAGCTGTTGAAATAAATAGGCATGATGCATTTTTCAAGCAAAGCTGTTGATGTAAATAGAGAAATTCAAATTGAAAATGGAATCCTATTTATGTTGATTTTGGTGTTTAAGATTTACTTAAAATTAGGATATTCACCTTAAATTTACTGATTTTATCATTAATGATTAGAAAAAGAGTTGAATAAAATATTTTGTTGATGTTGCATAGAATTTTGTATACAATTAAGACCAACATTAAATACAACCTGAGGCATTGACCAGTCCATACATATATACAAATGTGTTTTCTTTACCTGTGGGAATCAGTAAATTGATCTCTGGTGCTTGATATTTCTTAGAGTTCATATTTTAGACATAAAAAATAATCCTAAGAATACCTAGAAATAGCAAAACCATAAAATACACAAGGTAAATGAGACAATTAATATATTCCTGGATGAGTCTTTGAAATGGGAGTTAAGAATAGTGTAATATTTGACATTAAAATTGCATGATGAATTAGGTTAATTAACTGGAAAAGTTAATAATCTCCAGAGCCCTATAGCTTTTGGAGAGGAAGATGACAAAGAGTATCTCAAAAACTGCACAATTCCTTATTCATACAGATGTCTCATTGCAACCATGCAAAGGTCTGTGGTTGGGCTGCTTTTCCAACATTATTATTATTATTATTATTATTATTATTATTATTATTATTATTATTATTATTATTATTATCAATGTTATTAATTATAATTATTATTATTATGATCATATAGAAACCTCTCACTTACTTTACAATTCAGATTTTAACATGCAGTTTGATCATAGTTTTGTATTCTCTTCTTCCCAGAAATGTGTGTCCATTTTGCATGAACCTTACTAATTTCTGAGTCTTACAGCTTCACGTGTGCTGATATTTGTAGCACTTTGTTGTGTCATAAGAAATACAATGTGTTGTAGATCTCCTTTTATGAATAAATTTGTTTTCGAATGCTGTAGGAACTTTAGAAATCCCATAAAATGTTTTTAAAAACAAATATATTGCCTTCTACCCTCATTTCACAATGGAATGGAGAATTAGAATCATAATTTTTTCCAACCTGAAAGATTGTTTAAAAAAAATTATTGTTGAGCCCTCAGTGTGGTTATTTCAAATGGAAACATTAATTTTATTTCTAAAAAATAAAAAAGGCAATAAAACAACCATCCACATTCCCTTCAGTTTTCAGCGCAATATTAGTAAGAATCATAATGCAAGCATTTAACTTCAGGTGAGGAAAGAATTTGGGCAGTGATGAGGATGTGGAGTAATGAATACAAACTCTTAGTCTGGCAAAATAATATGAGCACTATCTGAGGGGGGTTTTGTTTCATCCTGCACTGATGTACATTCATTTTCCCATCCTTTACCTGCAGCAGCTGACAGGCTGGGCCACACCGGCACAGCACTTTAGCAGGAGTGACACAAATTGGATTTGCTGGCTGTCACCAAGCCTGCTCCAGTCTGCCCAGTCCCCTGCAATGAGGTTTAATGGACAAATCCACAGGGGACAGCTGTCCTTGGCCCACAGAGGGTGTCCTGCACCTGTGTGCTGTGTCCTGGGGACCAGGGCAGTGAAGAATTTTGGGTGGGTGCACAAGGCAATGGGGAGAGATGCTCCACTGTCCCCTTTTGGGGATGCCACAGCAGCCAGCACACCTGGCTCATGTCCCAGTGTCTTCTCTTGCCCTCCTGATTCTCCACGATGGAAAAAGTGAATCTGTGAGTTCTCCTTTCTGGTGGGACACCCTTGGCCAGTACCAGATGCTCACCCAGCTGCTCCCACACTCTCCTCCACAGCACAGAATACCACAAACTAGCTTTGCAGCCAAGAGGAACACAAGGAGATGACTTACAGAAACCACCACAAAGTCTGCGTTGTGGCTGCAGAGAAATATCTTTGTAAATAAAAAAGTTTTTTACTGAAAGAGTGGTCAAGTCCTGGAACGGTCTGCCCAGGGAGGTGGTGGAGTCACCATCCCTGGATGTGTTTAAAGACTGGATGTGGCACTGGGTGCCATGGGTTAGTTGAGGTGTTAAGGCATGGTTGGAGTTGATGATCTTGGAGGTTTCTTCCAAACTGGTGATTCTGTGATTCTGTGGTCCTGTGATTCTGTGACTGTGATTGTGATTCTGTGACTGTGATTCTGTGACTCTGTGGTCCTGTGACTCTGTGACTCTGTGATTCTGTGATTCTGTGATTCTGTGACTGTGATTCTGTGACTGTGATTCTGTGACTCTGTGACTCTGTGATTCTGTGACTCTGTGA
>PYHW01009577.1:2794127-2845234 GCA_013186435.1 Turdus rufiventris
TCAATCACAGAATCACAGAATTGAATTAATCACAGAATCACAGAATTAATGACAGAATCACAGAATTGGACAGAACCCATCAGGATCATCCAGTCCAGCTCCAGTCCCTGCTCAGACACCCCAGCATTCCCACCCTGAGCATCCCTGGCCGGGCTGTCCAAACTCTCCTGGCAGCCTTGGGAATGTCACCATTGCCCAGTACCCTCTGGGGGAAGAACATTTTGCTAAAATCTGCCCAGGGCCTCTCCTGACATGACCCCAGGCCAACGTAGGGCTGCTGGATCCCGTCCAGAGGTGGCCAGAGCTCCTTTGGCCCCTTCCATTAAATTAAATTGACTCAAACACTCTCTGAGCACAGCAGCTCCATTTTGGCAGCCCATGGTTTGTCTCAGCTGCTATTGAATCCCTGGCCCTCGGCTAGAATAATTATCATCTCAGGATGAATTTTAACAAAAGGAAGAATCTAAGTACTATTACAGGAAATGTAATACATCAAGGGCCCTATCTTGCTGAAACTGCGGAAGAAATTAGGAGCAGGTACTTTCCTGTGCTAATAAATACTGTAATTAAATAGAGTTTTCTAGTTGGGAATTTCAGAGTGGGAACTTTAAATTTATTTTGGGTTTATGTATGTTATGTGGAGAAATAAAAAGAATGCTAATATGCATTGCGGTAGTCAGAAATTTTTACTTGTAAGGTTTTTTAAAAAAGCATTGAGGTTTTATAGTGACATGAGTAATACCATTATAAACTTCTTTGTGAAAACTAAGTACTTTTGAAAGAACAGAAGAGGGAACGTAAGCACGTATTAATATTGATGTTTTACTCAAATCTATTTTTGTTAGCAAGTCATAAGAAATGAATTGCTGTGAAACATTGGAAGTTCCTAACACTAGTGAGCAAGTAGGTTATTAATTGTATTTATTGGGGTGGAGAGATATTATGGGCAATAGAGAACAAAGGTTTTCATCCATAAAGAATGCATTGAGCTGCCTCCAGAGTGATTTAGTTAATTGATCTAAAAGAAGGTTGATTCATGATTAGCAAAAGGACAAATAAATCTCAATTTAAAGCTCTCAGAATGCATTTGTTCAATAAACTGCATCAAGAAACACAACTAAAACACCTGTTAAGAAAGTTGGAGTCCTTTCCTACTTGATGGAAGCAAGGCATTGAAATGCTTTTACTTTCATTTTTTTAAAAATTTGTAACGGATTTATTTGCATGGACTTCTAGATACACAAAATAATCGCCTATTGTGTTTGTATAGAGAAAATAATCTTTATTTTTAATTTACCTTGCAGGTGTGGGTTCAGCAGGTTGCCCAAGCCCCCAAGGACCACACAAGGATCTCTCAGCCTGGGATTCCAGATTTGGGGAAAGCTCTTTGGCAGATTTTCTAAATGCAAAAATAACATATAGTGGAACTGTGAGATGTAAATGATCTCACAGCAGGTCCTTGCTGGAGTGGCTCAGACTTTTTGTCTCCCCCGCTGCCCTTTCAGCCACTCTGAGTCCTTCAGCAAGGACAGGGAAGGTTCCTGATGTCCCAGCTTTGTCAGCTCCTGTCCCTTGGCGGCTGCTCTCACTCAGGGAAGGGATGGGAGGCTGGAACCTTCTCCACAGCAGCAGAATCCCTCACCCATGAGCAGAACCAGGGAGGGAATGGCCCCAGAGCATCATGAACTGGAGGATTCTTTCCAATGGGGCCTCTAGAACAAGAGCAGGCAAGAGACAGGCACCGAGAAAGCAGCAGACTGAGTCCTTAAACAATTCCTCAGTGCTTTAATGAGGGTCTGTGCAGCACAGCTCCTTTAATTTCCCCTGAGGCTGACACTCCTTCTCTTCTGCCCCTGCTGACTCTATTTAACTAAATTTGCATTTGCTGAGTGATGCTCTTGTGACATCAAGAACATGGTTTTCTTTCTGGATACTTTGACAACACATTTTTTACGTTTCCACCTGAAATTTGAACGGCTTAAATTACACAAATCTGTAGTCAATCCCTATTTTGACAGGCAGAAACCTGTTTTCTTTCATGCAAACTACCTCTAAACACTTTGAGAAAGGAATTGAGAATATCCAAGACGAAAACTCAAAATAAAAACCTTTATACAGAGAAATGGTTGTTTATGTTTTGAGGGTTGGAATTGAAGATGGAATTTCCTAGGATTTAAATTGTCTATTGCCTGATGGTGGGGAAATTGCTTTATCTCTTTCCAAAATGTGACTGTGCCACTATTCCAGAGGTAAGCATGGATGCAGGCAGGAATGATGTGCCAAGACAATAGAAATTATAAGGAATTATAATTATCAGGTATACCCTAAATGAAGCTACCTGCAGGAAACCTTTGGAGGAGTTTAGCAAGTCCTGTTTGCAGAATTCTACACTCTCTTGTGTCTTTTAAACTAATTTTTGCCAATTAAGGTTATTAAAGTCATTAATTCATTAAATTTTAATCTAAGTAAATCTGCTGAAGAGTCTTGATCTTCAAATTCTTAAATTACTTGCAGTCCAAACAGAAATGGGCTGGCATATCCTATATTATATAGAGGATTTTGAGTGTATATCAGGCATCTGTTTGGTTTAATTATGTTCCTTAAGAGCTGTGCCCCTTGCACAAATCCACCAGTTGCACCAGGGTCTGCTGGACTCGATCTCATCATGGGATTGACTTTTCTGCTGAAGGGAAACACTGCCACCTCCAGACTCAGCTGCTCGTTTTGGAAAGAGCAAGCTCTGATTTCATTCTGAGGCATTACAGAAAACTGCTGGCTTTGAAAATAATCCGGTATTTCTATTTTTCATGAGTTGTGTATAATATAGCCTTTGGAATAACTGCTGACACATCCTTATAGTATCTTTTAATGTAACCAAATACCATTTTGACAGTATTAATGCTTAGTTCATTAAGCCTAATGACAGAGAAAAGCAATCGATATTTAACACTGGTTAATTTTCATTTGAAATTACACAAAATTCAAGGATCTACAACTGTAATTACTTCACAGGAAAACTGAAAAGAGCAATGTCATTTTCTTGACTTTATTTGAAAAGACCTTTATTGAAAGAACTACTAAAAGGAAGGTAATAGCATTTTACACTCCTTTCTCCTGAACCCAAGGGATAACTTTTCCTGTTCACCAGTAATTCTGATAATGTTAACAAGCCCTGTGGAAGACTATCATGTAACTTGCTGCTCTGTTACAACAATAACCTTTAGCCACTTTTGGAAATGTGCTGTGGGTTGACAAGTGTTCAATCATAATGTATTAACAGAATGAAAAAAAAAAATATAATATATATATACACTCGCTATCCTAATTAGATTTAGCTGGGGACTGTGGCACGTGCTGGGTTGGTGTGCCACTGTCTCAGCTATCAAAATATCTGAGGTATTTGCGCACTCCAGGGGCAGGGAGGCAACTCCCAGTGAACTCATTGAGAACGAGGACTCAGGCGTTTCCATTCCCTCTGCAGCTTGTGTGTTTTAATCAAGTTAATGCAACAACTCCTGAAGATAAATCCAGACAGCACAGGGGATGCTCAGCCCTGTGCCTTCCCCAGCACCTCTGTCCAGGGCACTTCCAGAGCCCCTCTGAGAGGATGGTGCCTCTCTAATTCCTGACCCCTCACAGCTCCAGCCTTCTGACCAACAGGCTGAGCCTAAGAAAAAAAAAAATCATATCTTTAAATGCTGTGTAAAGAATTGCAAAATAAAAAGTGGGGTTTAAAACAGTTTTAATTATTAAAGAAGCAATTTTAGCAGAATGAACACATGTTAAAAAAGAAAGTAATCACATGAATGTGAATTTAGATGATAATTCCATGTTGAGAGTCATTTACCTGGCAATATAAATAAGGCCTTAGAAGTATACTTGGTAAAAAGAGAGACTGCTCAAGTGTGCAAAATTAAATGTTCACAATATGTGTACTAGAGAGGAGAATATGATTTCTAAAGTAAACTTTGCCAAATTAACTCTGGAGAAGTTCAAAAATTATTTTCTGGGTTAGATGTGAATTTCATCAAAAATGGATTTATTACATAAGAAATTACACAGAATTTCATTTTGCCTTTTGACAGTGAGCCAGTAATTAACATCAAGGAAGGTTGCTCTTGGTAGATTATTTGAATTATTGGAAGGACCAGAGGGAACATGGCTCAGAGGAGGACACACCAAAGCATTCCAGCAGGAAATGAACCATTGGCTCCTAAGGTACCACCATAAAATTAAAATACCATCATGGAAATGCTTTATGCCTTAAAGCACATTAATGCTGTGGGAAGAAGGAACTTTTCCCTTTCAACTGCCAAATAAATTCCTTTAAATCATCTCCTACCTTCTTCTGTGTTGTTCTAGTCCTGCTGGTGCGCAGTGGAAATCCCCTGTGTGAGGAGGCTGCAGAGCTCCCCCAAAAATCAGGGTGAGGACATTGGGCAGCAAGGACAGCTGCACACAGTGATCTCCACAGGGATTCTCTGGGTGGTGAAACAAAACCTTAATTTTTTTGTTTGTTTGCTTGCTTTGGGCGTTTTTTATGGTTAAATGGTTCCAATGCGTAAGAATAATGCATTGGAATGAAGAGAGCAGCTGAAGTTTGTGTAAACCTGGAAAACTGATGACAGAAAAAGGCTTTCCCTTCTCTCCAGAGCAATTCATGACCTGCCCTCACACCTATCCGAGATAAATGTGCACACTCCTAAAGGAACTGAGTTGCTCAAAGCCACAATTAGCTTTCTGTGCAGCTCTCACAGTAGAAGGCAGGATGGTCATCACCTCACTTCCCCCAAACACAAAGAAAAACTGAATAAAAAAATCAGCCCACACATGCTGCCTGCAGTTAGAAACTGGTTGACGTGGCAGTAACTTGAATTTTCTGTGTTTATATCCACACATTGAAGCCGTGTTTCAAATGTTTATTCACTTTATTCTGATTTTCTACTAAAACCTGACCTTCATAGTGGGAAATGTGTGACCTACAAGACAGCAGGTCAGTGGGGAATGATGAAGGGTTTAATCACTGCCCCCAGTTAGCTTCCAACCTCAATTAGAAGCAGCTTCTGGGAAAGCCCAAAGGGCAGAAAGGGAAGAAGTTCCTTAGGAGGATTTGAGTTTGCCATGGGAGGAATATATGGGGAAAACCTGCTGACAGTGATGTGAGTGCTAAAATATGTGGCTGTTGGAGAAAACTTCGTTAAATTAGGATAGGGGTGTTTAAAATGTCTGGTATTAAGAAGTTGTTATGAGGTAGTAATTTCTTGATGATTTTTAGTGTTTGCGGTGAAGTGACTTCCAATACATTTTCTGGTGCTGTCTCAGTGATTTCAAATTCTGAGAGATGTTTTTTTGCCCTGATATCTACATTTCATTTATTACCTGTACTTTATTTGTTTTAAAGTTTCAAATATGTTAAAGCAACCTGAGCATTAAAGTGAGAGGTGTATTAAATGTGATTGTTCAGCTGGCAACTGTATCAAATTTATTTTTGTCTTCCCAAATTCACATGGAAATCTGAGGTGCTATACTCTATCAGAAATGGCTATTAATAAACATTAGCTAGTTTGATGATTATGAATAGTGTCACCAAGCAATTAAAATTTAATTGAGCATTAAATAAAGTCCATTTACTGTAAAGTATCGCCGTCTGAATTTGAAAAACAACAACAATTTTCTTCATAAAGCATTAATTGGCTTGTGGTTTCTGGTTTAAAAACAAAGGAAGGTATTTTCTGTGGAAGCTTGGGGAGATTATTAAAAGGAGGATGAGGCTAGTTTAGGCACTTTGGGAGCCATTCTCCACTGCAGATGTAGTTTTAAGCTTTTCCCCCTGTTTTGCACACTTCAGCATGAGGAGTGAAAATGAAGCTGGCAGGCCTCAGCACTGCAGTTCAAACCTTACATGCTCCACTCCTTGTTTCTGCTGTCCTCAAAAAATAACTGGTTCCCACATTTTTCACAGACATTATCTACGACACAAACTTGGCTTCCAAATTGTCACAAGGACCCACGTGGGGGTGGGCTGGCACAAAGTGCACGACCACAGCAAAAATATGGTGTTTGTTGTGATGATGGCTCAGGACTTTAGCTTTTATATTTTTAATCCATTTGTAATCCTGAAGTTCTTTAGTGTAGAAATCTAAACTCCATACACAGTGTGAGCTGCTGCTTTCACATTTTGGGCAGACACAACAATTGCTCTCCAGGCTGGGAATCAAGGACACCTCACTGCCTCAGGCCTGAGAAATCCAAACAAAAGTGAATTAGGGGGAGAAAACTTGGGTAGATGACTCCATTACTTGCAGATGTAATTGGAAGATTAACCCCCAATATGCAGATGGACCAAACATAAAAGTGTGAAAACCTGTGAAGCCATTGTCCATTTTGGGTGCAGCCCCTGGGTGGGCTCCATCTGCCCTGAAAGCCCTTCAATAAACAAAACTGCTTTTTATTCCCTTTATTCTGTCTGGCCTCTTTTTAGGTAGCCAGAGGCAGTGGGATTTTAGGTAGTGGGTACCACCCTGACACCACTGCCACCTTTCCTGCCTCCACCTTGACCTTTATAAAACACCCAGGGCTGATGCATTTGTTAGAGGAGATGTTTAGCACATAAAGAATGAAGGTAGAACAGGCTCCCCCTGAAAACTTGAGGGGTTTAAATACAAACTCTAGGGCAAACATAAACCCAAAAGACTCTGTTATTTAGGATATCTGGCAGCTGGCTTTCAAGGAGCATTTCTTTTGTGAAACATCTCTTGGAATATGCAATAGCATTGGCTTCCTAGGAAGCCACTAACTGGTCTTTTCTCCTCTGACTATCCTGCTTCCAATACATTCCCTTCCTGCACAATAAATGTTTACTGACTTGACTAGTAGGGTAGCAAAACTTAAATTGTCATAATATTGATTAAACCATCCTCATTTTCTCCACTGTTGGAGGAAATAGCATTCTCTTACTGCTACTGACTTTATTCTGTGTGCAGATAAACTCCAAAGCAAGGTTTGGATTGCACATTAATTGACTTTTCTCTTGTAATAGATGTTATGGCATCTACAGAGAGCCTCACACACAGCAGTCCTTTCCTGGAGCGTATTTCAGAGTGGAGACTGCTGAACTCTAGCAGACATGTATTGACTGCATTGGGCCTCACAATCAGTAAATTCCTGTTTTCCTTCTTGAAGGAACACAATAATGCATTCTGGCACAATCCCCTCAGTCACTCTTTTTTAGGTGTAATATGTGAATATTTCAAATTTTCACTTGAAACTTGTATTATTTCTGCTCTGTGGTTGAAAAACCTTATGTGAATTGGACACATTCCATTGATTGCAGCAATATTCTTATCTGGTGATGCTGGGTGGAGCATCTTGCACCTGTAGGGGCTGTTAGAGATATTGGAGGGGATTATTGTGCAGCTGCCAAGTCATTCTGTTCACTTTTTAATTACAGTAATTTCACGACCATAAGGCGCACCGGACTATAAGGCGCACTATTTTTTTGCAGCGAGGAACCGCGCGGTGCACAACAAAGTAGCGAATTACTGGCAGGTTCTCAATTTGCAAAGTTTTTCGCCAATTTTTCGCCACGATTTTCATCGTTTTTCGGCAGCTTTTCACCACAATTATTGGCCACTTTCCGCAGTGATTTTTTGCCACTTTTTCATGGCGATTTTTCGCTGCTTTTCAGTGGCTTTTTACCGCGATTTTTTGACGCTTTTCAGCGGCTTTTCCCCGCGATTTTTCAATGCTTTTTCGTGGTGATTTTTCACTGCTTTTTGGCAGCTTTTCACCGCGATTTTTCACTGCTTTTTCACTGCTTCTTGGCGCTTTCCCACAGCCGTACCGCTTCCCCCGCTTCTCCCTACCCGGCAGCCGCGCCGGTTCCCGGTTTCCCCTGCCCCGCGGCCGCGGCTCCCACCGTTCCCGACTCCCCCCGCACAGCCACAGCTCCCGTGGGTCCTGGCTCATTTGCATATCACACTTCCAGGTTTGCAATTGTCCAAACTTTGTAGATCAGATAAGGCACACCGGACTATAAGGCGCACTTCTGGGTTTGAGGTAAAATTTTAGTCAAAAGGGTGCGCCTTATAGTCGTGAAATTACTGTACTTTTCTGAGCAGAAATTACATATCTTTTCTTTTTTCCCAAAGTATGTTTAATATTTGTTTTATGATAACTGAATAAACTGGGTATTCTCTCTGCTTCTAAAGGTTATTAACATTGTTTGAGATGTATTACTATCCTAATTGCATTCTTTCATCTCTTCAATATTTATTTTCCTGAAACTCATTGGAGTGAACGTCCCCATTCCATTGTGTCAGGTGTCCTTATTTCTGCTGTGAGCACTTTGCAGAACAGGGCAGAGTCCTCAGGGAGGGGGAGTATCAAGCACTGAGGTTGCCAAATGTGCAACTGGTGCAAAGGAGGGTGAGAAAATGGCACGTGGGTGTGGTGGGACCTTTAGGAGCACCTGGCTAGACCCTTTTTTAAAAAATAAGCTCCCAGAGAATGTTTTGTAAATTAAAGCAAGCAACCAAGAAATAACAGCTTTCCTTTTGAAGCATGAACTGGCATAATTAGTTTGTAGAAGACAATAGGCAGGACAAAAAAACTCTGTAGATATTTTATTTTTCTCTTTCTAGTTCTCAGTTAGCCAGAAGCTACAAATGTTATTGTTCACAAGTTTCAGACATAACTGATTCTGGTATTTCTGGTTTCCACCTTTAAATTTAATTTGTCAATAGATGTAACCTTGAGCTGCTTTGTCCTGTTCATTCTCTCAGCTGACTCCCAAAAGAGGTAACTCATGGTGGCTCTGATTTCTTGGGGTGGAATTGTGCTCCAGGCACAGATAATGGTGGTTGTGGTGTTTTCCCAGGGACAGCTGGGATTTCATCTCAGCTGTGGAATTGTAAAATTTCTATTAAATTCTATTATTCTGGGTGAATTGGGAGCTTTTTTAATACACAAAAATTTTAACCAGTATTAACCAGTTTGAAAAATTACATGAAAATTAATTGAAGATTTTGAAGACAATTGGAATTAATATCAGCTTATTATGAGAAGTGGGTGCACCTTCATTTTGGCTGTTTTTTTCAGAATAGCATGAGGAATGGGTTGGGTGTTTCTGGGCTTTTTAGGAAAAAAAAAAAGAAAGATGAGTTTTGGATTAGTTTACCAGAGATATTTGACTAATTATGTCTGAGAAATGAGAAAGGACATGTGAGTGGTGAGAGACTTCTCTGAGTAGTTGGTTGGTAATCTGTTTTCAAAATTAAAGCACATTTTTTGAATATATACAATTGCACTTGTTATTGATTTTCACCTCCCTGTGAAGCCCAGCCTTAAATCATCTAACCAAGCTTCTGATAAAAGAAATAATACTCAAAATGAATGGTTACTTTGGGTAGTGGATTCCAAATTTTTGAAATGAACTGTGCGTTGTAATGACTTTCATATCATGTATTGATATAAAATTAATCAAGTTTATGTCCCCTGTCAGTACTCAGCCATAATAAATGACAGGCTCTCGTGGTGCCAAACCATCCAAGAAATTATTTGCTATAGGCTTTGTCAGAAATCTGCTGACACTCAATGAGTTCTTGACTATGGCTCAGATATGAAATTCCAGTTTTGTGTCATATATGCATGAGTTCTTCTTTCAGGCTGTTTTGGCTTTCTGCAGCTGTTAAAAGGTCAGAGGTAATCAGATAAGCCAGTAGGATGCTATCTGTCATTATAATTGACTTGAGCCATCATACAGAGGAAATCATCCTGAATAACAATTCTGACATTTAAAGTGATGGTGTAGCGCTTGTATTATTACAAATGTAGCCCATGTTTAGTTACAGCAGATCCTGAAATTTCCTCTGTGCAGAATCAAGTGCTGGAAGGTATTAAATTTTTATTTCTGCTTATTTGAGAAGCATCTCAGCTCTCCAGAAATTATGTTCCCAGAATGATGTGATTTGGTTAATTCAGTTTTGAGAGGTTGGCGTGCACAATTTATTTTATTTTCAGATGCATAATGGAAGTATTAGTAAAATGTAACTTTTGCAGCTGGCATTTTGAATGTTTCTGCCAGTGAAAAATATTAATAAAGCCATCAAAACTTGTTTTCCACAACACTGTTGAATGTTTGTCATATGTCTAATTGAGTTAACTCCAGGTATTCATATCTCTTGCTCTCTGGTGAACACATTGCTTAGAATTTATGAAGTAAAAAGTCAGTGTTCTTGATAGTGACTCTGTATTTTCTCCTCCAGAGCAAACTGAGTGTGTACAAAATGTCATGTGTACCTGTATTTTAATTGCAGAGATGCTATGTATTATTATTATTTAATATTGTTATTTCAATTTTAGTGCAGAGAAGTACAGCAGAAAAGTTTTGCCAAGAATCACTTGAGGAAAATCCCTGAATTTCCTTTTAATATTCAAGTTTCTCTGTATATTTTTACGGAATTGAGCACTGCTGATGAAAGGATCAGAGTCCATCCCCTTGCCACTGCCCTTGACAATTTAATGTGAACACAATTCGATATGAAAAGAGCTTGGAGCAGTGAAATGTTTAAGAACCAAACCATCAGATATTTTGATGATTTCATTGACTGTGGTGATGGAGAAATATTTTTCTTATTTCCATACAAAAATGTTGATTTGTCTGTGAGTGTAACAACAGACACATGTCCTTGCAGAATGCATCAGCTTTTGTGACTTATTCTTTGTGAGTAAATTAAATATTGGATTTTCATGGTTTGCTATAGCAATCAATTCTTAAAACTGAATTATATGCAGGACATGCAAGTAATTTTGGGACGTTGGGCATAACCTTCTGCTGCTCTCACTTTTAAGTGCTGCTCACTCACAAAATGTCAAATCATAACATTTATTTTCAAAAATCTTCAGCTGTTGTTCTATAAAGCTGATTTTATACAAACATTTCAACAAAGAAGCTGAGTTCTCCCATGAAACATGTGCCTAAGCTGAAACAAATTAAACGAAATTTCAAATTATTGGCACCAAGGGTGAAAACAGTATTTAAAGAGGCATTAGGGTAGCTTGTCTGGAAATCCAATCCAAGGGCTTGGGGTGAGTTTGGTCTGAAGCAGGGACAGTTTTCAGTATCACCAATTGCCCACCCTAAAGGATGTGCCTGATGGGCGGTGGTGCAGCAGAACTGGGATCCAGCATAGCTTCAATAAGGAGCTGCTCATTTTCTCATGGGGGTGGCTTTGCAGTTATTCTAATTCATCATTCAAATGTCCTGCATTTTTAGGAAGGTGCATTGACATGTCCTGCATAACTTTATGGTTTTATTTCTCCATCCTACTGCACAAACTTCATCAGTGAATGGCACTTTTTGACACTGGCCTTTATCTTGTCCCCAGCAGTTCTATGTGCTTTTCCTGGAAGGGTAGCCATGTTGGAAGAAATCATAAATTTCAGAATGGCTCACCAAAAAGAAAAGATGGTCCTTAAAATTTAAGTTTTTAAATGACAAGTCACATCACATTTTCATTTATGCAAGGCCTGTACCCTCTTCCTTCAAACTGGAAAAGGCTCTCCTGTGTAAGTTAAATACCTCACTAATTAATCCCTAGGTAAAACAGGCTTTACTGATAGCATTGCAGCTCTCAGCTGTGTGGTTTTTCACTGTACCTGTGCAAATGAGAGTGGTCTGTACTCCATGTGTGTGAATAATGATTCTGGGCATCCTTTCTTTGTCATGGAATCACTAAGGCTGGAAAAGAGCTCCAAGATCATTGAGTCCAACCTTTGACCAAACTTCCCCAGACCATTTATTAAGAGTTTAGGACAAAATTTGAGATTCTAACATTTAGGCCCAGGGCTTAACTAATTCCAGTTTTTTCCTGAACATCTTTTTTTTTCATCTGGGAAAGATTAATTGAAGATTTGTAACAGCTTCACTTGAGCAACAGGTCTGCCACACTCACCCTTGAGCATCTGCTCTCTGGTTCTGGGCAGGTTAATTCCAAATCTGTGCAAATCACAGGTTTCCTTCCAAGGTTCATTTGGGGGGCCCCTGGTGGTAAAATGTTTGACTGAGTGGAAAAATCTGTTGGGAAGTGTTAATTAGCATGAATTGGAGAAATATGTAACAAAGCATCGAGTGATCCATAATGTGTATACATCATCTGACTGCAATTTGACACTGAAAATAGTCAAGGGCCACAGATCAGAAACTGCCTGAAATGTGGGATACATGGGTTAGTATTAGTCTGACTTTGCGGAAAACAGGGTAAAAATAATAAGGCAGTTTTATAAATGGTTCAAAAGCAGACTTTGAGGCATATTTTCTTATCAGTTCCATTTGAAAGTGCCACCAGTATCACTGAAACCTCAGTGATGCGAGGTCATCACGCTGGCCCAGCATCTGTTCTGGCATATGGCAGCAGCTCTGAGTGTCCTGCAGGACACTTGGGAGAGGAGAGAAGAGACTTGTTATAAACCAGCCAGCATTGTTCCTGCTCTGCCTTCTGGGGGAGGAAGATAGGAGCTGCTCCTCAGTCCCCTTGGCCTGGGTCAGCTGAAGCTGGGCTGGAACGTGGCAATACCAGCACTGCAGGCTGCAGATTAGGCTGAACTTGGACAGTCATGCACTTCTTTGCCATTGCTGAATACAATAGTTGATAAGGGTTTTCTTTTATTTTTCTGTCTTTTTTATTTTTGTGCTCTTTTCCTTCTAAATATTAGCCCTGAAAACAGATAAATTAAATGGCCTACCAGTTGGTGAATCAACATGTTGATAGGCAGCAAGAGCCAGAAACAATCTGTGTGAGACATACCAATAAAATATGCTGATCAATTCATAATGAATATTCAGCCAGAGACATAACAACAGAAATTCATGGAGACAAATGTGTGCTGTGCTTTGTAGCGTCATCTTTCCATCTGGAAATGCAGCTACTGCTAGATGTACTAAAAATAAAAAGCTACATCCCAAACTCCTCACAACTCAGTAGTTAAAACATTGGGGTTTGTGTTTCCGGTAACTTCTAATGGAGAAGGAGTTGAGGTTGGGAGAGGTGACAGAAAGGTGAGGAAGAATTTTCCCTCAAAAATGGAGAAAGCTGCCCAGGTTGGAGCAGATGTGGAGTAACAGTAGGAGGGAGCTGTGTGGGTTTGGCCAGGGAGCTGCTGTGATGCCCTCGTGCACCACACAGCCACTGAAATGCCTCAGTCATCCTCACCCATGCATTTAAAATCTAGAGACATCAGTGTGAGACCTCCCTGCTTTTTTTAATAATGAATATATTTTATAGGAGAATGGGGAAGATTACATGAGTACTGAGCTTTGAAGTTCCATAATCTATAATTACATTGCTGCCTTATAATACCTGGTAGTTTAATTTGTGAACTCTCTCTTGTAGGCTGTCCTGTCCCATTCCTCCAGACCAGAGTGATTTTCTGAAACCTTTTCATGAGGACAAAGCCAAAGCAGTGGGAGCTCTGGAGGGCTCTTTAGAGTAGCTGAAGGTTTTTTGAATCATCCTTTGCACTGGTAAATTAATTTAATACACAGGTTGGAAAAGTCAGTCTTGGAAATAAAAAAAAGTTGCTGCTTGAAGCCCTATTTGAATACTCTTTGTCAATAAAGACTTCAAAAGATCAGCAGATAGAGACTGTGAAAAACAGTTATCATTGTAGTAAAGGAACTGATTTTGATAAGGAAACAGTGTTGGACTCAGTAGAATACATCAAACTCACTTCAGAATCTAATAAATATTATCTAAGTATCTTAAAAATCAGACATGGCATTTGCTGCCTTGGTCATCCATGTTTTCTGGCATTTGTAAGAGAAACCACTATTAAGTTGTGACTTCGTTTAATGTTCTGAGTGGAATTTTGGGTTAGAGGCAAATCGAAACCAGTGTCTATTCCAGATTTCATTATATTGAAATAATGAGGTTTTGCCCTTAAATGAAAGAAATGTCATGGGATCAGCTGACTGCAAAGTGATTTACCTCCTCTCCCAGCCCTTGTCATGAATTACAGAGAATTCCCAAAAATTCATCATAGATCAACATATAATAAAAAATGCAGTCCTTCTCAATTATTTTCTGACAGGTAATCATTAAATTTACACCTTGAGGTGGTGGCTGTTTGAGAAGTGAATTTTTCAGACATCTCTGCTGGCATAAAGCTGTGCCCTGCAGTGTCCCTGGAGGTGCTGCCCCTCCTGAGGCTGCTCTGGGTGGTGGCTCAGCCCTGGGTCACTCCAGAGAACACCAACGTGCTGCTCTGTGCCAGCAGGAGCTCTTTGCTCCGTTACATTCCATTTATTTACAGCTAAGAGGACACGTCTGAGAGCTCTGCTTGGAGCCTGCTTTGAATTACTGCAACTTCCTAGGCACAAATATCCAGAGATAACACTCCAAGCTGTCGGGGGCATTCTCAGCTCCTTTGGTCTCCCCAGCCACAAGTCAGGACTGTGGAATAATGAGGCTGCTGCTGCAGTTCTGCAGCTCTGCCTTGATGTATATCCAGCCAGAATGCCCATCCACCATTTGTATTTGATGTAGGAATATTTGATATGCAGAAAACATTTCCAGTGTTCACTAGAAGCTCTTGTAGGGGTAAAGTTGATGTTATACCACTGGAATAAATCACGTGTCGAAGTTTGGTGGAAAAGGCTGTAAAGTGCTTCAAGCCCAAATCATTTATTCACTTATTACTTCACCCTGCAAGTTTAGACACAATTTGCATCAGAGATTTTTGCAAACCCTCCTTATTAGTGATTTGCATACTAAATATGGGTTTAAATGAGGATGAATTTGTCCCTTTGTTATTTTATTACCAATTTAATAAGCAAGGGAGGAGTTCAATAGTATCCTGCATCTTGCAGTTCAAAAATACTGTGGTATACATCTTCTCTAATTTAAATTTTATTCAAATGGAATACTGAAAATGATCCATTAAGTTTACTCCTTAGCCTCACCTTCTTCTAACCTCTCTAAAAGAGCAAAACATGCCCTTTGCCTTTGAATTCAGGAGGCTTTTCCTTTCTCTTCTTTTTCCCTCCAATAAGAAAATAGGAAGTAGAGAGGAAAAAAAGGTGTTAGAATGAAATAACCCTCCATGTCTGAAGCTTGAACACAGGCATTGAACTATTTCTTGAACAGGACAACTATTTGCTACTCTTTTTCTGATTTTTTTTTTTTTTTTTCTATTTGGTGCTTCTCACAAATGCCCAATCCAGTAATGAGCAATATGCCAAGGTCCCTGTGGCAAACAAGTAGTTCCTAAAAAATCTTTAATTCTGTGTTGTTTCTACAGGGTATTATGGGGATATGAAGCCATATTAGTTAAATTATTCCTTCTAGGAGTATGAATTATTCCTTCCAAGAATTTATTTCATTGTACAGTAAATGCAGAGAGATCCTTGGACCCAGTTTATAACTGGTGTCCCATGCTCAATACATATGGATGCAAACTGGAACACACATAAAATGGAATGGAGCAATTGTATGTAAACAGCCTAGAAACCAACCATTTATTTAAGAAATTTTATCTTAATGTAAGATATGTCCTGAGTATTGCAGAAGCTCAGGATAAATGTTACTGATGAAATGAGAAAAATAAATGGATTGTCCATGTACAAAACCTCACTAGAAGCCAAAAGATGTTTCTAATTGATTAGCAGTAAGGTTCTACAGCTTTCCACTGGAATTAAGGAGAGCCAGAATCCAATTACCTTTGTGTTAGTCTGTGGCCAAATGGATGATGTTATTGCATAAGGCAATAACAGTAAGGAACTAGATTAGGTATATTCTGCTTTCATGAATTTTCACTCCATCACTTTCCAGGGAAAGGTATCAGTGGTATTTTGCTGATACAAAGAGTCTTTTGTAGGACAAGGTTTGTAGGCAGTGCTAATGTCTTTGATTACACCTGATATAACAGGGAGGGAGGAGGGGAAGAAATGCTAAAATGCAGACCTGCATGCAAAAAGAAAAAGAAAACATTTTAGCTTGTAAAGCACAATTTTAAAATTAATTAGAGTGAATGTCCTGAAAGCAGCAATCATCTAAGACTTAAATAGTAAGAAAGGTCAATAAAAGAAATGAAATGGATTCTGTTGTATGGTTGCCTGTTATATCAACAGAATGTTTCCAGTGATATGTATCTAGAATGAGCCACTTAGAGATCCCCATCAGAAATTTTCATTTCTTTTAGATGATATAATGATCTGTGAATTGAGTCAGGAAATGAAGAGCTTATAATAAGCTCTGATATAAGGTTTATTGCCTCGCTTTACTACTGTTCCATATGTAGTCATTAGTAAGTCAGGGCTGGACTGAAAATTCTTGGATGTCTCCTGGAATTCTCTGCCTGGATAGGTGTGCAGGGTGCCCAAAGGAGACGTGTGTGTCTGCTTTTCCCAAGTGCTCTCCTTCTCACTGCAGTAAATGCTGCAGCTGCAGTAGCAGTCAGACCTGTCCTGATCACACTGGATGACTTTTTCAAAGTCAAAGAGAGTTTTCAACCCTTTTTGATAGCAACTGTTTCTCAGACTGCTTTGATTTGCCACCATGTAAAAGTTTACCAGGGGAAAAGAGTAGCTTTGTGGAAGAAAAATGAGGCTGCTGCCATCAGGACTGGCTCCTAATCACCTTTCATCATTAAAACAATTTCTCCAGCCTCTGCAGGTTGTGTGCACTAGCACTAGTTCTTGCCAGCTCTCAAAAGCTGAATCTTAAATACCTTATTTCCTACCAACCAGAAACATGCCCGAAGCAAATGGGTGTTCAGTCACCTGAAATCAAACTCTCTCAATCATTCCTGTCAAGGTTACGCAGCTAGTGAATCCGAAAAAAACTACAAATAAATCTTTTGCTTAATGACCTGAGCATGCAGGCTTGACTGAGGTTCTGTTTCCTGGTCCAATTAATGTTTAGAACACACCTCAGAAGCAGGTTCTGTCACTGCAACTTTCTCATTCTTCTTCTTTGCTACATTTTCCTGCCCTTTAACCAATAAATCAGTCTTCTGCTTCATCTGATGTTTCCTGCTTCACTTGGTTCTTGCTGTAAAGATACAGGGAAAGAGTGGGAACAAACACACTTTTAATCTGAAGCTAAAATTATTAATTCCATGTGACTTCTTGTTGAGGTAAGGGAAAATTCAGAAAATAAGGACCAGAAGGGTCCATAGTGGGATCCCAAACAATGCCACCACATACATACAGGAGTAACGAGGAAACTGTGCTAATGACTTTAAATAAAAAGATTAAGTGTGTTTGCACTTAGTCTTTGGTTTCTCTTTAGTTATTGTGTGTGATGAAACAGGAATTGGCAATCCCTGTCAATGGGAGCTGCAGAGGGAGGATTGATGTCATTTGAGGGGGAAAAAGTGCTGAATCTCACTGTACCACCAAGGAAGTGGCACATGGTTTATCAAAGAGAAAAACTAAGTGATATTCTTACTGAGAGGGGTTGTGGAAATACAAGCTATTGAAGTAAATTTAATTATCCCTTAATTTCTTTAATGCACTGATACATTTTACTTGGCTATCTTTGTGCCTTGTTTATTTAAACATTGCTTATATACTGGAATATAATACAATATTGCCATCTAGTGAAAGCAGAAAAAATATCCAGCCCAAATTATCTTTGATGCATAAAAATGTTAATATGGGACTTAGAAATTAACACCTCAGAACACTGGAATTGGGCAACTTTGACTAAGCCATGCTGATGAGTTGTAGCTTGATTTTGTTTGCCTGGGGGTTTACATTTTTACATTCTTTGCTGCTTTTCTCCACAATTTTTCACCCTTCTGTAATTCCAACTGAATGTTTGTGTTGTGTTACCTGCTAAATCTCCCAGGTAGTTTCACTGGAATGCCATGAAAACCATTAATATCTACGCTTACTTTAGAGTAGCTCCAAATCATAAGAAAATAAAAATGTCTTGCAGCTGTTCACCAGGGTTTCTTTGGTTCATAAATAATTTTCCTGTTTCACAAAATTGTGGATTTGTCCACAATAACCATGAACACCTGAGTCACACAAAGTTTGTCCCCCAAGCAGATCCAGGTTTGGGATTCCTCATGAATTCCTGTTGGATTCTTCTGCCATGAAAAAGCTGCTCAATCTTTGTTCAGTCACCAAAGTCTTCAGTGAAAATCATAATTTTTGTTTCCACATTCAGGAAGAGCATGAAAATATCAGATGATGTTTATACCACACCTGGAAAAATCTAAAGACTAAAATCTGAGGGACAGAGACCCCTTGTGCAAGGGAATTACCCAGACACGAGGCTGAGCCCTGCAGTGTCACCCTGACTTTGTGTTTGTGCGCTGGCACCCACCCACACTGGGCAGGCCACGTTTTTTAACTGTTTGGGGGAACAACCATGACCTTTCTCTTTTTTCCTCTTTTTTCAAAGTCTAGTAACACAATATTTAAATGCAACACATATTATATCTCCTGGTTACCCCAGTAATTTACTACAAAAGGGGATGCAGCAAAGAGTAGCATGAGAGAAAGTGCATTCTTGGGGATTTTTTTCAGTGCAAATCACCAAAGTTTTGTCATCTTTCCCACCACTCTTGCCTTCAATGCAGAAAGGCCTTTTTGGGCCCTCTGCAAATATGTTGGTGCTGATAATAATCCATAATAGAAAGTTTCTATTAACTGCAGTAGGAGACAGTAGAAGCCAAGTGTAACTTAAATTGCAGCAAGGTAATAGAATTAATAGTGTAAACAACACAAGGTGAGTAATAGAAGAGTGTGCAGTACAGGAGTGTAACACTGGCCTGCTGCACTCCTCCAGATTTCACTCCCTGATTATGAGTTTACTGATTTCACAGAAAAAATGGGGCTGAGGGTTGAAATCCTGGTTAACAGTGGGCTCATCTATTTATTTATTTTTTATTATGTGCATTATTTATTTAGAGCTCTGCCCTCAGGCCCTCAGTTTTGTCTGTTTAGACCAACCCAAGATAAATTTAAGATCCAGTACACCAATGACATTAAAACTTGTTGATGTGGTGCAGGTGACTTCCTTTTTATCCTGAATATATAAATCATAGAATTACTGAATAGTTTGTGTTGGAAGGACCTTAAAGCTCACCCAGCCCCACCCCTGCCATGGCAGGGACATTTTCCATAACCCAGGTTGCTCCAAACTCCAATGTCCAACCTGGTCTTGGGCACTGCCAGGGATCCAGGGGCAGCCACAGCTTCACCCTGCTATAGATGGAGTGAAGGTATTTGGAACAAAACCAGGTGGAACAAAAGGAGGTGGATAAATATTAGTCATGAAGAGTTGTATATTCGTGAAAAGAAATTGCTTCTTTATAGAGATGCTACTTGAAAATCTACTTTATTTTTATTTCCCAAACAAAAAGGCTGCATCATATGCTCCATCTTTTGAAACATTCCTTCCTTTTCAGATTATTTTCTTCCTTTTTTGCCAGAGGTATCCCTATTTTGAGCCTGGGTTTTATATAAGTTTTCAAAATATTCTGTAATAAAGATGATAAATTGTATATACCTTTCATGTAATAACCATCACTTTTCCAAAGCACTGATTTTTTTCTAAAATTATGACTTTGCATTAAGAAGTGAAGATGTCATTTCTTGAATTACACTGCATATGTTGGCAATGTTTTTTAATGTGAATTTAAAAATACAACAATTTGTTTAGAGAAAATGTTTTTTTGAAAAAGCTCAAACAATTTTTGTCAGATGCTGACCTCAATTGCAAAAGACATTTTCAATTAAGGAAAACGTTTATATAGTTAGCAAGCTGTCATTCAGTAAAACTCATTTTTTTAATTAAACAGATGGTGATAACAAAGAAATTAATGAACACATACTTGCTTGCCTGCTATCCTAATTTGCATTTCTAAATTATTCAGGTTATGCAGCAATTAAGCTTTAATTGCTTTTAGACAAATGAATATCTCAGAATGAATGACAAATTATGATGAAATTGTCCAAGAAGCATGGTGTATTCTTAAGCACATGCTATTTTATTTTTGTGGCAATTTTAGAAGCCTGGAAGGTTGAAGTGCAGATTTCCTGTGCTGGCTTTTTGTTCTTTGTGACCCTGGCAGGTAAGAGGGATGTAAAATGAAAAAATGGCCACGACTTTCCAAAGGGCAGCAGGATGGTTTGGGTAGGGGCTCAGGGTCTCCAGTTCCCTGCTCAGGGAGGGAGGGATGAGGAAATGACATCCAGAGATCATCACCCCTCTTCCAGTTGGGTTTGGGCTGTTTGATCCACAGATGAATATCGATGGAGAATGTAGATTCATGAAGAATATCGAATTCACCGAGCTGCTTTAGAGGGGAGTGCACTAAACGTCGGATTTAAGACAGGGAACTCATACAGTGTGAGGGTTAGTCTGGGCCCAAAGAAATCCTACCCAATTCCAACACCCTGCTTTGCTTCTTTCTCCCATTTGTGACTCCTGCCTTCTCTACACGAGCCATAACCACAAATCTTGTGGCACCACTGTAGTGCTTTCTTCGTGACATTTTTATTGATGAAGGCAGCTGAACATCCAGCTCAGCCTCAGTGGGCATGAGCTCACTGCACAGGAGGGAAACAGATGATTTCATGGCTTTTTTATGCCCTAAATAGAGCAGATAATGGCTTTGTGCATTAGGTTTTCAGGTTGGATGGTTTAACTGGGGGCTTGGAACTAGAGGGTTTCTAAGGTCCCTTCCAACCCGAACCATTCCATGGTTCTGTGATAGCTGGCACAAGAGAGATGTGGGAATGGATTTAAATGCAAAAAATAAATGAAAAATTCTATGATGGTTGCATATCCTATTCCTTACTAAATGGAGGGGACTTCACAGCATTGGACACAATAAATATTTCAATTGCTTTATTTTTTATTTATTCACACTTGTAAACAGTCCATATTCCAGCCTTAAAGCCAACTGGAGATACATTTAGTACAGACTGTATCCAGAATTTTACTTTAAGTCATCTTCTTTCCAACCCCTAAGCATTTAAATGGGACAATCATCTAGGAAAACTATTCACTCCATATTTTCATTACATTTAGTGAAGAAAAGCATCAGCTGAGCTAGTCAAAGCAGTTTAAATAAAATGGAGACTACCTGATAGCTTCCTGCTGATTACAGGACCATAAAGCTGAGTGAATCAACACTGGGTTTTCTGTTAGAAGGAATAAATCTCATTTGAAATCACATCAACAGGACAGCTGCCTAAATATCTAGAAATAATCAGGTATTGGTTTAGTCCCATGATTCTGATGGAGAGTGATAGCTGCCAGAGGGGTAACAGCTTAGAAAATGTGATAACCTCAATAAATTGGGTACTATCAGCTGGACAGCAAAGCAGCGCAAAAGGACTTGCAGCTTGTCACTTAAAAAGAATTGCATTGACACAGCAAATTATTAATTTATTCTCTGTACACCATATTCAGAATAGGAATCGACCTTTTTAATCAAAGCAGATAATGAAAAATAGAGAGAAAAAAATTAAGTACTCAACATGACATGGAGGTGTCTTCCTCTTTAGTTTAGTAGTGTCTAAATCAGAAATTAGGCTTCTGTCATAACATGTATGTCAATAACATTGAGTGTAAATTATTGTTATTCAAATTCACAATATTAGGTGTATCAGGAAAGTTTAGGCTAAGATTTAGAGAATTAATGGTGACACATTTTTTTTTTTGCTAATTTTCATTCAGATCACAGAGAATCAAAGAAGAAAAAGGTATTTTAACTGTTGCCTTATCTTTCTTATTTAAAGAGATTTATGAAACATGAAAAAACCTGACCTTGCTATCAACACCAAAGAGGCATTAATTACAGCATGCCAAAAAAGATATGTTCTCTGATTTTTCATTTTGAATATGAATTCTGAACTTGTTGGAAGAGATCTTATTGTAGGCATTTCTCCTCTGAGTAGATGCTCCTTGCCTAACTTTGAATATCACATTATTTTTCTTCCCTTTAAGATCCTGCAGTAGAACACATGAAATAATTTCATTAAGGCAAAAATATCTAATGACTGATTTCAATTAAACACTATTATTTTTGACATCCCCTTTCACATTTTTTGTACATGCCCTGTGCAGGGCATCCATCCCGTAGATCTCCTCATCCAAAATTATGTACAATATTATTACCGCATCAGAAAAGGAGAAAAAAAATCTCCTTCTTGATAACTCCTTATATCTTTTAATGGTTTTATGTCACAGATGACAGGGGATGTGTAGAGTTGGTGAATATACAAATTATTTGTCTAAAATTGATTTCTCTTGGCACAACCTCCACAAGGCATTAATGGTATTCATGTTTTTGGAGCTTGAAAATTTTGCAGGCATATATATGTTTAAGAGCTCTCTAGAGAAACAGAAAATGGCTTTTTTAATATTATATTAACACTGCTTCTTACCAGGAGAAGCCTTAGGAGTGTGGCTGAATTTCATGATGTTTGTCCAGGTGCCCCAGCCTGGCTTTTCTGTGACTCCAGCTCTAAGGCTCAGCTGCTCAAAACCATCTGGGAACATAAAAATGTTATCTACAAAGTTCCTTCTCAGGATCTTCCCCAATGGTACCCACAAAAATCCTTCTCAGGCTCTGCTCCAATGGTACCCACAAAAATCCTTTTGCCCTAAGCCTCTGGAGATGCCCAGGTCTGATCCTTGTGTCACCCACTGAGGCACAGCTCTGCTGTAGTTTATCTTAGTTCTCTACTAAAAGCTCTGTCAAGGCCTTTCTTGCCTGTTTTCTGCATCCAGTTTGTTTGACAAAAGCATTCAGGAGCCTTGAAAATTAATTGCTCAATTTCCCTCCAACAAGAATTCCTACATCCATTTTCTGTAGAAAACTTTAATGCAAGTGTTGTATAGGAATCACTGTTCTATTTCTGCTGTGACTTTCCATTGCTTCTTAACAACATGCTTTTTTAATAACATTTATTAAATTACCAATGCTTGAAATGGACTGGGAGCACATCTCAGAGTAGCAAACATCTGCAGCTGCTTTTCAGAATGTGAAATTAAAGATGAAAATGCTAAATTATAACAATTCTTAATATCTCTTTATTGCAGAGAGTTTTTACCTCTTGATATTGACAGCTAAAGTAGCTTCACATCTAGAGTTTCCTTGAAAAATAAAGTTAAGAAATTCCAGTAAATTTTTCCCACATACTTTAGTCTCTGAATGCAATTAAGCTAGTCTATATGCTTAATGTTAAATACAAATTAAATATTTGTATTAAGTTAAGCACTTCTTTTCACATGGATCATATTTCAGGTGGATTTGATACCATTAATTATTAATACCATTAAAATTATGGTATTAGTGATCAAGTATGTGGCAGAATTAGTAACATAAGAAACACAAAACAAGTTATTAGATTTTAGTTTTCCACTGGTTTGAGTAAAACAACCTCATAAATCTTATAGAAAAGATAAATGAGTGACCTGGATAAATAAAGAAAGAAGTTGTCTGAGTCATAAAGAATTCTTCCCCATCAGCCATTCATTATGGCTCAAACACATGTTGCCTTGAACACGAGTGCATGATCTTGAATATTATTAAGGTTTAAAGAAATTTAAATGTGACAAGCTCAAGATTAAACGTGGCACAGCAATGAGTTTAAACAGTTAATTAGGTTTTGTTGGTCCATCCTGTGTTTGACAGATATGTAAGAGCAGTAATACTAATTAGGGGGAGTCTAATGTAGCACCTGACAGATATCAGTTTTATCATGGAACTGCAGTTTGTGCCACACATTCCATTTCACCCTCTCTGAGACATTTTGAAAACTAAAATTATTCTCTGTGTTACAGTTTTGTATGAAATAGGTTTCCTCTCCTTAAAAACCTAAAGATGAATTCTTCACTTTTAGAAAAGAATTCATCAGATGCATAATTTTTCAAACTGCAAATCTAATTTCCAAGTGAGGTTTATTTTTCCACTATATATTTTTGATCTGATTCCACCATGCTGCATATGAACATTAAAATGATTTATCATTTACTGTGCTCGTTTTAAAAATAATTGTGGTAGAGACTTTGTTTTTAAAAGGTGATGAGGTATCATAAAGAATCTTATGCTAATATATTAATTTGCTTTATACAGTAATGAAAATTCATTAATGCTTGGTTAGTCATTTAATCAAACATCTCTCAATTGGTATTTACAGCTAAAACCAGAAATTAATTCACAGGTGATAATGGAAAAGAATGGGAAACATATAATCAATTTTCTTTTGAAACCATAGTAAGGATAACCCAAGTAAAAGCTTGTAAAATCCATCCCATTTTAAGTCAAACACTTCCCAAACTTGTATTATCTCTCAAACTCTAAAAGTGTGAGTAAAGATAATGCAATATTGAATCAAATATAATAAATCCAAATGCAGAAGCAGGGTCAGCAGGCACTGTCCTGAGTCCCAGGGACATCAAGGGGGATCCATCAGCCCCACAAACCTCACAAGGCAACATCTGCCAACAGCACAATGTGCCAGCATGGCACAGGCAAAAATTATACTCCTTTTCTTTGAGGTTTGGTTGCTGAATCGTGTCCTAAGCAGAGACATCTGTTCTTTGGCAAAAGAGAGGGAGAGATGAACTCAAAACTTGTGTCTTATTATCCAATCAAGCTTCAGTCTTAAAAGATTGTGCAGAGTAAAGCTTGAGCCATCATCAGTGGAACAAAAGGATGGAGGCTGAAACAATCACATTAACATCTATCAAATCCTTGGACAAAAATTGACTTTCTGACACAGAGCTGTACAGGTTAGTGAATGAGCAGATGCCACCGAATGAGAGATTGATGCCCCAACAATAGCCTGAAGTCTGACTAATAATCCAGAACCGATTTGTCACAGATGCCAGTTCTAAAGTATTGGTTAAGCCCTGAGCAAAGAGTCTGCATTTCAGCACCTCACAGAGGTTTGATTTTAGCTGTGCTGTTGTAAGCAGCTATTCCCAATGCTCCTTTAAACCCCCTGTTCCTGGTGCTTCCTTTTAGTCTGTAAGTGAATTTATTAAACGAAGAGCAAGCTCTGTTTCCTCCAAATCAGAAACAGAGGTACAAATTATGTACAAGCATTTTGAAATCCTCTATCACAGTGAGCTTCGGAGAATTGTGCTTTAGAGTTTTCAGGTGCCATTCTCAGATCAGGATTCCTATCTTAACTGCCTTTCATATTTCATGACATTAAAATCTCATCACATGAGATTTTCATCTTTATGTTCCAGACTGTGAAAAAGAAAATAGCAAGGCTGAGCAAAGATCCATCATTTTGTTCTGTCTCCTCAGAGTGACTAGATGGAGGTCAGGTGAGGGGAAACTTCTCTGCTTTCAGAGATGGAGTGATTCATTCATACCCTGTGCTATACCATACAGACCTCACATATTTTTCATTTCTGCTTCCTGTCTGTGTTCTTTCTCTTCTAAAATGAATTTAGCAATTTAGAAATTGCAATCATCTTTCTTCTTCTCTAAATCATGAATAAGATATTCTTTAGCAAAGCACTCATTGCAGAGCTCTGCCTCGGTGCTCTGTACCACTTGTGATAAGAAATCAGGATACTAATTCTTGCACATTACTGTAGCCTTAATATATTGAGCTAATAAAAAATAATCTTCAACACATGCATAGGAATATTCAGTGAGATTATCTTCTCCTAACACAATTTGTTCCTAGGAGACTGATTTAATAAAGCTGGAAAATCCATGTCTTCTAATGGTATTCTATTAATCTTCATTGGCAAGCTATTTTTCTATTAATAATGTAATTTTGAAATGTAATTTTATGTTAATAAATGACATTTACTACTATTTTCGAGTTTAAAAAAAAATGCATCTAGAACTCCCAGCACAGGATTCCAGACTTCTGCACTCTTTATCTAATCAGTAGATAATGACAATTAATAGCACTTGGAAGAGGAAAGCAAAATAACCATAAACTAGTTAATTGGTTTAAAAACAGTGATTCAAAACCTCTGTTACATCTCTGTAACACAGTGATACATTGAAGAAAACAAAGAGGTGTTATTTGTTAATGAAAATAGCCTTATTCTGTTTTCTGGAGCCTCCACACTTTAGATTGCTCAGCAAATGATTCAAAAATGCTTGAGCTGAGTGGCTGGGCAGCACTCCCTGTGTGTGCCAGTGGGATTTTAAATTTGGCTCTGGTTGGATTCTATACATGGAAATGCAGAATATTGGCCCAGAGCCATTGAACACAGTTTATTGATGAAGCTGCTGTTGTCTGTTTAACCTTGAATATTTGAATTCTCTTATGATTCCCACCAAACCCTGAGCCTGAGCTCTTCCTCATGGGATCTGCAGCCCTGGCAATCCACTGTTCCTTGTCTCAGGGAGCAGAATGGGGCTGTGTTCTTTGAAGTTTTTGCTTGCAGTGGCTGAGATTCACCATGAATAATTCACTTGACAGATTTTTACCCCTTTAACTGTTCAATTATTGATCACAGAATGAAAATCCTCCAACGTACTAATTATTTTAAATGATTTGTGAATTATTATGGGTCTGTTTTGCCCACAGATTGTGAGGATTGCTATGAATATTCAAAACTTTTAGTATGAGTTGCATAAATCATGTGGGATTTAGAAGATTTATACTGTAACAGACAGTATGGCCTGAATTACACTTTGGCAATTGACATAATTGTGTAGCTCCACAATATGACATTGCAGCCAATAAACCGAATTATTTGGCCTAAATTTCATTCTTTACAAGCATGGCCTCTAATAAATCTCTACTCCTATGGTGAGTTTAGGAAATGAAAAATTAGAGGGAAAAAAAAAACAAAACAACCTTAATGAGTAATGAGTTCAAGTATTTGAGAGGTGTGAATGTCTGAAAAACACAACAGGAAATCATTTTATCAAAGAAGAATGAGGAGTAAATGAATCTATCTTGTCAAATGATTTTTCTTTCAGATACAGCTGACATTTTCAACTGTTATCTCCATTTACAATTTCAATATCTGAAATTCTTCTCTCCCAATCTGAATGCTTAGTCTGAGCTGGGAATGTGTATCAAGGAGGTTTTTCAATACCTGTGAGAGTATTAAATGTCACAGCTCAGTGGGAGACTTCACTGAGAGTCTTCCCAAGGATAAATTGCTGTAAGTGCCCTGCAGAGGCGTTCCTGTCTCTGCTGACCAGGACACTGGGCTCTCTCTGAAGTCCCAAAAGTTCATAGTTTAGGGTACTCCTGGGGAGATGTCGTTGACCTCTGAAGTTAAATCTCCTTTACGTACTTTTGTCTTTCTTTGTAGAGCTGCTGCAGTTCATTAATTTCAGGATAAGGGAATCCATCAGTGCATGGAGCCTCTCCTGGGCTGGAGCTGTTGATTGCTTTGCTCTAGACAAGGATTCAGCCATTCCCAAGGGCTGCAGTCCTGCACAAATTGCTCCAGAATGAATCTCCATGGGGTCTTGGAGCTGAGCTGACTCTTGTCACACACAGGGATGGTTTCTGGCAGCTTCCCTCAGCAGCCAACCCTGGAGCCCCCCAAAACCAGCCCAGACAAACCCAGCCCATGGGGCTCCTTCACCCCTGATGTTTGCTGAACAATGCAGATCAGTGTGAGTGTTTGCATGTCCTTTCCTCTTCTTGCTTTGCTTCCCATCAAATATTTACAGCTTAAGAAAAACAAAGTTGCTATAAACAAGCACACAAAAAGTAAAGCTGGTTAAAAAATACAACAAATCCCGTGCAGTGTGGGCCAGAATCCGACAATCGATCTTAGGCTCCAATGGCAGTGACAGCAGATTTAAAATGCCAAAGTGCAAACACCATTTGAAAATTAATTGGGGTGCCTGCTGTAGCTCTCCAAAGTACAGAGAATTTTGCACCCTCTGGCTGCTTTAGTTTCTTGACCTGTTCAACCTCGAAAGAGAGGTGTAACCCACACAAGCTCTGAAGAGATTTTTATGATTCTGAAGGGCTGGACATGTTTTGAGATCCCTTGAGAGGGATGCGGTTCTAAATATTGCTGATATACATGAGTAGCAATGAAGTCAAAGAAATAATACTTTTTTTCTGCTTACATTGTCATCTTATAACTTGGCACACTCAAGTTGTTCGGGTCATTTTTATCTAAAATTTGATATTTAATGCTAAGTAAATCCATTTTCAGACAAGCAACTGGAGTTGAATGTGTGTCATTTAATATCTCATTTAGCACTTAGATTTTAGCTCTCTGCAAACATTTATTGGAATCAACGGTAAAAAAATTGGGTTTAAGAAATTGCTATGGCGAAGCAAAATAAGCCTTGTCTGCAAATAGTGATGGGGTCACCAACAGCCCACTGACAACTACTGACAGATTTTTCTTGCCCTGCTTGAACTTTGATTTGCTGAATAGATAAAGCACTCCAGTATATTAACAGAGAATAGTTAGATAGCTCTTAAATAAAAACAACTCTTTCCAGTGAAATCCTTGCAATTTCCCTACTTTGTTTTAAAAAAAAATATTCTTTTTAGCTTGTTACCAGTTCCTTGGAGTAGTTCAAAAAGCAATTTTATTAAGGTTATTACTATTATTATCACTGTTATTATTATTATTATCACTTTTACTATTAAATGTAAATTGAGATCTTTTCCCATGTTTCTAACACACCGGGTCTATAGAGGCACTGATTTCCTTTAAAAAAAATAAAAAATAAAAACCACCCAACCCTCAATGTCTTGCTGGTGATAAGGAGTGTGCAAACTCTTGATTGCTTTTGACACAAAGTGACACGAGCACCTTTGATATATAAGTGGGGAGCGATGCAGTTTACAAGTTTTAATTTCTGGTGCAGCTGGAAGACAATAAAGAGAAAGCATGAGAACAAATTAAACAGTATATAGGTCAATCATTCTATTAGCAGTCTTCAGGGAACACACATCTCATTTGCATAATTGTATTTCTGCTGCAACCAGACAGACTGCTGTGCTAATACGTGTTCTTGGTGAGTCTATAAAAACACTGAGCATGGCCTTTCCTGCATGAAAGTCTGGATAACCAGGATTACAGCAGCAAATGCATTATTAATTTTATCTAATCAGTATTTCAAGGTTAGCTTGACCCAATCTACAAAGAGCCCAGCAGCTCCACAGGTAGTGGTCTCGTGAATATTTTCCCTTAAAGCAAAGATTAAGTTTTTATGTTTCTCACACTTTTATGCAAATAAACCAAATTTCGACTTTTTGGTTTAAGTTTGGAGAAGATTTTTGGGAGGCTCTTTGTTGCCTCCTCTGATAAATTTCAGCGTTCCTCAACTGGGAAAATCCATGATCTAAACTGAGGACAGACACTCATTATTAAAACTCCTCCCCTTGAAGATAGAAACAACCCTTTCATTCATTTGAACAAGTTACCAAAAGCTGTTGCTTTTAAAAATAAAAATGGCACAAGATGCCCAAAGAGTACAACTGGTGAATTTTGTAATTGCATCTCCTCAGTAAATTCTCATGTGGAACAAAACTGGTGTGCTAGGCTATTGAATAAATGAAAAGCCTAATTACCAGCAAAATAGCCTGGAGCAGAAACACTGGACAATAGGGTTTATTTTTTAATGTTTCACTCTGGTAAAACCTGCCAGTTATGCAGTAGAATCTTTGTCTCAATATTTTATCATTGCATATTTTCAACCAGTTCCAGAAGCTTTTATTTTAAAGAAAAATGTTATCGTGCAAAGGGTTCTTGGAAAAAAAATAAACCAAACTAAAAACCCACCCCATCACCCTGTGCTCCAGGATCTACTTAAACACAGTGAGAAATTTTGTGGCCCTTCCCATTTTAACTGCAACTTCTGATAAATATAATAAATTATTTCCAATTAAGGGCTAGCAGAACTCATGACAAGTGACATCTCTATCAATTTATTAAAACTAAATCTCTCTACACTGGAGTAAACAGGTTAGAATATTAAAATATTGTGCCAGGATTGTATGCTTAATTAAACTTACATTAGCTAGGTAATCCTTTATCATTTAAGAGTATGATTTTTCTTTTTTGAGTAGATATCAGTTCTGCACTCATAGAAAGCACAGACTTTCAGCAGATTCCAGTATTTCAAATCTGGTTCATTTTAACAGCTGAATGAGTTGGAGTCCTTATTGGGTTTTTCATTATTATTCACTTATTATTAGTGAGATTATTTGTTTAATGAGAAAATTGGTCTAAAATAAATCTTTACTGTTTGTTCCATCACGTAATAGGCGACAAAAAGAATACATTGAACTGGAATTGAGTGGGATTTAGGCTTTGGGATTGATGAGTAACACTAAACATCTGGATTTGCAAATCCAGTCTGTCAGTTTTATTTCTTGGAAAGCAAAAATAAGTCTTGCACAGATGATCATCAGCATCTTGAGCACTTTGCAGAATGAAGCATTGTTGCAGGGATCTGTCCTCTGAGAAGTAGAGTCAGTCTAAACCCAACAGAAATAGGAAAGCTGCTGGGTTGAGTCATGATGCTTTAAAAGCAGAATTTTCATTAGATTAAAAATAACTGACTTAAAATACAGATTTCTTGCTTACTGCTCACGTTGGGAAGGTTATTGTTAATAAAAATAGACTACAGATATAACAAGCACTGATTATGATTTATCTCTTCACCTAATCAAATTCTAAAGGAAGTTGGGTGCAATTTGTGTGGTATCATCTTAGGAAGATTACTTTTGGACTGCTTTTCTTGATGAAGTGATGTTAAATATTGTATCTGATTGTATGAATTGGTTTGCCTACAACCTTTCCTCTAAAAGAACACTTAATCAAAAAAGAAGTTGATTATATGCAATTTTCTTAATGTATGCATAACTGTATTATAAAGGAGTGATTTCTGAAGAGACATTTCTTTTGGAAAAGGCATCACACTGACTTTTCTAAAATCTATGGCTGCTTTAGATAATGTGAAATATAGTGCATCTGACAGGTTGAAGGCAGGGAATTTTTTTATTCTTTTCTTGAACAACAAATGGGGGTAAAGCTGCAGATATCACTTGTGCCTTTTACCCAGGCGAAGAGGAATTGCAACTTTCTCACTGGGAAAATGAGATCAGTACAAAATAACAACAGGAATTTAAATGGGGACAAGACAAGTTTTTGAATTTTTTTTTCTTTTTTATTTTGAGTATAGAGTTCTAAACATGTAAATTCAAACACGATTTTCAGTTAGTTCTGGGGATGACTTAGCACTGTCAGTTTATCCCGTGCCAGTGAGAAATTCAGCAATATGGCTTTGGCCAATGTGCCATTGGACTGGTTGCCACTCTAGGCTTGGCAGGATTTGGAATTCCAGCCTGGGGCACTGAGCTCAGGGATGTAGCACAGAGCAGCCAGAATGGCAGAACACAAAATTTCACACACAGATGGAGATTTGTACTCAAGATATAATTACAACATCCATACATATTCATATAGATAGGTGGTATTACTACTTTTACTGAATATGGGTACCTCTGTTTCCAATTAATACTTTTTTCACTAAGATAGATAAATAAAATAGGCAAAATATTACAAATAAAAATTAGCAATAATTAATTTTCATCAGTAGCAGTAAAAACATTTAATTGCTGTTTTTCCTGCTCATGTGTTTAAAATGAGAGCATTTCATTCAGTTCTAGAACTATAAAACACTTATTTTACTGTGCAGTTGTAGAGGTGAGCAAGGATAGAGTAAAATTAAATTCAAAACCATTTACAGAGCTTTTCCTTAGGCATCTAATGAAAGTTCAGTGACAAGACCCAATGCCTGATACATGATATATGTCAAAGAAATAAAGTATTTGATGTGAATGAAATATAGGTATGAAAGTTGCTCTGGGTAAGCAAATTCTCTAAGTTGCATCTCTGAGATCCACGCTGAGACATTTGTGAGGAAACATATGAACTGCAACCTCCCTGTGAATTTATGCAAAGTAGGAAATGTCACATATGGAGCTCTTAGGAGGGGATGCAGGTTATGATAATCACTGCAGTCATATCAAAGAGACACTTGGAAATGTGGCATGCTCTGAAGAACTTGTATGAAACAGGGGCCATGTTCCTTCCTTAGTGCCATGGGCAATCTTGCCGTCATTTCTGGACTTCCTCTGGGTCCCCATTTTCTCTCCCATAATGACAGTTTTCAATCTTTACCATATTTTTCCAAACTATTTAAAGTGGTTTGTGATGATGGCACAGCCCTTTTCCTTTTTACATGATTTCTACTTTTGAAAGATGTAAGAGTCTTCCAGTGCAACACAGGACACACCAGATTTATTGAAGGTCAGAGCTGTTGTTTTTGGTTTTCATCCCTGGTAATAATCCTGGTCAGTACTGTGACAATATTTGATATGTTAGGAAAATTGGTTATTGCAGAAAATGCTTTTCCTAGCATGTTGGTGTTTTCCAGGATGTTTTACTGAAGCTGCCACTTCTGGCTTCAGCCACAGCTGCTGTTAGTTCTGTAAGTTCTTGAATCTTACTCTAGAATATTAAATCCTAGCTAGCTGGAAGCAAGTTCCAATGCACAGATGCTGACAATTTCCTACTTCTGCTAATTCAAGGACCTGTGACCATTTTTCCAGTGCAGCATGCAGGTTCTCCCCTGTTTAGATTTGTGGATATGTTTGAGCAATGATTGTCTTAATCCTTATGAATGCTCATAAAGAATAATTTGATCATAGGAGGGAGAAAAAAAAGACATTGAATGACAAGGGAAGGAGAGAGATCAAACACAATGGACAGAATGGGAACCAGAGGTAAGAAAAGGAAAAATACCCAGTCATCAATCTAACAGATTAGCTCAAAATGGCCAGGGGAAAACATGGGTCATCACAGAAACGAGAGCAACAGGCACTTTCTGACTCAAAATTAAAGTGGAAATACAGTCTGTCTCTAGCTTTAGGCCCACTCTTCAGGCTCAGCTCTCTGGTTTTTATTCTTCATGATCTTCTGTGTCAGGTTCCCCACTGGAAAGCAACATGACTTTCAAATTTCAGCATCTTTATTATATGCTTTAAAGCCTGCAGGCCTGAACTCTTGGTTCCAGCAAAATACAAATGGAGTAGCAAGAAGGGTACCTGTGAGTTTGGACAGCAGTTTTACCACTTTACATGGTTCTGGGGAGTAAATTATCACTCCTGGTCCTTGTATCCATCACTGACCTGCACTGATACAGCAAGATTTGGGGTTTTGGTGATTTTTTTTTAACTGAGCCTTGTATGTCTAATTGCACATGGGTATATTTTTCTCCCACCATTACAAAAGGCTTTTTCTCATTAATGTTAACAAGCCACATGCACTTATCTGGAGGAAAAACCTCTATTTAATGTCATGATCCTTCTTTGAACACACCAAGCAGAACTTCCTCTTAGAAATAGGGGAGGACATTTTGTTGTGCAAGTTGTACAGTAGTTTCTGTGTTAGTCAGCAATGACTTGTGCTGGTGTGGGCTGCGACAAAAGCTGGTGTAGGACTGGGTTTTGGACTTGTGCTGGAAACAGGGTAAAACAGGGACGCTTTTATTTTTAGACTTGCATTAAGATGTGTCTACACATAAAAGAAGATAGAGCTTGTCTCAACAGCAAATAATTCTAGCCAGGAAATCTCCTTGCTCTCATGTTTGAGTCTTCCAAGGCTTAGGTTCCCCTTCCCAGCATGTTAAGAAATACTGTGAGAATTTGCAGTACTCCTGGGTTCACCTTCAATAGGATTTTTACAGCTGAAATGGAAGGGACGAGTTTGTTCCCTTTCTGACATTTTCATGGAGTGTAGTGTTTCATTAAGCGTTACATTCATATTTGTTCCTTTCTTGTTTTGAACATTTTGAATCCTTTATGATGTTTTGGTTTTCCCATGAGTAAGTTTTTTCATGAATGGATTCAGAAAAGAGCCCCTTAGGGTTCCTTGTACCATCCTCATCTTGCTGTTCAGCAGGAACTGGCTTCTTATGAAAATGCAAATAGGATTAAAGCAGAATGCTCCAAGAAAAATGTCAGCCTCCTCACTGAATTTAAATTATTTTGTCCTAATTCTCAGATGAATGTGTACAGCTGTAGGAACAAACTCTCTACCCCGTCTCCAAATCCATTTGGTGACAAATCACCTAAGACACAATACAAACTGCCAGACATATGGAGGAGACAGCAGACTGTGAAAAAGCTTCTGACAAAGACTCATTCCTTCTAAAAGCAATGAGAATGCAGAGAAGATAATGAGGAGAAGTAGAGGGAAGAGCTTTAAAAAATATAAATGCTGGGTTGAGAACAAGGGTCTAAACTGGCCATCAATAACTGCAGCTTGGCTGACTGACAGTATGGTCTTGGTAGAAATAGAGGGGGAAAATCTTCCTGAAGTTACAGGAAGCTGAAATTTAAGAGAGGGATCCTGCAGTTCTTTTAAGGATGAAACTTGGTAAATAGGCAATTTACTTACCTGTAGAATTTTGTAGAGGTGTTTCCACTCTTACAGGTGCAGGAATTATATTTGACAAGAAAAGGGTAAAAATGCTGAATTGTTTAATCAAATTGTGTAATTTATTAGATAATTTTTATCAGAGAGAAGAAAAAGAGGAAATGAAAAATGATGAAGGTTACAAATCCAGTCATAATGACCTTCCTTCTTCCACTTCTGTTTCTGCCTCTGTTGATCAAGATACTGTCATGTTTTAATTAGATCAGTTATGTCAGTGTAAGGATTGATTAAACACCAGAATTGCCATCTTAAACTCAGCCTTTCAAAATATTTCTCCTTTTTGATTTTTCTGATTTGAGGATTACATTTGTAGTGCAACAGTTTCAAAACAACTAAAAAAGAGTTTTTCAGTCTGAGGTAGTACCGTATTTCTCACATTTCTATATGATTAAACAGAGATCACAGAAACCCTGGAAGATTATAAACTCTATTGTCAGCTTTTATTTTAGTTTTTAATGTTAAGGGGATTTTCAGTTTCTCTGGTGCCTTCATTAAGCATTATTTGATCTTCAGTGTGTTCCCTTGATTTTGGGGTTAATGATGTCTTTTAATATCAATATCTGTTAGAAAGAGAAGATTCAGAGCATGGTCATGAGAATGGCAAGGAAATTCTTCTATGGGGAGAAATTAAGGAAGTACTACAAAGAGATAAGCAAAAGAAACTTAAAATATTTTCTGTTGCACTTTCTAAATATTAAGAAAAGGAACATCAAAGTAACTAAAAATCAAAATTAAATTTTCAAGAACTTACTTAAAGGCTCTGCATAGTTTTTAGAAATCAGAAGGGATGGCACAAGCACTTAATAGCATCAGAACACCTGTAAAATCTCATTCCTTCAGTATCTAATGAGTTTCTTTCTTCATGACTTTGATATAGAACACTTTATTTGAAGTCACTTCATTAATTTTAAGTAGTCTGTGTCTGAAAATATTCCAGCCTTGAACATAGGACTTTTGAGAGTTAAAACCAACTGCTGTAGAAAGTTATTATCTCCCAGATAAAATAGCAGATGCTGGCTCACAGGATTTTCAGCTTCGATGTGTTCTGAGGGGGTTTAGTTTTCTCCCAAGGATCTGTATATTGTAATTTTCACAGAGGAGAAAACTTTTATATCAGTGGGAAAGAATAAAATATGTCTGGTCATGTTCTTGGACTGCTAGATGATGCTGTAAAGAAAATAAATCAGTGTACAGAGCCAAAGGTGGGTGGTCAGGGGAAATATTCTGGCAGCTCTCATATGAGTTTTGTAACATGGATATCTCAGGTATTAAAAAAAGGTGATGGCAAACAGCTATGGATGTGCTGTCATAAATTGGATTATCTGAAGGCCACATTCTGAAAAGGATCCCTGCATGTCTTTCCAAATATTAAGAAACAAGGTATAAATATTTAATGTCATTTTAAGGAGAGGATGCTACAAAGCTCTGTCTGCTGTCATCTCCAGTTGATGAGATAACACAGGCACCATGGCAAGTGACAATATTGCAATTACTCGTAGTTAGCAGAAAAAATTAAGATCTGACCCTTGCTGTGGTGTCACCTGAACCAGCAAATATTTACTGTGGTTTGGACAGGCAGCAAGCAGAAACACATTGCAAATTGTAATATGTTAAGGATCATTAAGTTGATTGTGTCAATTTGTTAAAGTGCCAAGTAATGATTTTACAGGTAATTAGACTTTAACAGGCAGAAACAAATTTATGTCCTGCTTGTTTTTATGATGTATGTAATGATAGATATACCATCATCCAAGCTGCTGTTTTTAGGTACACAACACTTCTTAATGTCCTAAAGCAAATGAAATATTTCATGTCAGGGACTGATCAGTGACTGTATAAAACACATTAGTAGCTTTTCTTCTTTTAGCTCCTTTTAATCGAAGCTCATTGCTCATGTCAGAAAGATGGAATGGCTCAGGTTATTCCTGCTGCATGGAGAAATGGCAGTGAACCTCGGAGGTCAGGGGAGAAGACAATAGTTCCAGGTTATTGCAATTGTTTTTCTCTGGCTGAGCCTCACGCTGCCCTGGCAGATTTTGTTTGCTTTATTTCTCAGTGTGAATAGGGAAAATCTCACCTCAGGACTGAGCTGGAAAAGGAGTTTGTGGTTTAGCTGTGTTTGCAGAGCAGTTTTTCTATTTGCCTTTGTGCACCAGGACCAAGGCAAACCACTGGGATGTTTTTAAAAAACATTTCAATTGGTGAGAACAACCAGAGGTTTTCTGTCTCAGTTTCCCACCCCAAGTGATGATTGCAGCTCCTGAACTCTAGAAATCACATAAGAGGAATCATTACCCTGCAACCACTGCATAAATCTGTTTGAGGAGATTCCTTTGCAGGTTATCCTGGACTCAGGAACAGCAGCTCACAAAAAAATGTAACCTAGAAATTGTCCAGTTCCTACTCTTGTGCAATAACCCAGACTTGGAGTTAATTAAAGAGGGGCCCAAAAGGTTGCTTTGGTTTTCATCTGTGTTGTCATTTTTTGCTGCAGGAAGACAACACGAGGAGGGTGTAGATGCTCCATACATTTTTTATCACTTGGAGAAAAGCAGTTTTTTGTTGTTTGACTTTTAATAGCATCAAGCTTCCTGTCAATCAGCTCTATTGTTGGTTGAATTGATTACTGCTGAAATGTGGAGCTGCAGTCTGCAGGATGCTGCTGTTGTCTGACACTGCAGAAATGAGATGTTTACTTCAGTGGATTCTCAGATGTAATTGCAGTGTTGCTATTCATGATGATATGGTTAAAATTATGTCACACCCTTGGAACGGCAATTTTAAGTGGTGAATGATGATTTACCTGTGGCAAAAAACTGAGTAAAATTATCATTTTTGTGCCATCCCTTGACAGCTACAAGACGCACATTCTTTTTTCTTTATGGAATTCAGAGCCTGAACTTGGAAAAAATACAGTCCAACAGTTGATCTGCAAAAGGAAAAAAATTTTAAAAATAATCCAGAGGTTTTGTGTCTCAGCCCTGAAAGGATCTGCATCTTTAGAATACTTCTGCTCTCATCCTTGTACAAGGATGATTTACAGCCCTGATTTAGTTGTGTTCTGCCTTTTTTTTCAGCTGGAATTAAATGGTAAAGCAGACCTTGTACTTTCTTGGTGTAGTCAGTTTTGGAAAAACCTCATTATTGTCCCACACAGACATAGCACTGCTCATTTTACGGCAAAATTGTTCTTATTGCATTTTAAATAAATCAGTGAAAAATAAATGCAATTTAGGCTGATGTCGGGTTTTGTGTATCCAGTTACAAACCAGTGGGAGCTGAGCTGTGGCAGTGGTCAGGGGATGGTTTGATTTTAATAAAAAATCTGGGAGTGCTGCCTGTTCTCTATTAGATACTAAGTAAACATGTGCAAAATATGGGTTTCATTACTTGCTTTGGAAAATTGGGGATTTCAGCAATTTCTCTTTGAAGCTGCCCTATCCTGTGGCTTTTTCAGGAATTAAGAACAGGATTCAGATCTTCAGTTCACTGGAGCAAGGAGATACATTGAAAATTATAGCAAGAACTGAGGTTTTGTTTCAAATTTTATTACAACAGATGATGGAGACATCCTCATTATTCATTTCACTGAAACAGAAGCAAGTCTATGATAAGCTTTTTACAAATAGTAATTGAGGAACTTTTTGTCTTCATTACCCTTAGGCTGGGCAGTAATTTTGTCCACAAGAAAGGGCTTACATTCCAAATTAGGGAAAGAAGCACAAAACTAGACAAAATTTTTACCAGGGTTCCATTATGAATAATTATCCCTGGGATCTCTGCCTGCAGCTAAATTCTGCTACCAAATATCACTCAAGTCCTTTTAAACATGTTATTTTTACTGTTTTGAGGCTACACAAGTGAATCTGTCTCCCAATTAAAATAATTTTACTCCTCTTTTGATCATGCCTCATCTGGATGTCACCTGATTTTATTATGAGTAGTTACAGTGAGGTTCCTTCTTTTCTAGTCATAAATTGTTATATGAAAATAAGTGGATTCTTGGCCAATTATTTTTACAATTTAGACCCTTCTGTTTTCAGAGCCACCAGATGCCAGCAGAGTTCGTTGTGTGCATCTGAATTAATTTATAAACATTATAATATCTGTAAGGTAAATATTCAGTGCAGAGTCCAGTGCCAGTCCTGTGCTTGTAGGAGGCACAAAGCCCTCACCAACCAGCTGGAAATTCAGACTCACCCCTTCCATTCACTAACAGGAAAACTGGGTCTCCATCAGAATGATAAAATAAAATGTTTCATCAAATTTGCCCAGTGGGATGTCAGGATATCACCCTTTTGTTTTAATTATGAGACAGCACAAACTTGTCATCACTCTTAAATTCTCATCAAGGCAATTGCAAACTGCAGTTTGAGGATACGACACTTAGCCTTTCATAATTCAGAAATAGTTCCAGAATCCTGAGAGAATATGATGAAATAATTTCATATTCTTGGTGGTGGGAAGAGGGAAGAAACTTCACAAGATGATCACCTAGTACAAATGTCAAGATGCAGCAAGAATTGGCATTTGGGCACCAGATGCCTCCAAAAGCTACAGCCTGCTTTTCAGAGTCAATTTAGCTAAAAAAAGAGGGGGGAAAAAAGAAAAAGTCTGCTGCTTTTGGTCCCACTGCAGCCAGGCACTGAAATGAAAGGAGGCTGAGCTACCCTGCTTTAATCCATGGCTTTTAGTTGTAATTGCTCTGTGAGTGTGTTTAGCATTGTGCTGCAATACAGCTCCAAAATCCTCCCTTGCATCCTTGACCTTTGGGCTAACAATGAAGCACTGCTGAATCATGAACTCCCTGCCCTTATCTGACGGCTCTGACTTATTTTCTCCTGCAATATCCTTTACTTCTAGCTGTTACAAATTGTTGCATGTCCTGGGAATGTCTGGGTTCCAGGCATTTGATTTTCGTCAGGGCCTTCTCCCTTTTTCTGACAGCACCATTAAGGGAAGATATTCTTCAACCTCTGTTACTGCTGCCCTTTATAAGTGTTTTTTGTTTACTGATTGGGGGAAAAAGGTGATCTGTGTTTTTATTTGAGCTGACACTTCAGTGTGTGCTCCTGCTGTACCACCAGGTCCCCCCTGACAGGCTGCTGCTCCTTGGCACGAAGTTTAATTTGTAAATTGGTGCACACAAGGGCTTGAGATTTCCTCCTGGTTTGGGAAGATCACAGAATAGAGAGATACATTTAAATTATTTGAAATAGAATCTTTGGTGTTTTATTTCTTTGTAGCATTTTAAGAGATTTTCCTCACTAATAATTAATGTAACTTTTTATCTTGCCAATGGAGCAATGCCTTTCTTAAGCACAACTCAATCAAAGCACTGTGTGCTGAAGGATTTCTGATGATACAAAATTTTGATTTGCTGAGGAGATCAGCTATTTATTATAACCTTTAAATTTAAGAAATCTGTGGTTCATAACAATCCAAATTTTGAAAATGTAAATTATAAGAAATCCTCTCTTGTTTACACTTATTTTCAGATTATTCTGTTTAAGTTCAATCTTGGCTTGCCGTTTTTGATAGTAATAATAATTGCTGAAAAAGTTACTCTGAAAGCACACAAAGATGGTACAAGAAACTTCCACAGCCAGTAGAGATGGCTGCTACTACCTGTAGCAAAACTGTGCTTGATCTTGGGCTTTTATGTCTAATTTAGAAAGATTTTTTTGGGGTTTTTTTCCCCACTAAGCTTATGAGAGTCACTGATTCTGTGTGGTTTCAGCAAGAAAACACGACCAGGGGAGGATCCCTGATCCATCAGTGCTTTGCTGCCTGAGATTCCTGACTTTCCCCATCGTCCTCATTCAGGGCTTCCCCAGCTTAAACTCCCAGCCAAAACTGAGCTTTTGTCTCCCCAAAGCCCAGCACAAGAATCTGCAGCTGTTCCTCCTTGCTAAATCTCCCAGAAAGGGTCGTTCATAAGATTATGGAGCTGTGCTTCAAGCATTTATCACTGGTTCCCAATAAAGGGAAGAGAAGGATGAGCCAGGGAATCATCTGAAAAGAGATTGCTGTTGTGTCTTCTAATTAGTGCTGGAAGATGGGACAGAAAAGGTAGAGCTGGAACCAAAGAATAACATCCAGAATCCCTGGAGGTTGTTTTCTCTGTTTGGACTTGAATTTGTGAATGCTTTTTGGTTTTGTAGTTGCTATGCAATTAAGAGAGGCACTTCAGAAGTTCAATGAGTTTTAATTGTGTACGGTTCTCACTGTCCATGCAGAGAATCACTGTGCATTGACAGAGAAACCACAATAGCTCAGAAAGCAGGATAGTGATTTCTCCATGGTGCTTCCCAAGGATAACGGATTTCAGACTTACAAATTAGAAATTATCTTCTGGATTGCCTGCTGGATATGAAATAAACTGGTCTTAAACGTTTCATGTCACTAAAATCACCGTGATTACAGCTCTTACCAACTGACTGCACATTTGGCAAATTAGTTATTTGTGAAATTTGACTAAAATTAGCATCAAATCCTGACACTTTCACTACAAAGGGAAAGCTGCTTCCCAGGAAGGTTCTCACATGCCAACTGCATCTCATCTGCAAGTTCTGCACAAAATGTTTAAGGCTTGATCCCTTGTGCAGCTTCAATAACTCGTGTTCACTGTGGGGGCTGATCTGGATTTACCAGAGGTTAAATCTGGTAAATCTGGTGAATCCCACAGAACTCCTACTGCTTGTCGTGGTACCAGCACCACTGACATTGCATCAATTGTGCAAAACAAGATTTAGGTTATTTTAATTTTTTTTTTTTTTTTTTTTAATCTCAGAGTGCTAGAAGAGAAAGCAGGGAAATCCAGTCCATTATACAATATTGCAAGATTATCTGATGTGATAAAGGAAAACAGGAAAAGTGTTGTTTGCAGGAAGATTTTTCTGCAGGTACAGGGACACAGGAATGGGAATAGGCCTTTGAGGTTAATTCAATTCAAAAAAACAATTCAAGGTTATTGAAAATTACAGTATTAATTTCCTGCTCTTAAAATTATCTGAGATTCTTGCCACAGAGCCCTCTAGCAGAAATTGTCTGCAATAAGTCATTCTTTATTTATCACTTGTTAACAAAATATGCATTTAAATAATTAGAGAACACTGTCTCAAAGGAAAACATACACACCAGTTAAATTTGTTGAGGGAAAAGCAAGTTGATACATCCAGAGACTGTTGCAAATATTTCATTTTCTAGGCATTCCCACTGCTAGAATTTCAGAGAACTTAGGGCTTGGTTATCAGGAAAGGATGTGATGAACTGAAGAGCTGGCACACATGGTGAATGCTACATCAGAGAACTTTTCACATTGATATAAAGCTGTTTTATTGTTATGTAAATCTGTACATGGGAGCAAGGCATATAATGCCCAGGAAATAAAAAGTATCCCCTTTTAAATATGCTGTTCTCTCCAAGGGAGAGTGAGTTATGGTGTAACCAGGGGATTTCGACTAAAAGCATGAAGTCACTGTGTAAGTAAAGCACATTAAAGTTCTTCACAGTGTAAGGGCAAGCAGCAATCCCCAAAGAGTGCTTCCACAGACCTGCAACATCCATTACTGCACAGCAGCCTCACTCCCATAAAAACAGATTCGTAAAGTGAAATGGCATTTCTTTAGGTAGCTCTTTTATGAAATAGATTTTAAAAGACTCAACTCTTAACAAGTCATGCTTTTGGCATAATTAACAAGGAACCTTATTTAGCACCTGACTATTGCAGACCTGCTGCATTAAATCCAGGTTGATACGTGATTTTCTGGCACCAAAAGTGGAAATGTAGGGGTTCAGAGCCATCAAATGTAGGGGCTGAGGGAAATCTCATCAGTCACTTATGCCTGAACTCTTAGAGTCCCATGCAGACCTCAATATTTTCCCAAGCTCTTTGCAAAACTTCTATGCCACAGCCAACCTGTAGATCCCTTAGAAAAGAGAGAGCTGGATGAGAAAAGCATCTCAGAATGACTGGGGGGATGCATTTCTGGAGGGAGTCTTTGTTACAATGCTTAAAACAATTGTTCTTTTTCATCTGGGTCATATATTAACCAAAGCACGGTGAAACTATTAAATCAGGCATTTACTAAAAGGCCCTCAGAATTAGTTTAAAAATTGAGTAATTAGACCCATGCTGCGCTGGCATTACTTTTCTGATATTGTTTCCCACTGAAGCCCAGTTTCACTGCTGCACTTCCATTAGCTGCTCCCTGGAAATTAGCTGGGAAAGAATGCCTTATGTTTTCAATTATATTTTAATAGTAAAGAACAAGTTATTTTCTTCCAGCCCCTAAGAGTTAGCAGCAGAATGTGTAGCATGCATAAAATCAGCTTTGCAATCATTTTCATCTGCAGAAGATTGGTTTGCAATAATTTATCATTGTGAAGGGCTTATAATCAACTGGAATTTAGACTTCCATGAGATTGGAGTTATTTTTAAAAATACCTGTAATACAAAGTAAGGCCTAGCACCTTTTGATGAGCACTATTAGCTGGCTTCTGCGACTTGAATGGGAGTTGCAAAAAGAGCCTAATGAGAAAGGTACTATAAAACCAAATTAACTTATGTTAATGACTGACAGAAGTAAAAGAGCTTCCACCTTAAATCAGTTTACTTTGGTGCCACAGGAAGTACTGAAAAAATGTAGCAGTTAATTGTGTTAATGCTCAAATTTAAGAATAATAAAGGTAACAAAAAAGCCTCAGGAAAGAATACTAAATACCAGAAATACTTGTGAGTATTTCAGCTGTCTGAGGGGGGGTGAGATAAAGAAAATGAAATTATACTGCAGGTCAGAAATAGTGATCATTTTCTCTGAATTTTCTTTCTTTATATGCACTAAGTGCCGGTTTTGTGGATTTTCTTGATTAGATTGTGGATTTTTTCCATTTCTAATGTGATTTACTCTCAGTGAGTATATAGAACTTTGAATCATCGCTCCATTCCTTTTCCATATCCAGAGTCTGTCTGCAGTTCAGGACTGGATGAGTTTTGGAGTTAGGCAACAACGGAAAAACAGATCACATCCAGCCTTTATCTGCATTAATTTCGATAGATCTCTAACGTTTCTCAGTGAGTTCATGAAATTCACTGTCAGCACTGGAATACACAAGATTCCTACAAGGAGGGGGTGGCAGGTGAGCTGTAAAATTTGGGAGCTTTGCATGCAGAGGTTCCCACCTGCAGCTGCATCAGTTTTCACATGGTCACGATTTTCACTCGCTGACACAACAAACACAAGGATCAGTGAAGCTTTCAAATTTACATGTCGCTTTTAACACAGTACTCTCCCTATAAAGTCACTGGATTATTTCTGGTTTTATATACAGTAGAAATCCAATTGGGCATGAGAAAGAGTTCACTGGATGACTGAGGGAAGCACCTTCATGCTACCTCATTTCCCATAGTTATCACCTCTTGTTTCTCTACATTAGCAATTTCTGTAATCCTTTCCAGCAGGCAGCTTCCAAAGATTAGAATTTTTTTTTTCCACTCTAAAGTAGTCAAATGGAAATATTGCCATTTAAAATGAATTCTTCATGCTCTGTCCAGGAACTGTTTGGTACCACTTGAATTAATGGCGAAGAGTGGTTGCTGTGATTATCCCACAGCTTACAAAAGGAACAAGAGAGAGAGAAAATTGCAGCACTCACTCCGGAGGGATCGCTGGGATATTTAGGGAGATGCAACCACCTTTTAATTTGCTGTAGCCCTTGTGTCAAAACATGAGAGGACACTAAACTATCAGCATTTAAGAAAAGTTGGCAGACTCCAGGATTTGGGTGGCACTGACACAGAGGATAAAGGACATCACCCCAATGTGAGTGAGGAAACAGAATCCCCAGCAAAATTCTGTGGGAATGGCAGAGCTTCACAGCTGCAGCATCAAAAAGACAAAGATGACATTTTTTTGTAACTTGAAGAAATATTATAAGTCAAAAAAGAAGTATCAGATTGGTCACTCACTGGAGGTAGCAATGTGGTTGCTTTAAGAGGAAAATAGCAAGGCTCACTTGTTCAAAATATAACAGGGCAAAATATTCTGATTTTGGGACAAGAAGAAATAAATCCAAGTACTACAGAGCTTTCAGTCTGAAGAAGAGACTGACAAATAACATTTCACTTTTGAATTCTTTTTGATAACTTCAGTGGTTTGGGAGTTACCTGAGAAGGTCTTACAGCACCCAAATATTCCCACTGTTTCACTTTGAGACATGTTTGTGTAATGTGCAGCCATCCTAGATAAAGAAAAAAAATTTACAAACTGTTTTTTCAGTGACAATATTAAAATATAAATGTTCATTTGCAAGTGTTTGTGCTTTAAAAAGAGACACTTATAATTAAAAATAATGTCTTGTCATCTGTCTTCTGCAGTAGCTGTTGCTACACAAGAAATTAGTCTTTTACTGTGGATCCACATATTGTGGATTTGTATTTTGAAAAATGACTTGTGATTATTATGAACAGGCTGGCTGTAAATTAGCCTCTCTCGCTTGGCTTTATCAGAGAAACAAAGGCACATTTGGGTTTTTCCTGCTACCCCACGAACTCCTGTATTTGTGGCTTCTGAGAATCCACCACTCCACAGTGGCACAAAACTCAAATAACATTGAACTCTCATAAAAACAGTTTTTATAACCTATTCCACCTCTACTTTTAAAATACTTTGTAAATAAACAGTCATTAAATCATTTAATTCTTCCATCATGCAGTAGCTTCCTTAGTGGAAATGTCATCCCCTAAAGTTATACAAAGTAAATATCTGCAAAAAGAGAATGAGCTGAAATTTTAGGGATGGAAAAAGATGATTACTGATAATACCCTTGTCTGGTTCCCTGTCAACACAGAAGTGTTTCCTCAGAAACTTGGCAGGGTTTTGTTCCATCTCACTGTAAATAACTCAATTAATCCTTTTCCCTCATGGATTGCTAAGGAAGAATTCCACACTCCAGGGAGCTGAATATACTCTTTTTGTTTCATGTTATTTAACACATGAACTACAGGCCTGTAAAAGACTTTGAAACACTTTCACTGTTGTCATTCCACTCTTTATTCATTACCACCTGAGCATTTTGAAGGGCTTCAGTATCTTTGCTCACAATTATCATTCCTCCTCTCAATACATTTTTTTTTTCAGTTCTTCCCAGTGTAGAGTTTGTTTGTTGGATTTTTTTTATTTGTATAATTTTTAGTTGTTTAAATACATCACACACATTTCCTTTAATAGTATTGAAAAAAATTCCACCATAAGCATTCTCTGTAAGGACTGACACTACAATTAATTCTCTCAAGGCTGTTAATCAGAATAGAAGTGCAGACTTGTATTCATTTTCATGTTTATATGGATAAGTGGGGGTGCTTGGAAGAAATTTGAAGAATGAATTAAATATCACTGATTTGATCCCTTCTGTGTGGATATACCTTTCCTTTCATGTTTTTATTAGATAATTACATTTAACAATGCTTAGAGCTCTGCCCTGATAATAAAAGAAATTATGGGGGAAGTCTGAGTTAAACTGAATTTCTTAAAGAACATGGCATTTGGAGTCTGTTTTTCTAACTGTTTGAAGGCAATGGAAATGGAACTGCAGCATAAGGGCAAACCTGGAACTTTTGTGTGTGCATCATTTTTATTGTATGAACCACGCAAGAACAGTAACAGTGATGGGTCAGGTTTAGATTTTATGTCCTGAAAGTCATCATCATGATCTTTTAAGGTTATTTTGTGGAACTATAAAGGTGTCTTGCCTTTAGGGATTTTTGTTTATGTTTGTGAGCATGTGTCTTATATCATAATTTGTGTACAGAGGCATAATTAGGCAAAGACTTTATTTTAAATTTGAACAGCTCTGCAGTCATCACTTCCTGTGGAAATGAATTATGAACTGTAAGTCTGACAGTAAAACTTCTTTATTTCATGAGTTTCACTAATTGTTGGGGGTAAATCTGTGTGAGGGAGATCTGGGGCTGTTTGAAACTTTGGAGATGTTTTTTTAGAATTCCTGAACTAGAGAGAGCAGCACTTGTGTGGGTGCCCAGTGCCCTGCTGAGCCTGCCAGACATTTCAGTCCTGTCCACAGCAGGTTTGTGCTGCAGTGTTCTTTACAGTGAGGCATTAGCAGATTTTGCCCTGACACAGACAATGGATGGGCTTTGTTCCCATCCCCAGTGGCCTCCAGGACACAGAGGGAGCACAGAGGTGCCTCCAGTTATTGGATCCCTCTGCAGCTCTCTGATAGATGCCCTGGCAAACGCCGCTGAGCTCTGAAAGCTCATTTTATCTCCACTTACACCTCGCCTTCATCCACCTAGGCAGTACTTATTTAATTCAAGAGCCAATTTTTCCTTAATATTGGGAAAACCTGTGTGCTCTTTACCTAATTCTGGGATGGATGGAGCGTTGCTTTAGCTCCAGTCCCACCAAATCCATCAGTTCCTTCCCAATTGCTGCGAGTCTGAAATGAAGAACAGTAAATTGCTTTTGTTTCTTGGTATTGAAACAGGAATGATTTATGAACTGCAAGGTGGAACACTGTGGAGCAAATACCTGCAGAAAAGTCTTTTGGGTGCTGCTGTTGTTCCTCTGGCCTGTGCAAAGGTAAAACTGATTCTACCCTGTCCTGCTAATGCATAACTGTGGGTGAACCAAACTAACAATGGCACTGCCTATTTTAAATTATTATTTTTTTAATTATTATTCCTGCAATAACGACTATAAATAAAAAAACCAAAAAACTGATTAATCAGGAGTCTTGAAAGTGAAGGCTTTTTGATTCAATAGAATTGCAGAGTAAATATTAGACCAAAGGAACATGAAAATTAGTATTTGATGGAAGACAATAAAATACACCTTTCTCTCCGACTTTAAACAAATTGAACAAAGACAGCAATTGCAATAAGAAGAACAAAGCAGAAAGAATCCTGGTATCAGATAAAAGATCTCAAGTCTCAGGAAAAAAAAAGGCATTTTGTTACAGTTGCCATCTTTTTCTCAAATATTTCAGTATTTTAGCTTATGCCACCATCTACTGGTCACCAGCTCAAAGTGTTCAGCTCTCCAGCAGATTCCCTGAGGTTTTCACATAGATGTTTGCTCTTGACCTGAACCTTAGGAATAGATTTTATAAATGCCTTTTTGCACTGGCATAAAAATGAAAATTGGATAGAGTGGTAGAAATTGCTTCTTGATTACACACATGCTTTTGGAAACTTCAGCAACTTTCATTTCTGTGTGCAGTGTGGGAGCTGGTGAGAGTCACCTGTTGCTGGAAACTTTGGTGGAAATGTTAAATTTTAATTAATGTCTTACACGTGCATTGAAGGTTCCTATGGCACTGCTTCATTTGTAATTCATAAGATTTTTATCCTTTGGCATGAATTCGTGCATTGCATGTGCCACATCTAAAGAACAGGGTTCTGGTGTTAACAATCTATTTTACCCTCACCTTCTGCTTTTTCAATAAGCTGAAACAGAGAAATGCCAAAACATAGATCTTAAAATGTCAGGTCTTTAGATAAATTCCTGCAGAATTTACAATCCTTTACTATGAATTTGGGGTCTTGGCAAGCGCTTTCACTCATGGCATGTGAGAAATTGGATGATACAGCACCGAGTTCTGCACGGCTGGGGAGGGAAGGAGGTCATTCTGGTGATGTTTGGATGTATTTTGTGTAAGCCATGAAGTTTACATACACACCAACAAATAATAAGTGCCTGTGATGTTACTTCATCCTCCTGACTGTGACCTGGAGATTCTTCCTCAGCTCTGGCTGTCACTGGCTTTCTTTTTCCTCCCTCTCCCAGAACAAACCTTCCTTTCCAGCAGGAGAGGCACAGGCAGGTAATCTGCCTTCTGGAAAATCTCCACAGCAAAGCAGCTTGTCACTTCTGAATGTTAGCCAGAGTGAGGTAGGAATTGTGACAGAAATCTCCTTCCTACCCTAACTTCTGGTGGCTTCAGCTTGACCAGAGGATGTTCTTTGCCCCAGCACAAGTCCTGGGCGCTGTTTCTGTGCCCAGCCTGGGACATTTGTCCTGAAGGCCCTAAATCTGAGCTCTGGGGTTGAGTTTGAGTTCCTTTCACGTGGGAGGATGTGAAACACTTGAGAGCCCTCACTGAGTTCAAGAGTGGGTTAAATCACCACCACAGCCAAAACCGCTTTCACTTCAGAAGACCTCTGTGAACTTAAGCCAAGTAATTCATTAATGGAAATGGGAGCCTTTATTACAGACCATAATTTCCATGCAGCTATAAGCACAAATGAGTGTGAGAGTCCATCCCTGAGCATGCCTGAGTGGTTCATCCCCCTCCCATGCCCTGGCAATTTCTGGGGTGACAGCAGCACCCAGCCTGCTCTGCCCATGGCACACTCCCCATCTCAGCTCCTACCGTGATAACTTCAGGCCTTCCTGGGAATGGACACAGCCAATTAATTTCCTGTCTGTCCTTTTTTTCCTTGCTTAGCTTTACTAATGCCAAAACTAAATGTCAAGTAGGAAAATCTGTTTTGTCCCTCTAGCTTAGAAACAGTAGATAAGGATAAAATCTAAGCCAAACATCGCGTCTCCGGAGATTTCGTATATGACTAATTGCAATTTGGAAGCATATGGGCTTTTAATTAAGCTCTGTTTTTTACAGGCAGAACATACTCAGGACTGCAGTGGTGAGCACCCTTAGGGCTGTCAGGCTGTGAATTCCACTCTGAAAGTTGATCTGATAATAGAGGGGGGTGTGTTTCCTCTGTGTTGTCTTTTCCAGGCTGTACCTGAAGGAGGAAATAATCTGGTGTCAGGTCTTTAAAAAGCTGGAGGATACCCCTGCAGTCACCTCACTGGTAATTTGTCCTGTGCTGAATCACGAAGGTTTGGCAGGATAATGTCCTGTCCAGCAGCAGCTCTGAGATTGTACAGCAGGAAATCAAGGCAGCCCAGATTTGTAGCTAAATTGTTATTCCTTGTGATAAGTGCTCCTGCCTCCTATTTGTCACTGCAGAGGGCTGGAGCATGCATCACTCTGACAGGTGCTCTTTACTGCAGCAGCTCTGGAACTGGGTCAGGAAGGTTGATGGGTAATTTGTGCTTGGAAGGCCAGAAAGCAGGATAATGGGAAGGGAGGTGATTTTGAGTGGTTCTGTCCAAGAGTTCATTGATCTGCTGGTGTGGGTTATGATACAACACTTTCACAGGCACAGAGCTGCCAGCCCCACTTAAACCAGTTTTCCTGAAAGAAAAACCCCGATTCATGTCTTGAAAATAATGTCTTGTTTTTTAACGTCCTTTCCAAGGAAATTCAATACTGATCGGCTGTAGGTTTTTTTTAATCCCTAGGCTAAATCCAAGAAATTTTTTCTGAAAAAGTGAGCAGGATATATTGGAAAAAAAAAAAAAAAGAACTTTGCTTCATTACTATGAATTTAAGCATTCATTGTGGCTACAATAATAGCAGAGAGATCACAGGGTAAAGGAAATGGCATTAATGCCCCTTAGCAGGAAACTGCACTGTAAAGTTGATCGGGACCTGTGAGTGATTTGCATGCTAGTGACAGTCAGTGAGATGATAATTGTTCACTAGCAATTTTGGAATGAAATGAGCATTCACACAATTAAAGCTGTAAGTGTGTGCAGTTGATTGAGGAAGATCAGTTTGCAAAGCCCTCCTGTTTAAAGCGATCAGGTTTGAAGTATGAAGTCTTTCATCAAATGATTAGCTGGATCATTTGGAATGGCAGCAAAGGTGCCTGGAATTTGCAGTTGGAAGCACTGAAATGCCTGAGAGGTTTAAAAGCTGCTGGATACTCTCGAGCCTTGCCCTGCCTGCCCATGACCAACCTTGCTGGCTTTGCTTCCATAAAACCTCCCTTTGTGTCACCTTGGCCCCAGGAGTCCTTGGGTAAATACACCTGGGCTCTCCTAAAGCTTTGGGAACTGATTTTCGGTCCTCAGGGAAGGCAGTCAGGGCACCCTGCAGTTAAATACGGGCCCACAAAGAGCCATCACTCATATCCTACATGGAGCATCAGCTGATCCTGCTTATTCCTGGGACAGTCAATGGAGCAGAAATTCACTGGGCTGTCACTTCTTGCAGGGCTGGGCATCAGCACAGCAGGGTTCAACTGCTCACGAAAAACTCTTCTCATTTCTATTTCCTTTTCCCTTCTCATTTCCCAGTATAGACTGTGAATTAAAAATGTTACAGGTCAGAAGATGGTCTTACATGGGGACCAATGTCTTTTACTGGGAGTGATTAAAATTCAGAATGATTCTTGAAGATAAAAATAACAAATATTTTCTGGGTTTTTTTTCTACAAATAGTTTTTTCCTTCTTTTCTTTTCTTTCATTGGCTGCCACTGACATGAAGTGATTTACCAAGTTAGGCAAACAACCTTGAAACGCTGCTAATGAATTTCTAAATACTCTGAGAGCATGATCAAGAGCATGCTATAAACATAAAGAAACATTCCATGAAGGTATTGTTTCGCCTTTCAGACAGCATTTTGGCTCCTGGGGAAACTCTAGACAAAAAAAAAGCACAAAATGCTTGGAACCCTCAGAAAGGCTCCCAGCATGAAGGAAGAGCTTGGCCAGAGGAGCAGAGCCAGGATGTGATGGGTTGTTGTCAGAGCCAGGATTTGTTGGGTTGTTGTCAGAGCCAGG
>PYHW01009577.1:2845326-2905932 GCA_013186435.1 Turdus rufiventris
TGGTACCTCTCAGGTGTGCTCCAGCTCCACTGTGACCTGCCAGGAGGTGCCAGGCATTGATGGAGGTGTTTTATCCCTCTTTGGAGCCATTTAATTCACATTTGTCTTTGCAAATCTGCAAGGATGCCTTAATTAACCTGGGAGTGGGTTTTGAGTACATGAGAAACATCAGAAAGTTGTTAGGCAATCCTAGAACCAAACCAGGCTTTAAGGATGCCCTCTCTGTGAGAACCAGTGCTGGAATAATTCATGATCATCTCTGAAAATTTCAAGATTGGAGGTATAGATTTATTTAAATGGATATTTTAAATATGCAACATGAGAGCAGATAAAACGCTGTAACAGACTAGGTTTAAAAGCTCTTTCAAATCTCAGTTTAATTGCACTCACCTTACTGCAGGTAAAACTTAAATCTCCTCTCAGATTTCTAGTGCTCATAAGAGTCTTTTTCATATTTATTCCATAAAGTCTTAAACATTTTTATGAGAAAGAAATCTCCTACAAGTAGAATCACCATTCTGCAAAAGAAAAGCTTCAGAAATTGTTATGGAGGAATAACAGAACACATTCTGGATAAAGTAAGTGGGATGAATTAATCTCTCCCAAACTCTGATGATCAGAAACTACTTTACTATGTCTAGGGCATATAGTATAATGCTTGTCAGAACAGAACATAAATTCCTTTGACATAAAATTACAGTGTTTAATGAAAATAAGCTATAGATGGATGGAAGTCCTCCTGAATCCTCCGTCAACCCCACACAATTCTGAGAATAGTTGGCAACAATAAATATGGAGAAAAAGTGGAGATCTTTTACTCAATTTTACACATCATTTACTGTTCCTGTACTGGTTTCTTTTAAAAAATGGACATTTTCCAATGTCACATGCAGTGGCTTGGAGGAAAAGTTAGTTTGGAAGTTGTTTGGGCTGCTCAAAGTGAGCAGCTTGGGCAATATTGGGCCCATTAAATCCACAAACTCCCTTTTCAGAAACAGCTGTGCACTTTTCTTCATGAGAATTTATATAATTTAGTTTCACTCATATTAATTATTACAGGATGCACATGGAAATCTTCTGTTTAATAAAGGAACTTCTTCTACTCAGAATATTTTTATTCTTTTAAAATTTCCAGTAATTCCAATTTTATATATATATCAGTATATACTTCATGAAATTTTTGAGCAGCTTTATTATTATGAACTTGAGATAAATCCTCTGCTGTGTCTCTGTGTAGGGACATGGGGGCCAATCATTAATGAAAACAAAACTGCTACTGACAGGTGGGCTTTGAGAGGCAATCTTGGCAATAAATATAAACTTCAATAGATATCTCAGCATTAATTCATGAAGTCTTTGTGAGCAGCAAAAAACATTTGCATGAGCCCAAGAGGATTTTAACACCTTGGCATTGCCAGGTTAGAAGATCTATTTACATATGACATTTATTTGAAGATTTAGAACACTGAGAAAGATGAAATATTCTGTTGGATTTAGTTTGCTTTCTGTTTGTTGATTAGATTTTCAGTTCTGTGTATTCTTGGGGAGCAGAGGGAGAAAGGTTAAAGGGTTTTGTACATTAATTTTTTCACCACATTCTCCTCCTTAAAATGGTGATGCAACTGCCATTTAGGGTTATATTTTTCTATTGAATTTCCTTACTGTTTAATGACCACAGCCTGTTTTTTTCTCTTCTTCTTCCTGTATGATTTTGCAAGAGAATTACTTTGAAAACTGAAAATCATATTGGTTTCCTTGCTTCAAGAAATTTAAATTATGGTCATTGGTGTTTAAAAAAAATAAAATTAATAATCTTATGACAATATGTTAATCTGAATATTCCAAAGTACTTAATGAGTTAATGACATATTTTAATTCACAGATTACATTGTATTTACAGCATAGGGCTCTTGGGTAGAAAATATTGCACGATGCTCTTCTGATTTAGTTCAACTCTGCTGTTCAGAATTCCTGTCAATATCGAGATTTTTGGTTCATTCCTATTCCTAAGAGAGGAGCAGTGTGACTGGATCATAGATTTTCCCTTCGTAGCAATTTCTGCACTGAAATTTCAAGCAGCTGATTGAGTTTTGTTCCAGCAGAATTCTCAGTGTGCAGTTCAGCTGAGAACTGAAACTGGAATTTCAAAGCGTGGCCACTCCTGTGACTTTACAAAAATTCACCCAGAGCTGGGCCAGCATCAACTGAGCTCTGCACTCCAATTTCTGCCATGGAAGGTCTGCATTAGCATCAGTGAGCTACTGCTGAGTGCTAAGGTCAGCTGTGCATTTCATACTTCAGCTGCACAGGCAGAATTTTATTGCTTTTCACAGTCATGGCGCAGTGGAAAAGGCACTTTATGATGCCACAGACAATTAATTGAGGTACATTACCTAGAAACGGAAAAGGTCACACGTGGAACATAATTGACACCTCATAACCCCTATTAATGATTACAGAAATGCAAATTAGTACTTTTCACTTTCCAACAAGTAGCATAATTCTTCTCCAGCTTTGAATTATGTTTCCATTTGCTTACAATCTTTACTCCTTAAAATGTTTAATTTGCCTTTCCTTTTCAAGTAACCTGGGTCTACATTAAAAGTTGTGCTCTATATAAATTATACTATCCAGAAGAAGTCTATTAAGCTGCAATTATTTTTCTGTGCAATGGGCATAGAGAGAAAGAACTGATAAAAATCACACGTGTAATGCTTCAGCAACCTCCCTTCAAGGCTGCACGTGCTTAAACCTTTATGGGATTGCAGAAAAATGGTTTTTCTTCCAAACCTGACAATCTAAGAGAATATAATGTACTAAAAAATAAATTACAGTTTTATTTAGAGGTGTTTTGTTGTTATTGTGTACAAAAGGAGTAATCCTAGCACAGAGCATGGGGAGTTGATAACTAAGGGTTAGCTACTGGATTTGCTCCAGTCTTTATGTCCAGTTTTGTGTGGCCACTTAGACACTCAGATCCTACTGATTTTACTGTAAATAAGTTTATTGGTTTACTGTAAATACAGTTTATTGGCACTTTCTGGTGATTGTGTTAAAGCATCACTGCATGACATCAAGATGTGACATCACTGAACTGTGAGATTCCTTTTCCTCCCAGGCTTAACATTTTTAGTTAGACCAAGACCAAAGAGACATTCAGTGGAGTGTGAAATTCTTTAAGAGATCATTTTCATTTAATTATTTAAATTTTTTTGTGTAGCTGTACCTGAAATATAAATCCTCTGGTGCCCCTCTGAAATGAAGAGTGAGAGCTCAGTGCTTTGCTCACGCTTGGTCAGAGCTCATTGCACCAGGTCTGCAGCTGCTGAGAGCCACACTCAGCCTGAATCACCAGCAGTGCTGAGCAAATCCCCGCTGGTGGCTGCAAAAATCATCTCCAGCAGTTTCTGACCTTCCCAAATCTTACCTTGCAGAAGAATTTTAGAACAAGACCATTGATTTGGCTGTTTTTTCCCTGATGACTGCTGTGTTGATTGATAAAGTCATTTGATGGAAGAATTTCTTCTAAGGATGTCTAAAACCCAGGGTCATGCTGGGAACAATGTATTGGTTTGAGTTTTTAAAATTTCACATTTATTAAATGGTGCAGAACCTTCACCTCAGCTGTTGATAAATAGTGCAGAACCACCATGGCTCATTCCCCATTTGATTCATTGTGTTGCCTCCCCTCCTTATTTAGAAGTCATGAAAAATTCTTCTTTTGTCCCTTCTTTTTCCTTAAGACCACAAAAAGTCCGTGCTTGCACTGTGCAATGCAGGAGCATGGTGTTGATGAAGTCAGCTAAAGAATTTCCCTAAAATTTGGGGATTTAGAAGCCCTGCAGTTCCTACTGTCTTGTGTCACTAATATTTATTCTTTTCTCATTCCAAAATGCAAGGGTACTGCGGTCCATGGCCATTCCAACCCTGAACATTCATTAAAATAAATAAATACCATGCTTATGTCATTGCAATGCTTTTCCTATTAGCAGGCAACTGAAAATTAATTTCATTTAGTAAACCTGACAAAGTGGATGACACTTTGAATTGAAGCAGTTACATCAAGTTGCTGTCAGTCCAAATAAATGAATATGCAATAGAAAGAACCACTTTTTCTTAAACATGTTATGCATTTCAGTATCCTAGTTAGCATTTTGAGTTTTAATGTTAGTGTTAGCTTTTGGAGTAAATGGCCACAGCTTCCATCCCCCAAGGAAACAGGATTCCTCTGCAAAGTCACCACACACAGACAGAACTTCCCCTTTGTAAAAGCTGCATGCATTTTTTTCCCAGTAATATAATTTTCTGTTAAATCTGTTACTACTGAGACACATAATGAGCTTTTAAACTTTCAAAATACCATAAAAGTAATGGATATCTAGTCAGATACACCACATCTTTCTTTCTTTCAAAATGCTGCTTCAGCCCTATTTTGAATGTTCTATCCAATGCAAACATTAATTTCTCTGAGGCTGAAATGCAGTTTTTCTCCTTTCCCTTCCTCTGAGCCAAACAGTCTGTTGTTTGGGGTATTTTTTACAAAGTCAACATTAAATTAGTGATATTGTAACTCAATATCATATATAAAAATTGATTTGCTTTGTAAAAATAGCTTGGAGTGCCATTACAGCTGTACTGGCTAGACTGGGTGACTTTCTGAGCTATCACCTGTGGCAGACTGAAAATAAAATATGTCTGAAATTCAAGAGTGTTTTCTCAAAGACCACTGGGCAAGGAGAAAATAAATTTATAATACACTGCATAGAAATTTGATTTTAATATGCAGATCACTTTTACATTCTTTCAGTGTCCCTTAAAGTCTTGACTCTGTCAATACGAAAACATTTTAAAATGTTTTTAGCTGAAAAAATAAGTTATTTGCATGCTCAAATCAAGACCTTGTTTCTTGCAATTATCAATCAATATCCAAGCACAACTCTACAAAATTCTGTTTAAACACTTACAAATATCTGTTCCCAAATGAGAATTTGAGACTAAAACATGTAGCTCTGCATTTTAAATAGTAACAACAATGAGCTATGTAAATGAATTAGGGGATATAAACCAGTCAAGATAATGAGAATTATCAAATCAGTTTCCAACCAATATTCCTGAAACAAATTTAGCAGAGTTTGCTTTCATCTGCAGCTACAGTACTTTTATGAGAAGATGCCAGCATTGTAGTGGACCTTGCATTATATCTGAATAAACTCAATAGTCAAAAGATAATTATAAGGGTTTTATGATGACAACCCAGTGGAGAAAATAGAAAATTAAAGTTAAGTAAAAGAGGCTTGACTATGGAAAAAAAAAAATACAAGGAGATACCAAACCAAAAAAATATATGTAAAGTGAAGTTCACAGAGATTGAGATTAAAATTTAAGAAAATTGCATTACATTTTAGATTTTGTTGGCTTTTAACCTTTTTTAAAGGCCCTTCAATTTTCTAATGCTAAAGGAAATAAAAACCTCTTGGCATTTAATCACCATGAATTTAAACTTCACTGTTATATGTGCATGATAGATAATTGAAATGTGAATTTAAATACAATTTTCAGCTCTAAGTTACTAAGTATAGAATGAAACAGATTCCAAATAAAACGTTGCATTCTGATCTGACAATTCTGGTTTTGGAAGGAAGAAAACAGGAAAGCAGTCTGTAATAAATGCTCTTGTATACACTTAGAGCTTCATTGCTCCTGCTTTGCTTCATGGGCCTTTTTACTTCTTGTAGTAAAGCATCAAATGAGATTTTTATATTGTGTTTTATTGTATTTTAAAGATCAAATTAAGTTTGACAGGTCCCTCAGAGGAATTACTTTTTAGGTTTTTATTTTCCTACTCTGTAGTGTCTCTGTTAGCTCCTGACCTCCTCTGTCCAATCTCCCCCAGATTTACAGGATATTGTTAATGAAGTGTGTACAATGCTGCTCGGGAAGAACGTACCACAATGATTTTTCTTTATTCTTGCAGCATGTTTGATTCCATCCAGCAGCTGCAGGCCCCTTTTCCCACAAAAGAATCTGATTACTGTGATTAAAATGAATTTTTCTTTATATGGCGCTCTGTTTTCCCGAACTGAATCAGACAAGCACATGTTTTTCTGAGCATCGTGCAACACTTAAGGTTGTAAAGACACAATCATCACAAGACTTTTTATTTACTATTGTTCAGCACAAACAGTGCAGAGTGAAAGGAACTAATGAGGTCTTTGATAATCAATTCTTATCAGAGATGCCTTGGGCAGAATGGGGGTTTTCAATTATCATCAGTTGTTCTGTAGCTGTACACAGGCTTTCATTTTTTCATCTAGAAGTGCTGATTTTATCTTTATTTTAAGAAAGATTAGCTTACATTTGAATGTTTGAAATTAAAACAGTTTCCACTTGGACTGGCTTGGTGACAATTGGCATTATTTTGTCAAGCATGATCGTGGGTGTGAGCCCTGGCAGATAAACACTGAGCTTTAGGAGGCAGGAAAGCCTTTGGCAGGAGAGGTTTGGAGGGTTTGAGGGCAGGATGTTTGTTTTTAAGGAGGCTGTGAGAATAGAAGTTAGGCAATGCCTGGAGGAGCCTCTAGGGAAATGATATTTCCAAGCTTATTGGAAGATAGCTCCTGTTCGGTGAGGAATAAAAAACCAGGAGACTTGTTATATAAACAGCTGCATCCAAATATTAGCTCTGGCTTCTAAAAGGGACCAGTGGACGCTGAGGAGTTTGGGAAGCTGAGGCAATGAATCCATTTGGGTTTTTGTCTCTCCATCTCTGCTGCCTGTGTCACAGAAATAAAGAGGTTTTCTTATGGAGTTTATTTTGCCCCTCAGTCGCAATTACTGAGAAATGTCTTTGGTGGGGGGGAGGTGTCCTGGAAAAACAAAAGCAAACTTTGCCATGTACTAGTGGTGGTTCATAACAGTTTGTTAATATGTTTTAATATATTAATATATTTTAACCTCTCTATAGAGCATAGGCAAATGTCTCTGAGCTCAGAATTATCTTGAGCTGACAGAAGCCAGTGAGGAATAGGTATCCTTTTGATTAAAGTATAGCAGAGGGCCAGTTTCAAACGCTCTAACCCTTCACTTTCCCCAACATTTTTTAAATTATTGCTTTTATTTTGAGGTATATAATATCTTATGAACAGTATAAAGCTGATTGTAAATCGATCTCTATTTTCCATAAAAATAATTTGCAAGCTGTATTTTTTTAGTGTTGTGTTTCAGAACCTCTTTCTGAATTCTGGAAGTAGGATCATTGAATTGTCCATTAATTGGAGATGACAAGGAAAAATACTGATAAAAGCAAGTTGCAGCTCTGTGTTTACAGAGAGGTGAGCTGAGGTGAGACTGCTGAATCCTGGAAAAGTTTTATCCAATATCTGGGAGCAGTCCCTGTTCCCTGGTGCAGAGGAAAGATGAAGCCCTGCTTTGTCCCCTATAAAAAGAATTGTCAGGACAGAAGGAAGTTTCCTTATCTTTCACTTAAAGCACATTGAATTCACCTCTGGCTCTGTTTTGTGACTCCCCTAGTATGGAAAATGGGGAAACAGAGCAAAACCCATTTTGTATTTTATTTCTGTTTTTAACACCTATGGACATGTGTGCATTTTCTAAATGACAGAGCTGTACGATTCTACCCCACATCAGGAACTGCAGCTTGAAAATGTCTGGCTGAAGTCAGGGGAGGTGCTGTGGGCTACCTGGCTGGCTGATGGGCTAGTGGGCCAAAATAGAGCCTTGGCTTCATCCACCTGCCCACATCGTTGGTTTCATTCACCTGCCCACACCATTGGCTTCATCCACCTGCCCACATCGTTGGCTTTCCATCCCGAGCCTCTGCAGCAGAGAAATGGGTTCCAGGATTTGAGCTCAGTGAAACCAAACACGAACAAGTTTTGGTTTCCGTGTGCCAACACCCAGGACAGGCACCAGGGCAGTGATCCCAGCTGCTGCTTTGGGAATATTTACACAAGGGGCTTTGCTGTAACTCAGTAAATTTGATTCCAAACTTTCCTGAGGGGCTCAGCAGTGTCTGTGTGAGCGTGTCTGTCGGGCAGGTGCACTAAGGAATGGAGGAGGCTCTTGAGAGAATCAAAGAGTGGATTTATGTTTCAGGGATAAATATTACAACAAGGTAGCCTCGTGTTCTCTGAGGAAGAACCAGGATTCTCCAAAAATTGTCACACAGCACCATCTTCTGAGCAGAGCCTGAATGGCAAACCAAGCCTGAGCTGAGCTCAAGTCTCGCTCAAACCCCCAGGGCTCAAGACTTAGCCAGGACTGAGGGAAAACTTTTATCCAATTTACTGAGGAAGAGGATTCATCATTAAGAAATTAGTCTGAGTGTCATGTCTGCTCTCAGTGAAAAATTCATGGGCAAACATCAAGCAGCTCTAAGGAAATTCACACTGGAATATCCCGTGTGGAAAATGCAGAATGTGTGACCCTGTCAGGGAAAACATCTCATGTTACTGCCTGGATTGAATAAATCCTTACCCAGTTTCTATAAGCTTTGCATGTGGGCTGTTCACTCCTTGGTTTGTAAAATTTGAGGACATCCAGTACTGATCAATTGAGATTGTGCTTTAGTATAGCTCTGCAAGAAAATAAAAATTATATTCTATCAGGAAAATAATTAATTTTCATTGTGACAGCTCTAAATAGCTTTAATATTGCTTTCCTCCAGGTATCACTGCTAAAGTTCTGGGATGGATTTTTCTGGGTTTATCCTCTTGGCCTAAAGATTTCCTGTTAGGCACAGACACGATCAGGCTGCATCTCCAGCCTTTCCCAGAACTAATTTCAGGGATAAGTGGTATCCCTGCTCCCCACACATTATATTTACATAAAGTATCATTGCTGCTGCAGTTCATGTAGAGGTTATCACCCAAACCCTCAAATTCTCTTGCTGTCTTTCCTTCCACCTTCCTGTTAAGAGCCCCGTTTCCTTCTGTGGAGTGCTGGTTTCCTTTCACATGGTTTTTCACTGCTGTACAAATAATGTGGAAAAACCAAAACAAAACCCTTAATGTTCAGTACTAAAACCACCATACCCTTCCCATCCCTGCCCTTCTTCCCATACCTTTATTTATCTTGGTGTTGTTACTATAATATTAAACCAAAATATTTCTGTAATATGCAACCTTAAACTAAAAATTGAAGAAGTGAGCTTGTAACTGCAGCCTTGCCAGAGAAATAGAAATGAGACTATCCCATCTCATAGCACACACGCGCAAATATTCATATTCTCTGCCTCAGAGACTGGGTTTCATGCTAGAAATTTATTAAACTGATAAATAGAGCTGCTTTCTGCAAGCTAAAAGCATGACTTTTCTTTTTGGCCTTATGGTATTTTTCACATAATCAAACCTCATGACATGATTTTTTAGAGGGTTGTAAAGAAAAACAAGAAGTGTTCTAATACTCCTTGTGAGCCTTTATTAAATTACAGAAATGGCAGTGTGTATTTTGAGAGACATTTAAGGGGATTGTTTATATCCAACTGTTTTCCCTAAGTGTTTCATGTCTTGTTTACTGATAGGGCATTTAATAAAATCCGCAAACTGAGGAGGGGACAAAGGCTGGGGAGTTCCGTGTCATCTCTCCTGTGTGGTTGGATTAAGGAGCTGTAGATTGAGCAGGTTTTTGGAGCTGAGTTTATATTTATAAACCTCTCTCTTGGCTCAGTGGCCATGGCTGCTTCCTCTCATGTAGGCTTCTGCCTTCTTTTTCCCAAGAAATCTTCAAATTCCCTGCAAAGGCTCAGAGGATCAGGGCCATTGGCACTGGCAGTCTGTCAGTCTGTCCTGATGCGCCTCTTGCACATGCTGGCATCAGTTCCATGGTTTTTAGTATCATTTTTATGTTGGAATTTTAAAAATGACCATTCAATTCCAGTGCTTTCCAAAGAAGACTAAAGCCCACAATGCTGTGCTGGTTACTGGAGGCAGTGGTGTGCTGTTTTAGGAGAAAAGCATGATTCAGAGCCTGGAAAAGAATCCTCACAAATCCTTGTTCTTATAAAAGATTGTGCATGGCTGTTGCAGGACCAAAGCAGGATGGCAAAGAATAGGGGGGAAATGTTAGAATCTGCATTGTTGTCTAAAATTTAGTGTTTGCTGCAAGAAGATGTTCTGGAGAGGTCAGACAGCTTCCCTGTGCGATAAGGAGAGAGGAGCAGCACCTACCTCCCTTTCCCTGGGCAGATTCTCTGTCTGTGCCTGGCCCTTGTGTTTCCTTCAGATTCTTGATCTGCTGGGAAATTAAAATATTTCCTTCCTCTAATGTGACTTCTGGAACCCATGAGCTGGTTTAGAGTTCATTTCCCATTTGCTTGGCAGGGAGGATTTTTGTGCATCTTTTGTTCTCATAAAGTACAAAAATGAGATTGACTTTTCTGCATCTTCTAGTTTTGAAAGGGTGTAAAATAAAGACCACAAAGGTGTTAAAATATAGTCCATATTTTCTTAGCAGAGAAAGTAAAGTTTATTTGAATGTAACATGCTATATATATAAACATAATTGATTTTTAAAGTTAAAAATGTTCTTTTTTTATAAATATGCTTATGAGAATTTTTTTCTTTAGAGGCATTCAATAGGTTTAATATTATAAATTTGTTTTTAAAATAGTACATTGCTAAAATCTGAAACCACAGTATTCTATCAGGAATGTTGGCCTACACATCCAGAGGTTTTTGTCTCTGTCCTGAATTTTCTGGTACTGACAAAACAACATAACAAACACTGAGGTGGATACTGAGCAAATATTGTGCTTTACAGCATAGAATATCTTACATACATTCTTTTTTCTAGAATACAATGTCAGCATTTGAAATTATATATATATTAAAAAAAAAAAGAAATTAAAGCAAAACAGTAGAAATTGGCACACAAAAAGAAAATATCATGCATGTGGAATACTGTGTGCTGTTTTCAGGTGATCCTTTTCCTGTTTGTTCTTTATTCTTATCATTCCACTAATTCCAGCTGGAACATAAACATGTTTAAATAAATGGTATTTAATGTTACACAGTGGGTGTGGTTTATTCCTCACCATTTTTCTACTGTACATGAGAGAAAGCTGGTAATCTTCAGCTGAGGTCAAAGATTGTCATATCAATATGATATAAAATTTCATTTTGTAACTTATATTCAAGGAATGTAATTATGTGATTGTTTTAAAATTTAATGCACGGTTATTATCCCAAGAATAGTCAGATCAGTTTAACACATATTGACAGATGGTTAGTGAGCAAAGAGAAATCCATGAATAACCTGACACACACAGCAGCATTGAAACATCACAAATCTTTGCACTGAAAATGATTGCAAATTATATTTGCATTATGTTTTGACAAAAGAGATTTCTTTCTGCTGGCACACAATAATATAAAGGTACCTTAACCCTACATCAAATTAACTTGAATTATTCAACTCAATACACTGGTAAAAATGGAAATTCTGTCACAGTTCTAGCAGTGCTGGATGGCAAATAAACAAATTGTCTCCTTCTCTGATTTGATCTTAAAGTTAATTTAGGAGTTTAATTTCCGAATATAGAAATTAAGTTGCTTCTGCAGAGAATATTCTGTTGACAGTAATATTTAAGAGCAAATATTTCTTTTTGTGCGGTTCCCTGTTGGAGGTGTTTCATAGTAATTTTAATTTCCTTAAAATATAACAGCTTATTTTCGTAAAGTTTAGCATTCCTGACAACATAGAAAGAAAAAAATTTTGAAATCTTATACACATCTCTCACTGCTGCATTTTATAAATAAAAGATACACTTTTGCAACAAACCTGAACCATTCAAACATTTAAACCATTTTACTGGATTTTATGAACTAGGCATAATAAAGTTATTCACTTCTGTGAAATTTTCTGATTTTTGGGAAGTGGGAAGACACTCCTGTGCTGTGATTGTGCGATGGCTCAGGGATGAATATTGGCTGTAAGGGAGGGCTGCTGAGCTGTGTGCAGTCTGTGCTGTCCTGGAAAGGTTTCTTGGCTTCTGAGACTCCCCTCAGTTCAGTTTCATGATCATTTACAGTCCTCAGGGTAACTTCACAACAACAACACATGCTCCAGCCCTGCCAATGTTGACAGGAACTTCCTAGAAAAGAAAAGGAAAAAGGAAAAGAAAAAGGAGGAAACATTTTTAGTAGCGTGCTATGGATAGGACTAGAAGAAATTACTTTCATATTAATAGGAAAGCAATTTGTTTACTCAAACTGATGTAATGCTAAAAAAATTAGATTTAACTAAGGTATGAAAACACAGATTGGGCTTTTTTGTAAAATTCAATAGCTCCTGGGTTACAAGGGCACAGCCTGGTATTGTTCCCTTGACATATTCATAAAGCCTTCACATCCAATATTCCAAAACCACAGATTGAGTGGCTGCAAAAGCATCTTGGCAGTCCAGGCATTTCCTCTTGCTCTGAGTGGGGAGGGCCATAGATATGAAAGTTTGAGGGTGGAATCGCTGACAATTGAGTCAACAATTCAACAGTGACTCTAAGTGCTTAAAACCCAAAGTGATTTGTGCAATCTGCTTTGCTTGCCCATACCCCCAGTCTGAAAAGTTTTATGTGGTTATTTTCCAGGAGAGGAAGCTGATATTTTATCCAAGCTCACCTGCAGCATTGCTGCATCCCGACCTGTCGCGTTTCACCAAACCGGCGATAAGTTTACAATTATTTGGATAGAATTATTCCCAGCTGCTGAGAGAACCCCTGTAATTTCTGAGGCATCACTTGTGCTCCCTTTACCTCTGTCCACTCGTTGTTCTGAGCATCGTAGGACTCCACGGTGTCCAGGTAGGAGTGCCCATCATAGCCCCCCACTGCATAGAGCCGGTCCCCCAGGGGACAGATCCCAACCGCGTCCCGCGCCACGCTCAGCGGGGCCACCGTGGTCCAGGCATCCGTTTTGGGGTCATACCTGGGAAAATTGGGGATCAAAGTCAGAAAAAAGGCATGCTGGAGGCACATTTCAAATTTAAATTGTTGATATTTTATATGCTCGTTTTGTCCTGTGTTGCTGCTTGGATTGCACTCAGAAGAACTGAGATGTGATTTAGTTTTTTATTCACCAACAGCAGGGGCCACTGTGGTCCAGGCATCTGTTTTGGGGTCATACCTAGGAAAATTGGGGATCAAATTCAGAAAAAGGCATGCTGAAGGCACGTTTCAAATTTAAGTAGCTGATATTTTGTATGGTTGCTTTGTCCTGTGTTGCTGTTTGGATTGCACACAAAGGAACTGAGATGTGACTCAGTTTTGATTCACTCACTACAGGGGCCACTGTGGTCCAGGCATCTGTTTTGGGGTCATACCTAGGAAATGTGGGGATCAAATTCAGTAAAATGCATGCTGAAGGCACCTTTCAAATTTAAATTTCTGATATTTTCTTTTTTTTCCTGTGTTACTGTTTGGGTTGCACTCAGTAGAACTGAGATGTGATCCAGTTTTTGATTTAGCCACTAGAGGGGCCCTCAAGCACATGGAAAATGCCCCTGTGTTCACATTTTGATTACAGTCTCTCCATCTCAATTACATCAAGCCATCAACACATCTAAAACACAAATGGGACCTGAGGGAATGATAGCATGGCCACAAGTTGACTCAGCAAAGTTAATTTCAATATATTCTTATTTTCTTCCTCTGAAAAGCTTTTGGTTTTCTGTTCATTGTCAGAATTAATGTTTTCAGAGAAGTTTATCATAAAATAAGTGAAATATCTTGTGCAGTAGCTCTACGTTTCTCACATGAAATGCACGGCAGCATCTTACATTAATATTGATTTTACTTCTGATCTATTCCAATAAAAATTTCAGTGAATTCCAGGCAGTTCCCGCTTTTCCCCATCTAACTGAGAACAGAATTTGGCCCTTGTTGCTCACAGCAGGGTTTAACACCCACTCAGTTTTCCTTTCTTTTCCCCAGATGACAAGACTTTGTTATATTTCTTTTCTTTTTTTTTTATCAGTATCAGTCAAATTATTGGAAGAACAACTGAGAAGTATTTCATTCCTACAGCACATGGCACAAGCAGGCTAAACCTGAGTTCTGGCACTTGAGAAATAGAAAGGTCACACATTTTATTTGCCCCAGTGCTTCAGTTGCTTTTACCTGACTCTTGGGTAGCTCAGGCAGAAGGGAGGAATTTTCTGCTGAGATTTAATTCTTTTGTTACCACAAAAGTGTTTGAAATCAGTTATTCCTGCCCAAAATACTATTTTAAAAAAGAGGAATGTATTTTACAAACACAGTATGACGATGGTGAAGAGAATTTATTCTATAATCCCTTCCTGGAATGTAAACAGGGGAAAAAAAATTTTAAAAAAAATTAAAAATAATAGTAATAATTTCTTACCTTTCTACACAGTCGGACAGGCGGGAGCAGTGGTTGGAGGCAGGAGCATCGTGGCCTCCCACAGCGTACAAAAACCCGTTGTAGGTGGCCACACCAACACCTCCTCTCCTCTTGGACATGGAGGCACAGAGGCTCCACTTGTTGGTGTGAGGGTCAAAACACTCCATGGATTTCAGGCAGGAGCTCCCATCTCTCCCTCCGACGGCGTACAGCCTGGAATAACGACCCACAAGCAGGAAAACTATTTCAGTCTTTATTCTCCCACTGACAAGGATTTTATCTGGCTGACTTCACTTTAAAATTGTCATTACTCCTGTTATTTGGTGTGCTCTGGAGCTGCCTTTGCTCACAGGTTTTTGTGCATTGTATGAAGTTGTATTCTTCACTTGCAGTGGAAATGTTCAAGCAGCCACATGTGAAAATTAGCATTAAAAATACCGTGTTCTCTAAATGTGAGTAACAGAAAGAATTGAATTGAAAGATGCTGCATATGTTTGAAATACATGGTAGCATTCCTTGGGACAGGGTTACAGAATATTTGGCATTTTATCACATTAAAAATTTCTCCTGGGCAGTTAACTTTAATAGCTTCAATAAATAACAAAAAAAAATATATATATATAAACATATATTAAATATATTTTCCTCCAAGTCTGTATTTTCTCATCAAAAGGCACCACCTTGAGTCATTTTGTCTATTAGCCCAAAGGCACTTAGCAAAAAATTGGAGATTTAAACAGCTGAAGTCGAGGTAACTTTTAGGGATAAATTGTGGTAACCCATGTTAAAAAAACATCAGGGGTTTTGGCTTTTTGTCAATGAATTCTACAAAGCCTGAACTTCTTTCTGGTCTCAAGCTGACTTGGATGGAATGTAACATAAGATGTGTTCAGGTGTTGAGTGTGCTCCTTTTTCCACTCCCTTTCAGACCCTTTTTATTGTTTTCTGTCATTAAGTTGAATTTATTTAGTCCAGCTTATTAGACACCTGGGGAACATGTGGACAAGCCCAGAGTAAATCAAGTAAACCAGACCAGCTGAATTTTCCTTTAGAAGTGCCTGTTTTATTCCAGAAACTTTAAAAGCTTTCAGTCTTCTCTGGTGCATATTTTACCTTTGAGGTTCTTGACCATCACTAGAATAATAAAAAATCCCCAACTCTCTCTCTCCCCTAATATTTGTTCAGTTGATAAAATTGACTTTGGTTGTGCAGTTTGTTGTCTGATCCACACAGAACTTGAGGCTTTGATTTAATATCTTTTCACATCTCGCCACTGATAGAGCCTGCTTGTTTACACAGCTTTCACAGGGCAAGGAAATCTCTGTATATACAAAGTGGTTGGTTGGGATCCTTTGTTTTCCATAACATGTCTACAAACACAGCGGCGTTTCCCATTCTCTAAGGAAAAGATCAAATATAGCATCATTGACTGATGTTTTCAATGGACCATTTATTGGTACAAAAGTGCTGCTCCACAGATATGTAAAGGCTTTTTTGGTGGGGCTGAACAGGAAAAAATATAGTGTGATTTAGGGAAACAGGAAAAGGAGAAGCATTCTCTTGGTTGGACCACAGCAGCAGCACTGAGTGATGGACATTTGATCTCCTGGTATGCCAGAAATTACATCAGCAGACTAACAGACGTGATTTAAGCCCTGCTGGAGACAGTTTGTATCAGCAATGATTGGGAGCAGAGGTAGGATTGGGCTGATTTCCTCTCTGACAAAGTGGTTTCCTGCATGCTGTTGCTGTGGAAGGCACCAACAGGAGTTTCTGGTGGAGTTTCTGCTGAGAACATTTCCTCTGAGGTACAGCAGGGCCCTGGAGAGGCAGAGCTACCCTCTGAATCCTGCCTGGTATGAATGCAAACCCCCAGCTTGCATTTACAAATATCCCTTTGCTGGCATCTTTGTTCCTGCCTTTTATCCTGCTCTTTCTCAGGAATTTACAAAGTGATCAGGGAAGCCAGTGGCAAAGTTCCAGGTCTGTAATTGAGTGTTCCCAGCCCCTACAAACTGCTAAGGGTTTGCAACAGGTTTGAACAAAAAATGTTGGCTCAAACCGTATTCTCCATAACCCGAGGCCCTTTACAAGGCTTTTGTAAGATCCGCACAGTTGTCTGCTCCCATGTAAAAGTGTTTGAATGGCTTTAACACCTTAGCAGAATGTTTAAATACATTAACACTTGATTTTATGTATTTAAGCAAGAGATGGAGGGCATAGCAAATCTGGATAGGATGAGATTTATAAGAAAGAGGCTGCTTATTCCATACCTAATTGATAAACTCATCTTCTTTCCATTAAACACATCATATACCTTCAACATTTTAAAAATTGGATGTGAATTTGTATGACAAAGGAAAGACTTCCTTTCCATACACATTAAGTCTATTTAGACACAATGATTTTAAAGCGTAAATATAAACTTGGAGTATTATTTTTTAAGTAGCTGATTTTATATCCCCATATGTTACATTCTAGGTAAAATCCTGACGTGCATGTAATAACATTTTCACATTGTAATTTAAAATGTGTTTCCAACCTGACCGCAAGGTTGACATCAATTTACCACACACTCCTGCGCATTAGATTTTCCCTTTGTTTCCTTGGGGCCGTGAATAACCACAAACCTAAAAACACAACCCAAGGAGCTGCATTTCCCAGGAGGGAAGCGAACGGGAGCCCAGAGGGAGGTTTTGCTGCTGCCATACTTGCTGTTGAGTGCCGCCACCCCGACGGTGCTGCGCGGGGTGGACATGCTGGCCACGTAATTCCACTGCCGCGCCTGCGGGTCCCAGCGCTCCACTGTGTTCAGGTAACTCCAGCCATCGTGCCCTCCAACTGCATACATGGGTCCTTCCAGCATTGCCACTCCTGGAGAAATGGAATTAGGGACAAATTAGCTCGCGGTTTCCCTGACCAGCGGCGCATTCATCCCGTGCGTTAATTCCCCGTGTGCAGATAAGTGATTTCAGCTGGTATTAAAAGATCTGAAAGCTGCCTTTTCATTTGGAAGAATAAATAAAGATAAACAAGCACTTCACATGCAGCATTCCGCTAAATAGCCATTATCTTTTGCCAGAAGATTAGAGGAAAGCTGCTTTAGTTCTGATGTTCTCTTCTTGGACTTTTATCTCTTTCACTTCTGGCGACCTTGCTCTGAAACAAATTTGAACCCCTAACTGGGAAATGATATTATTCTCCTACAAAAAGGCAAAACTTGAGTCAGGCAATGAAAAATATGCCCAAACCAAAAACCTTCCTAATTCTGAGCCAGCTGAAGCTCTGTAGGGCTGCCAGCACGAAGCCTGGGTGGGTGGGCAGCTGGCTGTCCTTCCCAGCTACAGCACCACAACATTTTAATGCCTTTTGGATAAGAGCTGGCTCCTATCTGCTGTCCTTGAGGCACAGGAGAGCCAGCCTGGCTGTGACTGCAAAGCTCTGTGTGGACAAATCCTGGGTTATTGTCCAGGGAAGAGCTTTGCTGCCTTCCCTGTGGGAGCTGCTGCTGCTCTTTGCTCCCTTTGTTGGGTGAGGAGAAATGTTTCAATACAGCTGCTTCAAAGTTTTCTAAATCTGTCTTTCAGACCTAAATATACATGGCCTGATTTGTTCAAAAGCACCAAAGAATCTGCCTGAAGGTTACAGGGGCTGTGAGCGTGAGGCAACTTTGCCAACCAGGCACAGACTGAAGCCAAACTTGGAGCACTCAAATTTATGGCTGTGACCTACGAGTCAGGGAGAATTATGCCCCTGCAGTCAGGAATTATAAAGACTTCAATGAAAATTATTTCATCTGTTTGGTCTTCTTCCCCTTTGCCTCCTACTAGTATTTGAATTCATAAATTTTTTGCTCTAGCTGGTAAGAACCCTACACTGCCCCTTCTCTGCCAAGCAGTGGAGAAGGTGACCCAGGCCACAATGGTTTGCCAAATTATTCTGGATTAATCTTCCTCTATTATCCATAAAAATAAAAATATTCCATGTCATTTGAACCTACTGATGATTTCAAGCAATACCTGTCTCTGTAACGTAAGAGAAGCCAGCTTTCTCATAAGGTCTGGGATATATAAATTGTTCAGGAATCATCATCAGATATTACAATCTACTCATCTATAAACTTAGACTTATTTTTTTATATTTCTGGAAATAAATTCTAGATTTCATATTCATATTAGTCCTTCAGTGTGAATAATATTAAGGATTATTTTGCAGTAGAAAACCCACAGATACTAAGCCATGGCAGAGCTCTGTAAAACTTACTGTAATTACAACATTAGAACTGGTGAAGTTGTACTTATTTCCATGCACTGTTTTCTTCAGTGTGGGTAATGCCCTGATCTGAATTGCAGAGGTGATTGATATCTCTGGGCTTAATTCATAATCTATAAAAGAAATAAAGTAAAATCAGGTTGTTATTGTATTGCAAATACAATATTATATTTGTAAATACAAATTGTATCCCTTGACCATTGAATCATGCGAAGAGTTGATTATTTTCACTCTAGCTTATATTTTGGATATTTTGGAATTTCCTAGCAAAATTAACTCTGGAAGACCAGCGCCAGTTTTGTGAATACAAATAAAATCATAAAATTATGGCAATTAGCAAATCTGTCTTTGAAAATGTCTTCTGCAAGTGTCTCTGTGTGTTACTGAGTGCTGTCAGAAGTTTTCTCAACATCTGTGTGAGCTGGGAGTTGTTTGCAGAGGCAGAGCCCCTCTTACCCAGGCCGTGCCTGTGTGTTGACATCGGGGGCATCACAGTCCAAGCCTTGGTGACAGGGTTGAAGCACTCAACAATGTTGGAGGTTTTGAGGCCATCCCTGCCCCCCACGATGTAGAGCTTGTTGTCAATCACTGCCACCCCAAACTGCAGCCTCCGGCCGTTCATGGTCCCGATTTGGATCCAGCTGTTGGTCCTGAGGTCGTATTTCTCAATTGTGGTGGTGCCTGTGAGAAACAGAGACAGCCATGGAGGGAGCAGCACCCAGCAGCCAGCTCTAAACATGGCTAAATCATAAAATATTGGAGTGTTACGAGTGAGGTTTTGCTGTGAACTTCATTAGGGAGAAAGCTGCATTAATTGCACACATCATTGGCAAATCTATGAGAAGGCGCTGGTGGCAAGAAATGGGGAACTAAATTGAGGCAATTTTTGTAGCACTGCAAATATTGGAGGTCAGTTAAATCTGTTACCTAAATACTATGAGATTAGGAGGTTTGTGGGTTTGTTTTGGGGTTTCTTTATATTCCTTATGAATACAGTGCCTCAATCTGCTCTGAAACCATGTTTGTGCCTAAAGCATCAGTGGTATTAAAACCAGACTCTGAGGAGCTGGACAAGCATCTTCAGGAGTCCTGTGGGTATTTTCCCTTTTAGGATGGAGTCAGGCAGAGGCCAGGGCTGTGTGTGAGTGCACACCTGGCTCCCACAGGTCTCTTCCCTGAGGCTCACCTGTGCAGCAGCCCTGCAGGAGCTGTCACACATCAGCCACATTTCCCATTTCTTCCAGGTCACTGGCCCTCCTGTAAGGTTTTTACTGAAACTCTTCATAAAGCACGAGCTCTCTGCCACTCAGCACTGACACTTCTCCATGCACTGGTTCCCAGCATCACTCAGGAGCCATAATTGCTCCTCTGAGAGCTGCTCAGCACAGCGAGGGCACGGCTCACTAAGATCCAAGGCAGAATTGTCAGCTCACCCTGGAGCTCAAATTCAGCCCAGTCAAATGCAACCAGATGAGGAAAACAGAGCTCATTTCTTCTTCCTTGACTGGGATTTGAGACCAGACAAGTGGTGTTTTGAAGATAACAACAGGCAGTTTGTGGCTAAGAAATTCTTTTTTACAACAGGAAAACAGCCATGCAACAAAGCAGAAGAGAAAGATAGGATTTGGTTTAGAGATCTGTTAGAGATCAGCTGATGTACTCCAGAAATTCAGTGAAATAAGAGTTTCTCTCATGCTATCTTTTATCTATATGTTTTTCCACATGCATAGGTTGGGAAAGAAACTACCAGCTCCATCTGCAATAAAAGACAGAAATTCTGCTTTCTCCCCTTTATTCAGAGCAGCTAGGTTTCTTTGCCTGCTCTTTCCATTTTGTTATTCTGTTTGCTACTCTTTGCTTTGATTCTTTCTCATTTATTCTATGCTAATACGAGAGTGCCCCAAAGTTCTCCACTTCAAAGGAAATCTCTCACACTAACTAAAACAGGGAGCACGCAGTCAGGTTTGAGTGTGTTCAGACATACCCTGTGGGCTGTGATTTTTACAGAGGCTGGAAGATTTGAAAGTCACAAAACTGAACGTGGTTAAGGCACATTCCCATTTTTTCAAAATTCCAGCCCAAAAGCACTTCTTTGATCTTCTTTTGATCACTGGGATTTGAGACGTGTCTTCGTATTGCACCTGAGATAAGCACAGAGGCAAACCTGGCGTTGCCTGGTGTCTGCCTTTATCACAGGCACTGTGTTTCTGCCAGAGGTGGAGAAATCCCTTCTCAGAGCTCTTCCTGGTGTCTTTCTGCTGTTTCTTTACCTCCCAGCCCAGCCCAGGCTCCAGATGTGAGTCAGAACTGTGGAGGACAGCAGGGAGGAGCAGAAGTGCTGCTCTTCTTACCCATCCAAAGGCAAAAGTCCAAACAATTGGCTTCACTCCAAGGTGAGAAGAGAGGCAGCAGGAAGTGCAGATGTTGACTGAAATTGCCCTTTCTTTGCATAACCTTTACTTGGAAGAAAACTGTACTCTTTATTTTAGGGGAAGGTTGTTTCAAGATTACCTGGTTGTCTGATATAATTCATAAACACTCAGTATCACTAATGAATCTACTTAATTGCAGCAGATTAACTCCAATTTGCTAAATTGTCCTAGGAATGAGTGTTTTCACGTTGTGCTGGTGATGAACGTGTGTTCTGCACTTGATTTGATTGCACAGAGATAGGGAGGCAGCTCTGCAAGGTCTCTCATACTGGGAAAAATCAGTCGTCAGCAGCTTTTTGCAAACCATGAAATGGATTATCTTCTTTGTGATTCTATTAAAAGTGAACCCACACAGCTAAAAGTAATTCTGTGCAGCAAGTCGCTAGACTTTAAACTAATTAGAGTTCTCTGGCTCCAAGCTGTGGGTTTGAAGTTGAGGTTCCTGGAGAAAATGATTTAATATTCTGCCTCCTAAATAGAATAGTGCAATGTTTAAAGCTGTAACCTGATTGCAGTTGTGGAAATCAAATCATAGAAACCGGAATATTTTTATTATAATTAACTTTTGGCTACAAACCTGAAAAAAAAGCCCATGTATGAAGTCCTGAAAAAAAGCTGCTTTCATGAAAAATACAAATCCACCTTAAATGTTATAATAAGGACTTAGAAGCATTAGGTAAGAGCTCTCTGTAGTTCAGTGATGCTTTTTGGTTTTTATTTTTCCGCTTCTTTGAAATCTTAGCTTTCTTACTTTGTCAGAATATAGACCACAAGATTCAATATTAAACAAATCTTGAAACATTTTAAATATTTACTTTTTCTTCTGATTAGTAATTTCAACTATTTTCCGCAAAAATTCACGCTAAGTTTAATTTTAAAAATCACCATATGAATCAAACTTCTTTAGTCCGCACTTAAATATAAGTTTATTGTTTATAAATATGATTCGTGCAAGAAGAAAGAACTCCTGACACAGAGGATTCTGTTCTCTGATTTGCTTTTTCTCCTTTTTTTTACCCCTAAATTGATATTTTCCTATGAAAAATATTGCAATAAATGTCATATATTGCCTGGGTGTTTGCAATACAGTTAATTAATCCAATCAAATTAACTTGTGGGCTCACCTTTAGTGGCATCCATGCCTCCCACAGCATAAAGGGCACCCACTGTGGATTTCCTGGGCTTGGTCCGAGGGCTCTGCATCATGGAGCGTCTCTCTGGCAGCAGGTGATACTTCATGGCCTCCATGAGGAGCTTCTGACACTCAAGGTCATCTGCAAACATTGGGCTGTTTTCTAGATCAGCCAGCAGCTAAGAAATGGGGGGAAAAGCATCTTGATATACAGCTAAATCATTAAAATTGCATGTACTTGAATAATTGAAGTATTTGTAGCTCCAAATGCTCATTTTGAGCTCGTACTTTGCTGGGATCTCTGCTTTAATGCAAGCAAAGCTATATAAAGGTGGGGGAAAGGTCTATGAGTGTGGCTCTGATTCATTTTTTCCTACCTCTTTCTTTTAACTTTTAAAAAAAAGTTCAAATCAGTAATTTGTAGTACTGCACGCTCTGAATTCAAAACTCATTCTGGTGTCAGTAAATCTAACAGAGCATACTGGACATCCCTGTGAATATTAGAAGATATTAAGTGTATTTCCAATGAAGTGTCTATTGTACTTTTATACATTATTTAAGGTACAATATTTGCAGCATCAGTCATGTTGATTCATTAAATGTCCTGACTGACAGTCTTGATATTCTATATTTTTGAGGAGATGTAAAGGTTCCTCTATGCCACAGACACAGCAGTGTCACCTGTCCATGTCCAGGATGTCCAGCTCTGGAGCTTGATGGATGAATTGTCTTTTTCAGAATAAAGGGACAAGTAATGTTGCTGCTCAGAATTGTCAGCCATAATTTAGGCCCTTTTATATTTCATGGCAATAAAGAAAGAAGCATTGTGGCTTATCTGTCCTGCAGTTTGGTAGATCTAAAGAAATATCTTTGCCTGGTATCTAAATTGCTGTGCTATTAGAGGAGAGGTATTGCAAACTAACAAAGTTTGGATTTTGGAATAGACTGATATTTTTAGAGGAAATTCTGAGCTTGGTAATTACACTGGCACTGGGGGGTTTATTTTCATATGTGTTTAAAAACAATGAAGATATATACTATATCATTTTAAAAAAAATTGAAGGGTGAAAATTACCAATAATCTCCAGTCCAAACCAGAACCTTCCCACAAAACTCTTTTCTCTGCCTGCAGGATGCCCAAGGCAAGCTCTTCAGCTGGCAGAGCTCCCTGTTAGCCCTGACATCCTACCTGGGGTGGCAGCAGGGGCAGCCTGATGTAGGACAGGAGCATCCCCAGGTCCCTCTGTCGGTTTTGGAGGTCGTGCCTCACCCACATCATCAGGGCCTGGAAAATTGCCTCTTCGTCCGGCACGTTGATGTCGTCACTAGACAAGAGCTTGGCAATTTCATTAGCTGGGAGCAAAAGAAATTCCTGGTTTTTTATTACTTCTATGAAGTGTTCCTAAAAATAAAAGGAGATTTCAATGCACTGGTGGTTTCCACAGGTAGAAATAGTTTTTTCTTAGGTGATGTAGGCTTTGTGAATATTTCATTCCTGTTCAGTTCCACAATACAGGGACATGCTGGGGATATTCTAAAGATCAGGTTTGGGTTTTCAAGGCAGGTTTGGGTTGGTTTTTGCTGGCCTGCCCTTGCAGAACTGAGCAGTGATGCTCATCTGCACACCACCGTGCTGCAGATGTCTTTGTCAGGCTTCTTGTCAGCCTGTCCTGGCATAGGGATTTGCCACTGGCACTTCTGTTCATCAGTGTGATCTTAGCACTGGGTAGAAATACCATTTGAAGATGTAATGTGCATTTTAGAAATGCCAAGTGGGCATTCAAATAAAATGTATCCCTTCTGCTGCAGATTTCAAGGTTTTGAGCCAATTACACAGAAAACTTCCAATCCTTTTGCAATGAGCTGTGCCAGCTGTTGGCTGTGAGACTCTGCTCTTAGGGCAGAAAATACAAATACAGAAAATACAGCAAAGGAAATTCAGCTCACTTTTTTAACAGCACTATTTGGGCAATACAAAGTTGGACAAATCCCAATGAAGGGTTCTCAGTCTTTTAGCTATTGCTGTGATAAAACTCCCCAACTCCAGAAGTGATCTCATGTATTAAATACCTGGAGTCATTCATATAATTATTTTTCACTTAAAAAATATTGTATAATCAAGTTACAACAATATCAGTATATATGATATCAAAAATATATATTATCTCTCCCTATCAAATTCCAAAGGAAAAAGAAATTTGGTGAAGAGAGAGAGGGGGTTATGTTACTTGCAAAGAGATGCTTGTAGGGATTCATTACTGCATTTGAAACAGAATTTCTATTTCTGTACCTAGAATTAATATATCTTCTTGAGGAGCCAGATTGAAATAGGGCAGTTGAAGAAATTTTAGTAACTGATATTTTACTGTTTGTTTTCAGCAGTTTCTTCACTTTCTGTAACTCCTTTCAAATGTAGCCAGGATGCAAATACTGAAGTATCAGTGATTAAAGGAGATGTCAACTTTGGTCTGTTATGCATATCCTGCTTTAATATTTGTGACATTCAGAGAACAGGGACAGGAAGGCCAGTCCACTTCTAGTTACAAATATAGCTCAAGTTGTTTATCAGAATGAGCTCTATCTGCACGAAAAGACACCAGGCAGGAAACTGTTAATGCCCTGCCTCAGTGGCCAAAATATTGAAGGGGAAGATCCCCATTGTGTCTGGTTTTATTGAATGGATCTGGTGTTTACAGCACATCTGAAAATGTAATGGGCTCTGTATTTGCAGAACTTTCTGGTCTTTGCCCTAAGTTACACATTTTCACCAACATGAAGCAAACCTGAACGCTTCACTTATCCCCTGCATCATTTTATGTGTTTAGGCATTGTTATGATCCCCTGTTCTCTAAAGGTTTTTTGTTATGTCACTGCAAGGGTTTGAAGCAGAATTTTATTTCAGATGTGCAGGTTTCCTCTTCTCTTTCTAATCTGTCAGTAGCAGAGATGGTGAGTGAGTTTATGGTCCAGGTCCTGTTTCATGGCAGCATTTTCAGTCTGCTCCATGCAAGAACAGGAGGTGGTTCCAGGGGTGGTAGAAGTTGTTTTCAAGGAAAATAGTCTAAAAATTATGCCCAGTACTGCTGAGTGTCATAGAGTCATCATGATCCTTCATTTTAGGAAGTTCTTAATGACTCAACTCTTGAATCTGTAACACATTTCAAAAAAATAATAAAGGTTTAACTCCTGGGAAAGACTGCAGGATTCAAATGGTTAAAAAAAAATCTATAAACAAAAATTATTGTCACAATCTCTTTGTTGTTTATTGTCTCAACATCTCTTACTGTCATAAAATCGTAAATCCAACCGTATGATTTTATTTCAGTTTTGCAGAAATCTGAACCACAATTTTAAATGCCTGAAGCTGCCCCACACGTTCTCACACTGGTGGGAGGAAAGAGGCAACAGCAGAGGGGGATTTCCTGATTTTGGATGAGTGTGAAAAGGTTTGGAGCAGCAAGGACAACTCTGTTAAATACAGGCTGAGCAAACCTCTATCTTGAATGCCCCATTTCAAACAGTGAAATGTAAAGGGGATGTAATTGCTGCTGAAGCATTCATTGCTGGGAGAGGGGGAGCACAGGCAGTGCCCCCTCACCTCTTTCAGGCACAATCCCTTGCTGGAGTGTTCTCAGCATTATGAAGCCTCTAAACATCCTCCACTAATATTCCAAGCACCAAGCTGCCATGGGTCTCCTAACAAGTAGTTCTTTTTATATCTGTTTAGCTGTAGCAGTTGCCATTCTTTTTGTGTTTTAAGCTGTGATAGCACATCGTGTTGCCCTGAATATTTATCCCTTAATTTGGTTTCATAGCAAGTTATCTCACTTCTCTGTTTCCCATGCTGTGAATATTCATTTCTTGCTTGGAGCCAGAGGAGGATTATGCTCCAGTCAGGGACGTGCTTCTTTTTAGCATTCCAAATCTTTCCAATACGTTCTTTATTTTGACTCTTTTTATGCGTGTCTCACCTTAAAATCTGCTTTAGGATTTTCTTTGTGTGGAATCAAAGGCATAAGGACTGCCCAGTGCTGTTTTTCTCTGGCCACAAGCCATGTTAAGGCCCTATTATATTTTTTGTCAGGAGCAGGTATCACTCATAATGCAAATTTAACCGAGGACACCTTTCCACAGGCAAAACTCTGAGATGGGGAGCAGCAGGAGTGAGTATTTCTGTGTGTGTTTGTGGCTGCCAAGGTGCTGCCCTTACCATGGTGTAGGTGTGGGCCACCTTGAGGAGCTCAGAGCAGCCCTGGGCGTCCCCGAAGGAGCGGATCCCCAGGCAGTTGGAAGGGTGAAGCTGCTTCATCAGGAAGTTGCAGCACACCTCAATCACCTGGGAGAGCTGCAGGAGGCACGCAGCAGCCAGCAAACTCTCTATAGTGTCTTCCTTTAACTCCAGGATACCTGGGCAGATTACAGTTAGGGAAAAAAAAAAAAAGGAAAAAGACAATTTTAAAGTAACTTCCCTTTCGCTTTTATTTTCACTATTTAAAAGTTTATTGCTCTTAGGCTTTTCTCTGAAAAAGACTGTGGTTCACAAATTCATTAATTTATTTTCCTATCTTGATGAAGGATTCTTTAAACTTAAAGATATTTTAACTTACAGGATTTGGTGGATTTTGAATATAACAATTGGGACATTTTTATTGGAACTTTCGCAGCTTTAGACCCGATCTGGATCATAAAAAAGGATAAAAAGAAAATAGTCATTGGGGTAAAAAGCTTTCCCAAAATGGGGCTCTGAGTAACCTGGTCTTGTGGAAGGTGTCAAGGTTGGAGGTGGAAGTTTTTTAAACTCCCTTCCAATCCAAAGCATGAAAATTCATCTATTAATGAACAAAACCAATACATAAAATATTTCCATGAGCAGAACTTCAGTGTGAGAAGCTGGGGAGTGTGGCAGTCAGCCTGACCAGTATTCCAGGTTGGGCAACCATCACTGAAGAAGAATTATACCCAGCCCTAAACCTGGGAGGCATTTCTTTAAGCTGTGGTGACCCCAGAAAACGAGTTCCAAAGAGTTATGGGATTTCCTATGTTAATACCTCATATTCATAAGCCTCATTTCCCATATAATTATCACCACTCCCAGTTCCTAGAATGTTCTCCCTTTCTTGTATCCCCTCAGCTGATGCAGTGTTCCACTCAGCCCACCATCCCTTACTCCACATCTGCAACATTTTCCCCTGTACCCATTGGATCCTAACCTCAAATCCACCCTCTCTCATGCCCCATATTTATACCCTGGACTTGCCTTTATCTTTGACCACTGGCTCCTCTTTGTCCCCTTGGTCACTGTATTTGGATTTTTGGGTTTCATCCCACATTTACTTTCATTATTATTAAATTGTTTTATGTTGCTGGTTGTGGTCGTCGTACCGCTCATCTTTCATTTTGCCACTTTTGCCCTGATATCTGCAAACCCTAAAAAGGATTGTGGGGGCCACCCTGGACTCCAGGAGGGGAGCAGCTCTGGGGCAGGGTTACCTGTGTAGGCGTAGTGCACCAGTGCCTTCAGTGCCTCGGGCTCCACTCCTTCCATCTTGATCTCCTCCTGCTTGGCTTCCCGCACGTCGCTGGTGAACATCGCAGCAAAGTAATCAGAAACTGCGCTGAGAACCAGCCTGCAGGGGAGGCAGGGGCAGCAGGACAGCAAATTACCTCATCAGCTCAACATCAGGCAGAAAATCCAGCGTTGTGGTGTTAGCAATTGTGTGTACAACGGAAATCATTAGCACGGGACTCAAATCTTACAGCAGCGAGCAGTGAAGTTAAAAGAGTAATTAGTAATCTAATTTTCTCCCAGAGTGCTTATCTGGGCAGATTTTGTTCGCTGTAGTTTGACAGCAGCAAGAAGAGAGGGTGGACAGTATCAGTGGTTTGCATTTGAATTTCATTGTGTTTAAAATAATAGATATGAAAGATTAATCACGTGGTTTTATTCCACATCAGCTGGGGCCCTAATTATAGTAACTCTTCATTCATAACCAACCAGGGTGCTCATGAATTTTTTGGAAAATTCAGGCTTAAAGGAGCTATACCTGTGGGCTGGAATCTTTTGGTCACCAGCAATCAGGAGCACATCACAGAGCTGCTTCTGCTGCAGGTAATTCTCCATTTTGCGGAAGGTTTGCTCCGCGTGGTTCGTGGACTGGAAATACTCGTCAGAGCCATTGGTGCTCATCCCCAGAGAGCTGCTGGTGGTGGACAGCCTGCCAGGGACAGAGGCAGTGATGAGCACGCTGTTAGAAATACATTATAAGTGCTGATTACGTTGATTTTTGTTCAAAAGGCAGCACAGAAATTGTTAAAATGATAAAAGTCACACAATCCTGGTCTTACCGTGCCTTGCTCCAGCTTTTTCTCTTGGTATCTGGAAGTTTTCACTCATAAACCTGCACGTAAACTGTATTTCACTGCAGTGATGTGGTGCTACTGATTTGTGTGCTCCCATCAGTTTTGAGTGGATGGATTGTTTGCACTGGGCCGATAAATGCAGCCTCCTGAGCACCCACAAACAGAATCCTTAAAAAACCCCACTTTCCTATGGCACTGATAGCTAAAATACCTCATATGGTATGAAATGTTGGATATGACATCTTTAGGTTTTATTTCTGATCTCTCTTTGTCCATTAAATTACTTGGCTCAGTAGTAATGAATCTGAAGACAATTTAATGAGCACCATAAAATTGTAGAGAAATTTCCAAATTATAAGCTCATGGAACCTGTACATTGCATGGCCTTTAAAATCTGAATGCAAATAATGGAGACAAATTAATTTCTCTGCCTGTCACAGGAATGTACAATAAAAATTTATTCCTCCCACTCCAGAATTCTGTTATCTTTCCCACTTGTAGAAAACACATATTGTTGTTTTGAAACATCATTCCTTACAGCCTTTAAATATGGATTTTGATGTGGATTTAAACATCTTTCTGACACTTCCTTAGAAAATTCTTTATTTTTCTATTCATCTGTTTCTAGTAAATAATGATGTATTGCTATGAATGTATATCACAAAGCTTGAAAATGCTGCAATATTTCACACTTCTTTCGCTAAAAATAATTTAGAAAAACATCTTCTTCGTTTAATATCATATTGTTTTAAATTTCCAAGCCCGAGAGGGAAATAATGACAGCTGGTTGACTGAATTTCCTGGTTGTCTTTGATATTGTTAATGCAAATTCGTAAATGATTAGGAGAGATGTCTTCACGAAATTAGAGTATTAAATTTAGCAGAATATTGGATTCCGTCCACAATTTAGCATCTAGTCCAGAAAACAGAAATAAAAAAGGGTAAGTCGGGTTGAATTGGTAGTATCAGAAAATAGATATGTTAGATCATGTATTTTCAACGATCATACCTCATTATATAGCTCATAGAATTCAAGGGAAATAATTAGTAATGAAATTATAATGTAATATTGAATTGAGCCACAGCAGTTTTCCATCTCCTCTGCAAAACATTACTGTCTTTATTACAATTTCCAATCCATTTTAGCTCAGCTTAGTTTAGTTTTAAAGGAAAAGGGGAAAACCAAGTTCTCCTCTAATGTGTTTCCTTTGTCATTTAGGACTTACAAAAAATGAATTTGTCTCAGTGTGTTTAATGACTCCACTTTTTTATTTGTTTTCTTTCAATGCTTCATAGACAATGACAAAGCTGCAAAATTGGATTATATGCTCATTAGTTTTGTATCAGCTACTGGATGCCAAATTCATACTTTGGAATGTTTTGCTATTACCTCTTAAGTATCCTTTAATGTTTTCCAGAAAATTGTTTCTTGAAAATATCTTTTTTTCTGATTCAATATATCCACTCTAAGTGTCGTAGCTCAGTACATTGCACTTAGCCTTGATGTTTGCAGAGAAAACTCAAATAATACTCAACCATCCCTATTGCAAATAGACAGTACTGGCTGTGTGAAATAAATCATTCCCCAGAGCATGCATTTATTTGTGGTTAGAGAATCATTTCCAAGGGAGTGAAATTCTAATTATTTCATTGAGTCTTGGGTACTTTTTTTCAGAAGTTTAGTGGAGTTACATTTGACTTCAGCATAAAAACCATTAATATAATTAATTATTTCAAAGGCGAAGGTCTTCAGAGACTGAAAAATACTGGAAGCAAAAGCAAGTTCTCCATTAAAATTAATAATATAATTTCTGGTTTATCTTCAGCAGCTGATTCAAAATGGTAGATATATTATGGTGGGGGAAAATTAAATTCAAAGATAAATATTTATATATTTTCCTTGGTGTATGACTGTCAGACTCAAATATTGACCTTCAGAGTGTGGTGCTGGGTAATGATGAACTAAAGAAGTCAGAGATCAAAATATCCTAAAGGAAGGAGTCAGGGAAAACCCCCTGGAGTCTGATGTGGAATCCTGGCAGAGGATGCTGAGGGTGTAGCACAGATAAAGATTTATTCCTATAAAATGTGCACAAGTTTGGACAAACAAAAGCTGAGTATGCAGGAATAAAAGTTTCCAAAAGTGCATTAGTCAGGGAGGAAAATATCAATGATTTGGTCTGAAGAATCAAGAACCCAAATTGTTTCATGTTACCTTTGTGTTGGTGTTCACTGGGATGAGGAGCTGTAATTAGCATTCCTAATAATGGTTTAAAACGTGGATTAGCCTGGAGAGAGAAATCTGTATTGAAATTATTCCCAAATCATTGAGTTGTATGAATTTCATTTTAGGTAGAGAGCCAACTGAAATGATCCCAGAGTTTTCTTGTAAAGGATTTGTGAAGGATAGCCAAAATATGGCTCCCTATTTTAAAAGAAACAAGGAATTTTGAAACAGACAGACAATACAAACTAAAAACTTGAATAAATAATCAAAAAACATTAAGAGTCTCAGTGATAAGAGGGACATAAATACCAGCCAGAGTGGCTGGTCATAGTGAATCATGTCAGAACATTGTATTTTATTCTTTTTTTTTCATGGTACCAAAGCTTATTGGGGGAAAAACATGAATTGTCAGAAGTCATCTCGCCTTTTGGATAGCTTCTGACACTATTTCACACGACATTTTCAAAATCGAGCTGGGATGGCAGGTTTGAAGTGCAATAAATACAAGAGATATGAATAACGTGTTTAGCCATGCTTGAAATCTGTCAGGGATTCAGTTCCAAAGGCAGACAAGGTGCTGAGACATTGCAGGCAAATCCTGCTCCTGCTTCGTGATTTTGGTGTGCTAGAAAGAGGGTTTTAATTGTTATTAGCATTTAATTGTTATTATGGGTATTTCATAGCAAGACAAAAAGGTTTTTGGGAATGGATTTTAAATTTAGAGAGAGATCTTCACCCTTGTCTTCATTAAACTTTAGGGAATTTTTTACTTTTCAAAGAGCTGCTTAGACCTCTGTTCAAATAATTGCCTGAATGAAACACAGGGGAGGAAATGAGGTAACAGCAAGGTTGTACTGGATCCTAGTAAAGCCAGGACTCAAAAACGGTGTGTGGAGGCAAAATTCCATCTTTTCTGTAATCAGAATTGATGTAGTGAGTTTTCTGATTCATTCCAGGCCTAAAATTATTTAAATTTCTGAATTATGTTAAATTTATTTTCTGTCATAATGAAGAACTCTTCACATTAATCAGCAGAGCACTCTTCATTAAACAGTATATAAAGGATAAATCCAGATTTCCTCATTATTTAATTAGAATGCAATAACACATAGATGCCATTTATTTGCCATGTCCTTTTTAAAATTCAGTGTTTTATTAAACCTCATTCAGTGTGCCTGTGGCCAAAACCAGGAAGCAAACCTGATGATAAGGAAGCTTAGAAGCATAATATTGTATGAAAACAAGGTGATTTATTGAAATATTTTAATTTTGTTGGTGTTGATGAGGCTGTTATTAACATCTTTATGGTGACCACTTCTCAGGTGTTTGTTGAATGTACCTATTCAAGATGCTATAATATTTGTGAAATTCAGTTTAACCAAGTTCAGTTGTTGGTGTCACTTAGGGATTTAAATTTGGGGTGTCCTTCCCTGTGCTCTGTAAATCCCAGCAGGCACCAGCAGCAAACTGGGACCACTGAGGGACCCTGGAGTTCAGGGGCTCAGCTCTGCACATGCTGCAGCTGTGCCAAGGCAAAACTGCAGCTCCACCAGTTCAGTTTGTTTGTGCAGCAATATTTCCAGGGCAGCTCATCATTTTTCTTTTCTCTCTTTTCTTTTTGCTTGTTTAAGAGAAGCTCAGCTCAGCCCTTTCCCCAGACTGCTCCGTCCTGCCCAGCCCTGTGAGCTCTGCCCCTCTGGCTGCATGGGGTTACTGAGAAAAACTCTTTTCCCACAAAAATCACAGCATCTGTCACAGCTAAACCCCAGCAGCTGGCTGAGAATAGAAAATATTTCAGTTAGGAAGCCATTTCTGAACAGAGATAAAATAATTATAACCTTGATGTGCTTGTATTAATTGATGCTGATAAAATTGTAGCACAGCAGTAACCATCCCAGGCTCTGCCTTGAAATTCCTGCTGCAGTCATCTTTCATTCTTTATTGTGAAGTTTTTAGTGTATGGGCAACAACATTTGTCCTAGAAGAGTATGGGAAGTTGTTGGTGACTGTTGAGGTCGTAACATTAACATGAGGTTATAATAATGATAGAAAATGATGTACTAATGAAGAAATAAGTAATCAAAATTTATAATTTATTTCAGTTCATGGAGAAGCTCCTGCCTTCCCAACTAAACTGAAAGCTCTAACAGTTCCTTTAGAGCTTGGAGCTCTCTAAACTGCCTGCTTTTAGCAATTTTTTTATTGCTAGGGTTAACATAAACCTGCCCCTTCTCTCAGCCAGCGTTAGCTAAAATAACTATTCCCATTTGGGATTACAAGTGTAAATGTGCATCTCATTAAGTGCAGGAGCTTCAGCAAAACACTGGAACCAGTTTTTCAGTGCCAGTTTGAGTCTTGTACTGCCCCCAGACATGACAATGTACAGACAGATGTCATCATGATTCATATCAGGATGAGTTCGGGTTGTGATATTTTAAGTTCTCCTAGGAATAGAAATCAGGGATTTGTTGGGGTAATTCCAGTGGAAAATGGAAGCTGCACCCAAAGTCAGAGCTCCTGAGCCCTTTGTGCCTTCTCTCAGCTGTGGTCACATCACAATTTTGAGGAACAAAGATGAGTCCACCCAAACATTCTCCTCAGTAAGGTGTTTCCCTTTGCAAATTGCATAGTTATTATTTTTTAACAGAGGAATTACAAAATTATTTTCCAGTGTGTGAACTCTCTTGATTGTTGATCCTTTTCTATTTTTTCTGCTGTTGAAAGATCTCGTGTCTACAGAAGTTTTATGCTCACTGGTTTTTTTATGCAGATAATTATGAAATTGAATAATCCATAGAAAGGAACTTCTACTGGTTCTCTACCTGGTGCAGAACTAATCAGAACATGAAACTTTGCTATAAACATTCTAATGCATGACTTAAAAACACAGATTTCTGTGGCGTAGAAATCAGAGCTGTAGCAATATCTAATCATCCTGGAGAGAGCACTGCCTGCAGAGCCTGAGTGTTTTATTTAATAGGAATGTGTCTATGTTCAGGGATGAAGTGTCTCAGACAAATCATTTCAATTAATGCCACTTTAAATCACCATTCCAGAACATTATCCTCCAGGAGAATTAACACTGCGTTCATTTGCATTGTGCAATAAAGAGTAACTGAGCGAAACCTTTCAGGTGAAAGGAGTATTTTATATATTATCATTTTAAAGTTATCCTTTCTTCTGGTAATGCCAAGTGGTCACTGCAATGCATGAATTCCAAACTCACATGACTGTGTTGGAGAGAAATTAAAAGTGAAGGAGAAGCTCAGGGAGGATGAGCACTTCTTACTCAACGTCCTGGGAGCAAGTGCTAATCTTTCTAAAGAACCAAAAATGATGTGACCAGAAGACATGATATACCACGATTTCGAGCTGTCAGAATGTACAAAATGAAAAATAATGGCTTAATGCTGGATCTGGGCCTGTGGTATTTTTCTTTAGAGGACATAGAAAACAAAATACAGGCCAATGGCAAAAAGAACTGGTTTTCACTCCAAGCAAAGCTATTGCCAGATAAACTAATTAACTCCATGTTTGTTCCTTCATGAAGCACTTCTCAGAAAGATTCCTGATGGGAGAGAGCGAGGGGAAGAAGGCTTTGCTTTTTGCTGCTCCTTTTGACTATAAAAGTGGAGCAAAGAGGAGCAAAGGGAGATACAAGAAAAAACCAAATATTCAGTGGTTGTGCCTCCAGTGAGCAGAGCTTTGAGAAGACAGAGTCTCAATAGCAATTATCCCTGCCCGTTCCAATCTGAGCCGTGCAGCTTATCAGATGTGGATCCTGCTGGGAGATTTTTTAAGATACCTTGATTTATTAAAGCTGAAACCATAATACCATAATACCTTCCTACGTGCTTCTCACTTCTTTTCTGCTTTTCATCATAAGTGCACCATTCTCAGGCTCCTCATGACCATTTCATTTTTTACAGTTTTCCTTTCCTACATTTATCTGGATCCTAACTAACAACAAGACATCCCATTTTCCCATTCAAGTGAAACATGATCCCCTAGATGAAGGCATCACTTCAAATTTCATTTTGCGATATGAGACGCCCCCAGTGATGTAAAAATCTCCAGGCTTGTTCCAAAATATCTCCTGACCTGATTCAGATGATCTGCTGGATACCTCATTCAAAGCTAAACACTACTGCAGTGGGGAGAAAAATTGTGATTTTGAACTTATTTTGCCAGAGTGCCCTGCTATAATTACAGATTTATTAGGAATGAGGGAGAGAGGATGTGAATAAAGTTCTGGACAGCCTCACAGGTAGAAATCACAGATGAGAAGTAGGCTGAAGTTTTATATTCTGATTGAAGGTTTTGTAAGCCTCATAAATTTATCTGTGATCAATTCTCTCCTCTTAATTGTGCAATTACACCCTGAGAGAGTTTCCCTGCATTAAAGCCAAATATTTCTGTGTCCCTAGGTACAGATATTCTGATAGCAAAGTACTCTCCAGCCAGCTGTTATCTTCTGAGCTTCTGTGTCAGAAAATATAACTCAAACCTCGGTCTGGAAAGGAATTCAAATAACTTGACCTGCTCTATTCATTTCTGGCTCATTGAGGGCATTTTCTTTCAAGTCAGTACAACCAAAGCAGCATATTGTGAATGCCCTTCCACATTTACTGGAAGGAATTTTGAATGTTATCAGTTATGTAGGGTGTCGTGCTTTAGCTTCTGTTCTTACCTTTGGGCATTGACTTGCACTTTTTAACAACTGAGGAATATTTTAGCATTATTATGATGTAGATCTTTGCTAACGGCAGAAATAAACACCCACTGAGCATTTCCTGTGCTTGCTCAGAAAAAGAGGAGGTTGAGGCAGCACCTTACAGGGATTCCTTAGTGAGGAAACCTCTGCTCACAGCACCTTTGTAGGACAGAGAGAGAATTGCCTGCACAACCTTTACAGACAGAACATTAGGTCTGCTTTCATTTGACAGTATCAAGTGTATTTAACAGTATTTCTGACAAGCTGGCTTAATAGAACCCGTCCTCTCAATGCCATTAGTGACTTGGCATTTATCTGGACAGATAATAGTGATAATTTGCTCCAACAGGCCAGGGTCTGTGTCAGCCGCATTCACTGTAATTTAATCAGCATAAAAACATGAAATCTAAATAAATGTAGCACATTAAATCAAAAGAAGAACAAAGAAAGGCTAAAAATATGTAACAGATGTGAATTGTGGAAAATGTTGTTTATATTATTATTATGACAGGTCTTTTTCTGAAGTGCCAGTAGTATTCACTAGGCTGGAGAGAGGCAAATTTGCATTTCAATGTGGTTACAAAAAAAATTACACAGTGATTTTATTGCACTGATTCAATCAAATATTGTCTGTCCAGTCCTTTAATTGTGTTGAAGTCAGGTTTGGATTCACTTTAACACCAAGTATAAGGAAACTTTCAGCAGCTGAGGAATAATTTAGCTCCATTTGAACGGGGGAGTGAGAGGCACGTTTGAGTTCTCCTGCTTTGTGGCATCCCATGGGAGCTTCCTCCAGAGCAGCCTGGCTGGCATTTTGTACCTCCTAGTCACTCTACGTATATTTTTTAGCAGAAATTGGGATCCTTTAAGTGAATTAAACAAATTAAGGCAAAATAAATGAGTGGTGACTTGCAGCCTTGTCCTGTCTGTGCTTCTGTCACCAGTTGACGGTGTGCTGGTTGAACAGCCTGGCTCCTGCAGGATCACCAGGCTAGAACTTCCCAGGAATTGTCTTGCTCTGCTCCTAAATCCCCTGTGACAGGCTGCTCTGCTGGCGGGTTTTACTGGGTCAGGCATCTCAGACAGAAAGGTCAGAATCCCATCCTAAGCACTGCACACACAACAGGAATGGCACAGAAGGGAATTCCTGCCTTTAGGTGGAGTTTTCCATACACTGAATGATGAGCTGGAGAGAATCTTCTGTGAGTGACTTTTGTGAGACAGTAATGAGAGTCATGACCCAGAATCAGCATTTTCATCTTTAAATGATCAATATATATCTGTTATAAACATGATAGAGCCCCCCAGGTTTTGCTCAGAGGATTTATTTATTGTCTGCCCTGCTCAAAGGGGTGGCCAGAAATGGTGGCATCAGAGCCAGCCTCTCTCCTTTGCCTTTTCACTGAGTAAATAACAAAGGCAAAGCTCCTGGTCTACAAAAAAAAAAAAAAAACACCCAAATGGATGAAAACTGAAGGCAATATTCAATACTGAACAAATATTCTCAGTCTGGAATCAGAATTTTTGATCCTGTGATCATGGCAGAGAGAACAAACTCTCAAGATGTGGAACATGACTAAGATAAAATTACTGAGGTGTTATTGCCTGCATGTGTGATGTGTGTGTAAGTGCATCTCTATTTCTTCCCATTCTGCAGCCTTCTGAAATGGTCTGACATGGAGACAGAGCTTTCCTGAGCATCTGTGCTAAGTGAGCACTGTACAAGAGGTTTCCCTAGCAACTCAAACCATATGTAATAGCTTAAAATAGCTTTTCTTCAACTCCTAGGATTTCTTAGTGGCTTGCTCACAATTTCCATTTAAATCAAGGTCTATTTGCCCAGTTCAAAATGGTTCTTCATTTTCTCAACTTCTATTAAAATGAACAGGGTTTGAAAATGCTCATTTCGTGCCAGAATGCCTCCTTTCCTCTTGATTTGTAACTTATCAGGTAAACTGAAGCATGGCAAAGGGTGACAGTGGCTGTCCACCTTCTCAAATGTATTGCCTTTGTTTGGTGTTCAAAACATTTTATTGGAAGTCTATTGGTGTGTGTTTATTGTCATGGGAAGCCCTAGCAAACTGTGATGTCAGTATAATGAGAAGATAAACTGCAACTCTGAAATGTGATGAATTAATTGTGGTGTACATGAATTCCTCTTTGCTTTGCAAATCTGCTTGAAGGCAAATCTGGGGGTTTGAAAACCCTGCTCAGATCCTGTTGTGTCCTCAGGAAAATGCTCTTTTGCAGGAGGGAATTGTGAAACCCAGAACCTGGCTGATGGCTCTGGGGAAGCAAAGGAAGCAGGCAACAAATCTGAGGCATAGCCCATATATTGATTTTCAGTTCCTAGTCATGAGGCTAAAGATTAGTGCTTGAATTTGATGAAATCAAATGTTAATTCCAGGTAAGAAATCTAGATTCTTGTCCCAAGCTTTTCAAAATATGGACAACAAAACTGAAGGAAAGGCCAGGCATCACCTCTTGCTTTCTTTTCCACTAAAAATATTTGTTTGCCCTAAATGGGTTTTAGTAGAGAATGTGAGGAGGCAAATTTTATCCTGTGACACAGCATGAGAATACAGTGCCTGTTTCCTGACAAAACACTTTGAAACTGTATTAATTTAGATGCTCTAGCATCTATTTAAACCTGAAATGAAGGTAGGATGTTCCTTTAAATACTTTCAGTTATCCTCTTGCTCTCTAGCAGCAGACAGGTTTTAGTGAAATATCCTGACTTGTCACACAGGATGGAAACAATCACTACGATGAAATCAAAGATGTTTTAAGCTAAGAATTATTGGATGGGCAGAATTTTAGTAAGGAGCCAGGATCTCTGGTCTTGTTCCAGCTATTTTAATTTGCTTTGAATTGAGTTTTGACTCTTAAGCTTGGAAAGGGAGGGAAGGAGGTGGTCTGGGAGCAGGGTGGGAATTGCCAGTGTTGTGTTTCTGTTGATGGGGTCACTGAGGGGGGATCTGGTGTCACAGAGGAATAAATTTGTTATGACTTTGTTTTGGAGATTATTTTCTATAGGTTTATATCCTATATTTCTCTTCAGCTCTTTCTGTGAATCCCAACAGTTCTTCAGCTTCATTTTTTAATTCTTTTACCTTGCGCACCCACAGGTGCACAACAAGTGAGCCACAGTCTTATTTAATTGCCTGATAAAATATTCTCTAAATACATCAGAGAACTGTTTTATTCCAGCAGAATAAAAGGAGTTAAACCAAAGTGGTCTCATTTAGTTGGGCAGATTTAGCTGCTTGATTATAATGAACAAATCCATTTATTTTTTAAATGTGTAGGATTTTAATAATTTTCCTCATTACATTATTCCAAAGTAAACAATTCAGCCACAAACCAAGGATGAAAATAAGTATTTTTTTCTTTTGGGATCCTGTCTGGCTATAACTTTGAAACCAAGCAAAACCTTCTCCCCCTTTTCCCAGAATGTTTCTTGTTGATCTTTCAGCTGCATAATCTCAGTGTGTCTGTAAAAACTGCTCTGCACTGGGCACATGTGTTTAATCATCTCCTTTTTGTGGAGACATTAAGAAGTGATTTTAAGAACAGAAATAACTCTTTAAAAAGTCATTTAACAGCTGTCTTTGCTGAGAGCAAGCTCTGTGGAGTGAAAATGAGAAGATAATTGAATCATAAAAAAATTGTTTTGAAATGACTGGAATTGTCCTAGATTCTTAAATTACTATTAAATGGTATTTTTCTCCCTTGCCTGTAATAATTCATCTTTGAAAGCTAGACTTGTTAAATGGAAGCCTGTGAAATATTGTGTGTTTTCTAGTAACTCAGATTATTTCTCATTATAAACTTCTTGGTGGGTAGAGAGGGTTAGACTTGATGACATCCAGAGCTCATTTCAGCTTAAATTTTCTTATAAATCTATTTATCTAGCTATGAAAAAAAAATTGAATAAATATGCAGTCCTTCCACAGGGTGAATACAAAATTAATTTCAAAATAAAATTCTACTCATTCCTTTCAAATTTAATAACTGTTTCAACCCACTTGACCATATTTTTGCTTACTCAAGTTCTTCAGAAGAAGTCATAATAGATGGTGAGAGTAGGAATACATCCCAAGGATGCCTTTGAGACATTTTGGTTCTAATTTCTGTACCAGGAGCTCCTGTATGAAGTCACAGCACTTATTCAGAATTAATCCACTGGTCACTGCTCAGTGCATTTGCACTTGGCCTCAAAAGCTCTGTTCCTCTTTGTGAATTACCAACTGCTGGAATAAAAGGTGATTTTCCTCTTAGATTTTAATCCTGTGTCAGATACCACTTACTATAACTCTATAGAATCTCCACACTTAGCAAACATTAGATAGCAAATTTTCCTGGTTGCCCCCAGCTACCACATTTCAACCAGTTGTGAGTGAATTTCCATAAAATGCTGGCACTTCTGACTCCTCTCAAATCAGCTGCAAACATCTTGAACAACCCAGTTTTAAACTCTCATTTTGACCTTTAGCTAAAGATTATTGTTAGTAGAAAATGAGTTTCTGCTTGTCCCTGAGGTAACAAGGAAGCATTTTGTTTATCCATTGCAAGCTTGCAGAAAATCATCTGCTGGAATTGATATTCAATTGTTATAAAAGTTATAAAAAAACCTGAAACTTTCTTCACAAGACACAAACATAATTTCTTTTCCTTGTCGTTACTTCTTGCCAAATTATATAGTGTAAAATTCATATAATTATTATTTCTAAGCACTTAGAAATAAAACTTAAGTCAGCAAGAATTTGCCAAGAATAACATATCAAAGTAAACTGATTTACAGGTTTTACTAGAAATTATGGAGAACAGAAAAGAAATAGTTGTCATGTGTACCTTGAATATGAGAATTTTATTTTTCAGTGTGTTATATCAGTGCAAAGTTCAACCTCAAGGACTGTCTGGAGTAACCCATTTTGGAACAAACTGGTTTGAAATCACGGTAGTAAATTATAGATGGTTCACTGACAAATAGGAAGGTAAATCAAACTGGGTTCCTAAGGAACTTAGCACTGAAATTCCTCTATAACGTCTCATGAATTTTCTAAATTACTTGAAAAAATAATGATAAATCTTTGGTGTTATATATTGCAATTGGAGATTGTGCCCAGCTGAGAAGAGCTGCAGGTATGGGGGGTATTGGATCAGAACTGAATCACTAAATCAGGGCTATAAAATCAGAACTGAACACCAGCTCAGCCAGCTGGAGACATTATCTGGTAAACACAAGATGGAATTTGTTTGTGCAAAGTCCTGGTTTTAGGAACAAATAACTGCAAGAATGTACAGATGGTTTGGGAACAGGTCTCTGCTTCAGAAGCAGGAGTTCCACATGAATCACAAGGCAGGCATGAGCACCATAAAAGAAAAACAGCTACTGAGGACATTCAAACAGATTGATCAGGATGACACAGAAGGAACCCAGCTCTCCCCAGAGCTGCCCAGATTTGATGAGGATGACACAGAAGGAACCCCAGAGCTGCCAGGCTGCAGCAGGAGCACATCCAGCTCTGCCCACTGAGCTGCAGACAGAGCTGCTGCAGCCAGGCAGGGCAGCAATGAAATACCAGAGCTAGGAAATGAAATATCAGGATAGGAATTCTGAGACAAGACTGCAAGGGTTGCTGCTCTTTGGACTTACAGCAATTTTCAAACATAAGCAAAGGGTGTAAAGAAGAAAAGTGTGGCAATAAGAAGAATGAGGAGAGCAATGTGCTAACCTACATTGATGGGGAAAGCCCAAGGCATTAATGAGCTTAAATTGTACTGGAGACAAGCACCTAAACCTTGTTGGTCCAGCTTTGTCCCAGAAGGATGGAAATGCTGTCTGACTGCATGTCCAGCATTCTTCACCATGCCTCTGAAATACTTATTTGTTAAACTGAAGGGTTTTTTAAAGTTTTTTTCCAAATGCTGGAGGTTCAGTGAGAACAAACTTGGAGTGATTCTTTTAAAAATATCGACTGCCATGATGTGAGATTAGGAATTGTCATTTCTAAACTTCACCTTGGGCATCAGAGATTGTTCATGGAACTGAATTCTGACCCACCACAGGGAAGCAGAGGGGTGATGTACCCCCTTTATCCCCCTCTCTGCACAGGGCACGTCACATCCTCCCTTTTGCTGCTGCCTTGGGATCCATTCTCAGTCATTTCTGTGCCCCACTGTTTATTTGGTAGCCCAGAACTTCATTCACAGTGAAGTTCTCTCAATCTGTTTTGACCAGTGGTTCCATAGAATAACGCAAAAGTTTCGTTTTCACTAGGAAAATTAGTGACATTTTGAATTTTTCACCTGGTTTCTTTTTCCTTATTTCACACTGGAATGGAAGCCAAGGCTGTCATCAGCTACTGGAGGTAAAAGCAGAACTCAAAGGGAAACTCTCAGACAGCAGACAACCTCTGAAATATCCATGTACACGTGTGTGTGTTTATGTGTTTGTCAGAGACAGTGAAGAAAATAGTCTGATAGTTATTGCCATATGTCTGCCAACACCAAAAAAATGGGAATTTTCAAGTCTTAACACAACGATCAAAATAGCTGAACATCAAAAATAGCCACCACAGAATAGGATTGCCTTTGGGAGGATAAACCTCCCAAGTATCTGTTTCCATGTGCATCAGTAATGACTGTTTGGATTACAACATCAAAAGATTACATTAAAATTAATTACCAATATATTTTGTCTCATGTGGGAAATTAGAAAACATTTGTCCTTAGCAAAACTAGAATTTGTCCCAAGCTAGAGTTTGTCAGCAATTTTTCAGCCACATAATTAGAAAAAACAAGCAGAAGAGAAAAATGATGAATGGATGCTCCATTTACCATTGAAATCTAAGTGCCTTTGGGCAACTAGGAAGTACTTAACCAGCACACATGGTCTGCAATAGCACAACTGTGGAATAGAAACCTGGCAGGCATGCAGGGATGGATGGGGTAATGTGGCATGATGGTAATAAATGCTGGGCACTGTGCTCTCATGGAGAAGTCAATTATCTGTGAGTCCAGAACTTTTTGAGGGAAGTAATCAATGTAATTCAATATCAAAATTCTCCTTTTTAGGAGGCTTCAGTGGTTTGTCAGTCTGTGTGCACACAGGTGTTCATGGGTGCACACCAAGTTTCTGTTGACTGTCAAAATCTAACAAACCCTCCCAGTGTGTGCTGATGGCTCTGCATCACTGCCTCACCACTGTTTGGAAAAAAATGGAAATGCTTCTTGGTCCCCCTGGCAGAGCAGCCTGAACCTCTCCTGATTCCAGCCAGGACAGATCAGAGATATCCTGAACAGCTCCAGTGCTGCCCCAGCCCTGCCTGAGCCACCCACAGGTTATTTATTTCCCTGGGTTCTTACAGAGCTCACCTCAGCTCCCCCTTTAAGCCAAACCTGTCATCTCTGTTTGCTCTCCCTTGGCATGGCCATACTGCACAGGTTTATCTTGCTGGTCATCCCAGTAATACCAGAAAATTCTCTATTGGGAGATACACTCTAGAAATAAAAATTTTGATGGCTAGGCAGAATTTAGCTGGTTTCTTTTTTTCACCCATGAAGAGGTCCCAGTCCTCATTCAAGGAGCGGACTGGTGAGAATCAAGTGAGGTCAGTAAATACAGATTGTCCACTGTTCATCTTTGTCCCAAACTATAGATGTAACTCCCACAAGGATCTTAGAGCAGCAGGTCAAGGCTCATCATTTCAGATGTTCCTGCCTGAGCAGGTTCCCTGAGCAGCTCTGGACCAGACTGTCCCAGGATGCTGAGAGCCTTTCCTTACCCTTGTGCCAATAAACCATTTATTTATGGCCCAGGATGTACTGGTTGGTCACACATTAACTGGTTATGGTTAGGACAAAACTAACGAGTTTTAGTCACTTGAGCCTCATTTACTTTGCCACTTGTCATGGGATATAATTCAGGAGCAAACCTGTGGATGAGAAGGGTTTCTTTAAATCTTGCATTTCTAATTTGGGGGCAGGAATACCAAAATGGATCGAAGAAAACAGAAATAAGTGCATTGATGATCGTGTATTCTATATGGAACTGTTGTTTGGAACTTTATTATTTCATTTTCCTCCTCAATAACCAACTCTTATTTTGACAAACCCCAGGATGCTCTCTGTCCCTCACTGACAGCATTCAGTCCTGAGGTTTCTAGAGAAAGACAGCTCAAATTTTTCTGAAGAAATTCAGAATATTGTTTTTACATTTACAAGTCTTCCATTTTCCATGGGAAACATTAAATTAGTAGAAGCTGCTCTCATGTTCTGCTCAGGGTAGAGTACTGGACAGGTTCTCTCTCCTATTTTGGATGTCCATGTGGCACTCAGCAGAGTCCTGCCTTAGATCCATCTAAAAATGGGACTTCTCCAGGCAGAGGAAAATCCACTGCTTTGGAGACAGCTGCTTTGTGGTGCTTTTATGGTCTGAAAAGCAAATTTTTCTTTGTCTCAGGTGTGGGTGTGAAATTTGGCTGCAGTATCTCTACAGCTCCTGCTGTGGGGGCTTTAGCAGTGAGAGGATTTGGGCTCAGGGGATCCTGCAAATACCTGAATTTCACCTGTTAGTCACCAGCAGAGCCCAGGGATCACATTCACTGGGATATCTGGGATTTCTAAAGGAAAAGGAGGCCTGGAATGATTGAAAGCCATGATTTCAAAGGTGACACATGGTTGTGAAGAGTTGAAAATATATCCAGATATCGATATCTACATCCTAGATTTAGGTAGATGTAGATATAGGGATGCTTCTCCTTATTTCTTCTCAGTGTCTCATTTCTACCCAGCCAATTAAAGTATTAATTAATGTGTGGCCTGTGCTGGATGCTCTAGGGGAAGGGAACAGGGTTTTACTTAATGGTTTTGTTGATACATATTTAAGAAACTTGAGCTACGTTGTCCTTAAAGATCAGTTTTATTTTCTTGAAATCAATTTTAATCATAGAGAAAATCATAATCATGAATCACTTCATAAACAATCTATTGCCAATTCAGCTTTTTAGATGCATGTTAAAATAAATTTTAATGTACAATATGCAATGATGGCTTTTACTGATATTTTAAAGAAACCACTTATTTGACTATAACAATGTATGATACGTGCAGTTCCAAAACTATCCTGAAAGGTGCAACTTTAAACAGTTCAAGAGCAGAACTTAAATTGGAATGGATATGAAGGTACAAAACTTCAGGAGGTCTTAGCAGAAACTTTACAGATGGCTGGAGAAAATGTCACATCTTATTTTAGAAAGCAATGGTTTATTACCTCCCAAACGGATCTGATTTAAGTTTTTTTACCCCCTTCTCCACATGATGTAGAATCTTATTTGGTTGAATAAGTACTCTTTTTTTTTTTTTTTCAAATTAAATCAATTTGCCTTCTAAGGTGTGTCTAAAATCACCTTTTTTTCAGGAAATGTGTACTATCATTTGAAATAGTGTGCTAAGGGTCTGCTGCTTCCCCATCCCAAACCAGCACCCCTGGAAACACTCAGAACTGCCACAGTCCTTCCCCAGAGCTTTTATCCTGCCATGATTTTATCTGGTACCTACTGGCTGCTGGGACTGCTTTCCAAGTGACATTTTGGAATGCAGTTTGTGCTGTTCCATCTGCAGATGCTCCCCACAGCAGATGCACAACTTGAAAAATAATAACTGCTAAAAATATGCAAGCTGTCAGCTTGGTTTTTACTGAGAGAACTGTAACTTCAAGTAAGATAAATTTGTATTTATATGCAATATAATACATTTAAATTCTGTCCAAAGACAGAATCTCTTCTAATGGTGCAAATAATCATATCATAAATGCTTGGTTAGAGTCCAAGAAGGGGAAAGGTGGGGTAAAAATGTTGCTGGATAAGCTAAAAACACTGACATGAGTTTTGAAAGAGAAAACATTAAAAAAACTTAATTAAATTAGTGTTGTTAATATTGTATTCTTTGTTATTCACAACTTAAAAATAGCTCTTCTTTTGTGCTTACACCTTTAAGCTCTCATAGCTGTAATGCTTTTTCACCTGACCTTGAAGAAAATACTTGTCTTAGCATACTAAATAAGCTGTGAAAGTACTGGGATTTCTAACAAACCTTTGAAAAAAGCAAAGAGCGATCCTTCCTTTCCACTTAGTTCAAGGTTAATTTTACTTGCCAGGAAGACAGTAAAAGAAAATCAGTGAGGAATTTAAGAGATCAATGGCAACCACAGAGCCCGTGCACCTCCAGCAGCTCCCATTTGTCAAAGTTGCACCCATTGATAAAGTCAGAAGGAGGAGAGGGTGTCAGGAGGTTCCTTTTTCCATTGCACTCACACATCATCAATCAGGAGAAGCGATTGAGATGCTGTGAATGTTGATAGAGCGAATTTGACAAAGTGGCAGATTTTATGCATGTGGAAGAGTTATGGAATGATGTACCTTAAGCAAAGATCAAAACCTCATGACAATGTTTCTGCTCATTTTCCTGATGCAGAAGTGTTCCTTCTCGACTGAGTGTGGGTGTGCACACACACAGAAAGTGAGATTAATGCACCAAGGAGCTCTGCCTAAAAACAAAGACACTCTTAGGGAATAACTCGGAAACAAGTCTGCCTTTCCCAGCGCAGACTTTAAAACTCCTACCTCTCTGCAGACTCCTCAGCATTTTGCTCAGTGACCATGTGCAGCTCCTGAGAGGCTTTGCTGGGCTCCTGTTTGTTGGAGTTTTCCTCCGTGCTGCCCTTGGGGCTGTTCTCGCAGGGGCGCAGCTGCTCGATGATGCTCTGCTGCTGCTGCCAGCTGTGCCCGGAGCGGTGATGCACCGGCGTGGGGCCGGGCACCGGAGCCAGGATGTTGTGATGAACGGGGCTGCTGTTCTTCTTGAGCCCATTTCTGTCCCGAGAGTGGCTCTTGAGCCTGTTCTGCACCGGGGTGCCCCTGTGTTCAAACCCTTCCTGCTGGTGGCAGCCCCCGGAGCCGGCGGAGCCTTGCGAGGGGTGGCTGAACCATCTCCAGCGGAGCCTCAGGATCTGCTTCACATCAAACTCTTTCTTCCCTGAGACTGACATGGTTTTTTTAATTATTATTTTTCAGATTTAAAAAAAAATTAAAAAAAATAAAAAAAAAAAAAGCGCCTATTCTTTTAGGAAGCAAATGGATTCTTTGTTATCTCTTCTGTTTCTCCTCTTAAGAAAAGGCAACAAAAGAACAAACAGCGGCAGCGCTCTCCTCCTCTCTCCGCTAACACGCCGCGATCTGCTGGCTGTATAGGTGGGAATCCATGCTGACAGGATGATGAGGTCAGAGCTCCAATGAGTAAATGAGCTTAGCCCAGGGAAGCAGCGCAGAGCAGCCGGCAGTGCCGGGCTCTCACACAGAGCCAGCTCCAGAGAAACCCTCCCTTTATAGCCTCACATGATGCTCGGGATGCGGGCAGGCACAAATAGAGTGACAAGACTTTCTGTCTGTCTCTCCCATCAATCCTGCTAATTAGCAGCGCTGCTTTTCACGGGGGAAATTAGCGAGGATGCTCTCAGGAGGGGTTTTGGTGGCGATTCCCGCAGCTCACGCGTCTCCTTAAGGCTCTGCGTTTGTTTGTCTTGCTGTGTAAAATTCCTCCAAATGGCCTCGGTGTGGTAGCACTCACCTAAAGGAGAGGCAGCCTCTGGATGCATGCTGCAGGAGCAGGTTTGCTCACCTACACATGGATTTCTCAACAGAATTGAGGCAGGCAGCTCAGGAAAATCCGAGATGTGCTCCCTGAATGGCTGGATCTGTGCAGAACACACTTTCCTGGCTAAGTGCCTGTGTAAACAGCCTTTCCCATCCTGCTCTGGATTTCTCACGGACAGGGAGACACTCGTGGGGTGGTTTTTTTGCAAACACCTTTCTTTTCTTTCTTTTGATAGCATGCGCTGTTAATGCGTTTTCAGCAAATTTAATAGGGGAGATGTTTTCACTCCCATCCCTTGGTTACCAGGGAGGGCTGTGGGAACTGTTCCCTGTGTGGTTTGAAATAACGCACACAGAATGTTTTCATGTGCAAATTGAAAAGAAATGAATGGACTGGATGGGGTTTTTTTTATTGTTATATTTAACCAGGTTGTCTAGTGATGGTCTATCCAACTGTAAGCAGTGTGCAGAAATAGAAAAAGCTCGAACACAAAGTCAGTAGAACATGATTTAGAGAGGACCCCTCTCTAACACACCTCTCCTCTCAGACCTTCTGACATTAATTTCATTTTTCTCTAAATTTCTCATTTTTCTGTGAATTTTTCTTCTTTTTTATGCTGGGCTCTCCTGTTCCTGTCCTGTTCATGGTATTCAAGCAAAGGATGTGCAGCATCATGGACTGGATGCATGTGACAGAAATTACAGGATGAGTGAAGAACTCATCAAAATAATTGAAAGATCTTTTCCTATCTAGATCTACAGAGGGAAAGAGTTTGCACAAAAGCAAAGCTGTGTGGAAGGCTTGGCCATAAAAGGCAGAAAGGAAGAAGCTGAGGGAAGATTTGACAGACGTAGCCAGTGCATATTTGTTGCTATAGAGAACACTGAGGCTGAGCTGTTGCAGTTAAATGTGCATTAACAAAATTTCCTTTGAGATGTTCTGGGAATAGAGAGGAGCTAGAAAACTTGTTCAACTTCTAATAAGTCACATTAAGATGAAGGTGTATAAAGTAATAAAGCACATTTAATAAGGAGGTTCGAGTCAAGCTTGTTGAGGATATGAGCTAATAAAGAAGCTGCTACCAAATTCAGGGATATTAAAAGATTTATAGACAACAAGTGAATCAGTGAAAAGGCTGGGCACTCAGCAAGACAGATTATTGTTTATCCAGAAGTCAGTTAAAGATGTTTTCACACTTTAACGATGACCTTTCACAGAAATTTAAAACTTTCTGGAGACCCAAGTGTTTCAGGTATTTTTTTCTCACATTACAAGTATATAATATTCAGAATAATGTTTCTTGACTTCTCAGTTTCAGCCTGCACACTTAAGGATGTTTTTCTTTTCAATTTCACACAAGGGTGAGACTTAGTGGTACCTCTATATATTGCTGAGGATTGCCTACACAGCAATTTGACATCTCTTTTAGGAGTCTCTATACACCAAGTCAATGAAATAATTTATGACGAAACCTTGTAGAGGTGGACAGAGAACACAGTTTCTTGCTACTCTTTAATCAGGTCATTGAGCTATCTCAGCAGATCTGTCAGCTCCTCTTAGCAACAGCTCCAATACATTTAATCCATATTTTTCCACTGTGTCACAAAGCTTCTGTCAGAGTTCTTCCCTTAAATCTCTTTTGCTCTGAGATATCAGATATTCCTTCCATTTTACTGGGGAATGTACAAGCAGCACTTCTGCCTGTGAATTACTCCCGTTCCTGCTAACTCAGGACATGTTTTAGCAAATACAGTGAATCTAGCTAAAATTAAAATAGTCAAACTGGGCATTTGCTGAAAAAACCATCTTGCTCACAAAGTCAGCTTGAGTCAGCACAGAATATGTTTCAGGTGGGGCATAAGGAGATTATTTTTTTACAGAGCTTGTTAATGTGCTAGCTAAAAATTCAATGTGCTGTACCAGGTCAATATAATTGATTTGATAACCTGAAATTATTGGAAGTGTGGCATATATATGTATAACCCTGGAGCAGCTTTATGCCAGGTATCTGCTGTTCACCATTTACATTTATCTTCTGGTGAGAAAATACCTGAATGCAATGAGTGTTTACTTCTGGGTCATCCTTTCTGAATCTCCCATATACTTTAGGTGTATGTGTGATTGGATTCAAACTGCTAAATGAGAAAAGAGAGAAGATTTTTCTGTTGTTGCTATCCCTAATGATCTCATTTAGATGAATAACCACGTAACAGCAATAATTTTTTGCACTCATGGCTGGAAATATCCAAAGAACAGGATTTTTTAGGACTACAGCAAGTCCAACCAAGAGGCAGCTGGAGGATGTGATGGATGAGGGGAGGCAGATGCTGCAGGAGTTGTTCAACCTTAGGAGGAAAAGGCTCAGGGGCATTTTCTTGCTGCCTGCAGGTACCTGATGGGAGAGAGGCAGACAGCAGGGTCAGGCTGGGGAAAGCAGACAGCTGTTGGGCCAGGTGAAAAGCTGAGGAAATGTAAGAAAAACTTTGTGAGGGTGGTCAGGGAGGTGGGAGGAGGCTGCCAGGAGAGGCTGGGGCATCTCCTTCCTCAGGGAGAGATCCACTGCAGTGAGGAGGAACCATCCCCCTTCCTTGTAAAATAATGCCAGAAAAATACCCCTTGTGGAGTCTGAGACCAGGAGTATTGCAAGGACTAGGTTAGTAGCCAGAGCTGATAAAGTGATTCTTTGCTGGATATGAGACAGACCATAAAAATTTGAATTTTTTATTAAAGTCAAGGAGAGCTTTGGAGCAGAGTTCTTCAGTGCCAGGTAACTGAGTCAAAAATCTGCATAGGCTGAATGAGACAACCAAAAAGCAAGATAAGCACAAAAAGTGAAGAATGTTTTCTCATATTTTTGAAGACATTTTTTGTCTATTACGATATTACATTATTTAGAAAGTCAAGTCAATTACTCATATAATTATTGTTTACAGAGTTTGCATTGGGAGGAAGAGCATTGTAAGATTTACTTGTGCACAGATTGTTGATAACTGAACCAAGCCCTATTTAAAAACTGCTCCCTCTGTGCCCAAGCTGTGTTCCACAGGGTCTGCACTCTTTGTGTACTCAGCCTGTGCAGATCAGGCCAGATACAGAGAACAAGAAGTTGAATATTTTTATTACCCTGTTTTGAAAAAATAACGCTGAAAAGAATTCCCATTAGTCCATCCTTTGTGCAAGAGATAGGCCAGGAAACATCTGCAGAGCACAGCAGAGCATTGCAGGAGTCAGAGCTGAGGGGAAAGGAGCAGGACAAAGCCCAAAACAAATAGTTCTATTTAAAATCTGCAGGAAAGCTCCTCTTTCTCTTCAAAGAAAACTTTGAATGCCACGGACAGACACGAATCAGTTCAAGACATTCAGTGGCTTCCCATGCTCCCCACGAAAGGAGGCAGGAGGGATGATCCACTTAAGGGAAGGTGTTGACACATTGAAATGCAATTGCTTCCTCAAATAACTGGGAGCTGTCCTACAGATTGCAACCCACCTACAAAGCTCTGTGCCAAAATGGGAAAAAAAAAATCACAGCATTCCCACAAGATCCAAGGAAAAAGAATGTGAGACATGAGCCTGGCATTAGTCTGATGAAGATCTGATAAACAGTGCCAATACTGTCACCCTCAAAATGAAACCAGAATATTGCAGTGAAATAAGAAATGGGAGATGTCCAGAAGGGCCTTCCGTGGACAAGGGTTTGAAAGTGATGTCACCAATGCAGCAAAAAAAAAGCTCAAACTCACGACTGTCACAGGTCAAGAACAAGATATAACAGAATGGAAAAAAATGTGGATTGATTTAAAGATGTATAAAAATCATTTGGATTGATTTTTTTATTTCTGTGAGCTCTCTTTATTTAATCAGCATTTTTCTTGTGCTGGTTGTGAAAACCTGTCAGTCAAGTTAAAGGTGCTGCTTACCTAGTAACCACCAGTAAAGTACCAGTAACTACCAGTAAGAAGTAGAATTGCAGCTGCAGCTTGCATTTATTGCATGAAACAGATGGATCAAACAAGCACATGATTCCTTATATTCCACAACTGTGAGAGGATCATGGTAGTCAGGTTCTTGCAGAAAATACTTGAATTTTCTACGCATCCAGTGATAATAATAACCCCTATTTAACCCCCAGTTACTGCTGTTGGATATGAAGGAGAATGGAAGGGATCTGGCAAACCCTCAGCAAAGCCCAGAATGTAGATTTGACACTTGTCAGTGCAGCTCTGTATCGTTTGCCATGCTAAAGCCTTGGCAGAACAAGGACTTATGGCCAAGGTCAGTCTTCTCTGGGAAGTTTTTTAATGTGACTCTTGTTCATTGTCTCTTAAAAAGTAATAAATGGCACCTTTAGTTGCAGGAGAGGGGAATCCTGGAGGCAGCTCTATTTCTGTGCATTGTGGAATGTAATGATTCTTAGGAGTATTTAGGTTTTAATCCCACAAATGCATTCTGAAAGGTGCTGCATGTCAATAAAACCCCTTAAAATACGTAGTCCTGCATCTCTCCTGAATCCCTGACTTCAGGGGCTGGAGAGCTCCTCGATTATTCCTGGGAAAATGAGCGGCCTGGGGCAGGTGCTGGAGAGGTCTGAGACAATTGTTTTGTGTCTTTGTCCTTAAGGCTCCTCTGGCTTGCAGTGCACACACCGACAGGAGCACAGGCACTCACCCAGGCTGGGTTTTATCTCTGCAGGGGTGCAAAGAGGAATTCTGGAACAGCAGCTGCTTTGCCTTTACATCAGCAAGGGAACAGTGCCATTTTTTACAAGTTGAGGCTCTCACTGCTGGGGTTTGGTAGCGTAATAATCCATCAGCCTTTCCCTACCTTCACTTTCCCTCCCAGTTGCCATCTCTTTTCCTACCAATTTTCCCAGAGGTTTATCTCTCCTTTGTGATTCCATAAGAATGCAAGGGACAGAATAATTTTTAAAATCATATGTTCAAAATCATCACAGTCAAAGCTCATCTGAAAAAAAAGTGCTGTGAACCAATATCCTTGTCAGCAACCTGTCTCCAGCATCCTGACACCTCTCCTTTGCTCATGTCGCCTGTAAAAGCACACAATAACTCAATTTTTACTTTGACAAAAAGCCTCACAGATCCACATCACAATATTATTGTTGCTCAGCCTGGCTCTAGCTGCTGTCAAAACACCTTGGAGCTGCACTTTCACTGTGTGATACTGTCACAGAATATAAAAATACAAAACTACATTCAAAACACTCAAGTCCTATCCTTATAATGCAAAAAAAAAAAAACCCTTCAGTTCTTTCATGTTTGCAGTTTTTGGAGTAGAGAGACTCAGCATTTCTATTTTGATGTGTAAGGAATTTTTAGTAAGTGTTTTCATATATTCTGGGGGAAGAAATAGATGTACATGTAAGTACTGTACCATAAGATGAAATCTGGGAATTGACTGGAAAATGTAACAGGTTTTATCTCCATATCTATTTATTAATAATAAAAAAGGTACTGAACAACATGGTGATTATATTTGCAAGTGATAGCAATTTTCAGGGGGAGAAGGGTGGCATGAAACCTTCAGAAAACACAAATTACTGAATCTAATATCCAATATTCTGAGACAAAGCCCCTTAATGACAGATTCCCAACAGACCAGAGACACACAGCCTGCTCAGGAGAAACAGAAATACAGAAACCAACACATTGAATCTGACTATTTAGTATTAAATGGCTCAAAAATGCAGTTATGGCTTAGGACAGGGATGTGATCGAGAATATCACCTATCCTTTAGTGTAGATTATGCTGTTTTAATTTTTTCAGAATTTCACCAACAATCCTCTTTGATACAGTTCCTTATCTCCTAACCTTGAACCTGAGTTTTGCTGTGATTTGCACCACCCCAACCCCGATGGATGGGAGAGGAGGGAGAGGAATTCCTGTCAGTGTGACAGAGTTAAAAGCTGTAGACAAAAACCTGAACTCCATTTTCAGTTTCCCAGCTCAGTTTGGGGTGTTTGAGTGGGATGCAGGTGGTCAATCCTGCATGTTGGGGAGGTGGGAACTCTCCAGCCCTGAACTGGCCAGCAGGAATTCCTGGTGCTTGGCTGATAATGTCAAGTGGCACCGTTTCCTGAAAGGTCCTGTGGTGAGTATGGAAGAAAGCAGGACAGGAGCACCCATCACTGCTGGGTGCTTGTGCTCTGATGAGATCTGGCAATGGAAATCAGCTCTTTTCTCCTTGATTAAGGACAATATTTGCAGCTGCATACATTAACTATAGAAATTCTACAGCAAAGACAGCTCTGCTGTAATAAATTAAATCATATTGCAAGTACACTACAGGAAGCTGTTTCAGGAGAAATTAAGGCTAGCAAGCCTCCTGAAATTAAGCTTCTGCTGAAATAAATTGGTAATATCTAACTGATACAGTTCAGCATATGTCACAAATGAGAGGGATGCTCTTGGCTGATTGTGTCAATTTAGAAGGCTGCTTGCACCAAATCTTTTTGAGGTCTCAATTTGCACATCAGGGGTTATAAAGAACTTTAACTTTAGAACACACATTAAGTTGTTTGGCACAGTTGGAGTGACAGTTTGTGGCATTAATTTCCTAAATTAAGTTACTGCTAATGCACTTGTTAGTGAGTGCCTGATGCCTTTACACTTTCTTGGACATTTAGGAATATTGTATGCTGTCACCATTTTTATGTAAAATACAATTGTCTTTAAAGAACTAAGGCTGTAAATGTGGTGGTGCTAATGTGGAATTAGTGATTACAGGAAAAATATAACTCCCAAATTCCACTGCTCTAAAATACTCAATTCAGCTAACCATGGAAACATGCAGAAAAGCCTTGGACATGGGATTGCTTTTTAATCACTGCCAGCAGTTAATTATATTAGTGCTTTATTTCATAATTTTATGTGTCATGCTAATGAAAATGTTATGGGAGAAAGCAGTGGGATAAGAAAAGCTATTTGCCTCTCCTTACTTAATAACTGCTTCTTGCTGCTCCATTGAGGTGGTTTTTCCCTCTGAAATTTCTTTCTGTGTGCTGGAACACAGCTCATTGTTCTTCTGGCTGACAGTCTAATCACTCTGCCTTGCAGACCTCTCACACACACAGCAAAGGCATTGCTGGATTACAGGACTTCCAGTCCTCTGGAAAATAACTCATCTTTTACCTTCTGAAGGAAGCAACACTGAAATTCCAAAAATCTGTGCAGTGATTCACATTATTTATATATCAGGATCTTTAATAACCTTCTTTTCACCAACTTGGTCAAGTCCAAGAAGCTTTAACAGACACAAGATTATTCTGTCTGGCTTTTTTAATACCACTACAGGAACTTAATTCTTCCTGACACAACTTGCAAAATTCCAGTCGCCTTTTCACCTAGCTCAAAAGCAGAGAATTCTTTAATTTAAATATCTTATTTTGGTCAATATTTTGATCAACACTGCACGAAACATTCTGTGGCACTGCCAGCACGTAGGTGACTCATTAATCTGGCTGCACAAATCAGCTTTGCAGGACTCAGGGCTAAAGCACAAAGAGCTGCATCTTTAGCTACACGTGTCAGAAGGTTTAGTGGCAGTGGTGTCCTGCAAGCCAAAGTGCAGCCCCCTTGCCTGGCTGTGTCTTAAGAGGAAAAAAAAGGGTGTATTTAGAACAAATACAGTATTTGAATTCTCAGCATGTGGGAACTAATGGTTTTACTCAGTGCTGTGATTTAAAGAGAGGCTCTCCCGTCTCCAAGCAGTTTGGAGACATTATTCACCCGTGATGCTGATATGTGTCAGCAGTATATAAAAGTAAAGGGGGAATGAGGCAAAATAAAAAGTTTTTACTAGTCTTTACAAGTTTTTATAGAGTTCCTCAGCTGGTCCTGAGCCCAGCTCAGATTTTGTGAATCAGCCCATAACACCCATGGAGAGTTTTGCAGTGCAGGGCACATCCCAGCTGAGCCTCTCAGAGGAGGAATGTGGGTTTGAAAGGCACAATAAAGACTTTTCAAATCATAATGTGGTTTGTGTGGCACCTGAAAGTGTCACCAGGCAAACAGGCTCTGCCTGGTGGTAATGAAATGCCTGAAATGCTGAAATGCTGAAATGCCTGGGCACTGCCAGGGAGGTTGCAAGGCACAGGTTTGGAACCCTTTCAGCCCAAGGATTAAAGAAACATGCTTTGAAAAAGAGAAATTAAAAAGAAGGTTGGAATTTCTTTTTTGGTTTTTTTTTTTTTTTTTTTTTTTGTATTTTCTTTGGTTTTTTTGTTTTGTTGGAGCCTGTTTAAATTGCTGGCAGTAGTGTAAAATGATGTAAAATGGATCAGAGCTGCCATCTCAGTTTTTAATGAGATAATCTGAAACAGGAAGATCTCAGGCACGTGGTCCAGGTCAGTGCAAAATTGTCCTTACGTGATGTTCTCTTTAGAAAGCTTTAAAGTGCTTGAAATAGATCATCCATTGCCCTGCAAAAGAGGCAGCTTTTGTATGAACAGACCCACTTTCTTTAACTTCAAACTAAACTCTCTTTTTTTTTCCTGTGCTTGGTTGTGCTGTCATTCCTATAAAGAATTCAGTGCTGAATTCCACTGCACGGCTAAAGCCTTTCCTTACTTTATTTCACTTTAGCTCAAGGCTGTAATATTATTAATATTTCTTTCTTTATTTTCTCTCTCTCTCTCTCTTCCTGATTTTCCTCAAAGCCAGTTTTCCTATTTTTTCTCTATTATTTATCCCTAGGCTGAAGGCACATTTCTTACCTTTTTAATTTAGCAGTGGGATATGAACACTGCCAGGTGGAAATTCCTGTGTTGTGTTATCAATAAACTTCCACTGATAATCTATCTAATACAAATAATGCCATTTTGAATTTGGAATAACCTGAATTAGTTGTTTTTAAAGCAAATAAACATCATTAATTTTTTTTTTTTTAAAAAAAAACCTTACTCAGGAAATTTTATGAACCACCAGTAGAATCATTAAGTTTGTTCAATTCTTCAGTCCTGTCAAAAACCTATTAGGTTCCTGTGGGTTCTCCCCAACACATCAATCTTTCCAGGCATCTCTTTCTTAATTCCATGGCACAGGCTGTCAGCTTGCAAATGTTGTATAGTAAATTAAATTGTCAGAAATACCCAGTTTCAGATTATTTGTGCTGCTGAAGCTGTGCTGCAGAACTGGAAGTGCTTTCTTGGCTACTTTTGAGCACAGCTTTCATTACTTCCAGTTGTGAAAACATTTTTGGGCAGAGAAAAAAAAGTTTGTGTTCAACAACTGCAGGCTACAATTTGCTCTGTTTGATCAGCCATAAAATACAAAGTAATGAGATACTTCCTGATATTTTTAAGGATTCGGGGTAGATTTCAGTGTCTCACTTGTCTCCTTGTACCAAATCAGGTCTGTGAGGGTGTGCAGCTACAGATAAGAAATAATTCAATTCCTAGTAAGCAAAAACAATCTGTTGAAAAATTGGGATTTTTCTGATGAAAATGCCGGAGTATTGGTCTAGAAGTTATAATGAGAATATGTACTGGGTGTTTTTTCATTATCTTTGCTCCAAAGCTCTGAGAACCTCTTCAGAAATCTTTAAATGATTTCTTAGAAAAGCAATATTCCCCTATCTTTACTTTGCCATGTATAAATTAACTTCATGCTCTCTGTGACCCTTCTCTCTTTAAAGCAGAGACCAGAGAGCTGATTACCTCAATAATTAATTTGACCTGACTGTTGTCCACGTCCTTCAGAGTCACCCAGAAGGAAATACACTGGGACAGAAAATGCAATTGATTATCCCAAGAAGTGTCCGTGCTCCCAACCCAGGCCAAAATCTCCATTCTGTTTCCCAGCCAGGACACAGCTCCGAGCAGAATAATTCCTCAAAAGAAAGTAATGCAATATTTCTGTCTCGTCAGCACACTCTGAGCATGGTGAGGGTGATTTCAGTGCAGAGGTTTTAGGGCAGGATATTTGATTTACTGGAAAATAATGCCATGGGTCAGAATGATTTGGTGCAACTGTTCAGCTGCTTGTATTTTATTCTTAAAACAAGGTGCTCAAGGAATTGTGCATCACTTTTCTTTGCCTCGTGGACTTCTATTTCAGAAAGTCTTGTTGCCAATTAATTCATCTGAGTAAAAATCCCCCCTTATAAAAAGCACACGTTCAGAATTGTTTTAGTGAAATGCAGAATGCTGTGCAGCCTGTCAGGCTGTGGGGCTGCTCTCAGAAATGGCTGGTGCCAGAGGAAAACACAATTCTGTGAAAACCTTGATTCTAAATCAGTCTGAGCTGGGAGAGAGCAGAAACTCAAAGGTTTTGTCTTTTCATCCACTCCTATTATTATCAGGTAGATAATAATTATATTAAGGATAGATAAATGGTTCTGTGATGCATTTTTGTTGTCTTAGGATCAAGACCATCAAAATAAAATGGGCATACTTTGTGTTTGTACCAAAAAAAAAATCCCAAAATCTCCTTTCTTGTGAGACATGTAACACAGAATCTCCAGAGTTGGAAGATGCTTTTTTCCTTTTGGAAATGTCTTTCTGCAGCACGTACACTGTGTATAATTGATGTGCATTTTAAATATATATGTCATTGCTATATTTTTTCAGTGAGACATTGGCACCTGATTGCATCAGCCATGGGGGAATTTTCAAAACTGCCACAATTTTAGTTCTGTTATGGGATAGGATGGAGAGGTTTTGGATCCTAAATCTGAGAATGAACCTGGTAAAATTCCTACTGATCTCTTTTCTGGAATTAGTTTCTTAAATTTCACTGCAGGCACATTTTTCTTGAACTCCAGGTTATTTTCTAGGACTTTTTCAGAGAATAATGGAATATCCTAAGTTGGAAGGGACCCACAGAGATCATCCAGCCCGATTTCTGACCCTGCACAGACACCCCAAAAATCCCCCCTGTCCCCTGTTATCCAAACCCTCCTGGAGCTCTGGCACCCTCGAGGCTCTGTCCAGCATCCTCTGGGGGCAGAACCTTTTCCTAAAATCCAGCCTAAACCTTCACAGCGACCAAAAAGGAGCCTGTATTTACAGTTACCCAGTTTCCTGAAACACTCAAACCTAAGTCCCAATATTTTTGGAAAATCTGGCTTAACTTCACCAGTTTTGGTGAATATTTCCAGTCTGTTAAATCAAGACAGAGTCCACTTGTGATTATTTCTTTAATGCAGTGTGTTTCAATATAAAAATTTCCGAGGATGTAAGAGGTGCTGTGAAAGGAGAGGAGGCAATAACTGACTTTGCCTTGTTAATCTGCTCTTAAACCTTCCCTGGTTCTGAGCATCCCAGGGCAAAACCTGACACAAACTCTTCCCCCAAGGTCCTCAAAGCCCACCACAGGTGGGAGAAGGAGGAGGGGTGAAGAAGGGAACCCAAATGTCCCAAAGATAATTCTTCCCTATTTTTGCACGCTCAAAATCTTCCAGTAACCATTGGAACATGTGAGCGCCACTCTGTCCCTGGGATTTATGGGAGCCTGAAGTTTTTACAGAGCTTTTAAGGACAGGCTCATTTCTTTAAATCACTGCAAACAATGTGTCTTTAAGAGCTCTGTTGTGCTGCTTGTGCGTGAGGAGCATTATCCTTGAACTTTCCCCCAAGGAGCCCGGTGTGTGTTGCTAAAATCTGCTCACAATAAGCACATTTGCAGATGTGCAGACACAGAATTATAGGAAGTACAAACAAGACCCCTGTGTAAAGCAGAGCACGCTCAGAACCAGGGAGGTTGATGATTCAAGTAGCTGAAAAGACTTTTTAATAGCCAGTGGAGGAGGTTGTTTGCTTTAGGAAAGTACATACAATAATAATGCATGCACTCAGTGCAGAATGGGATGAGGCAAAGCAATTATTCTGCTCTTAGTTGATGTTATTTGTATAATGAGCCACCTAGAATGAGGTATTTTGCCAAAATACATTGTTTAAAATACTTTGTCAGGCAATCTAAATCATAACTCATGAATGAATCAGCCAGACCTGAAGTGCTTCATTTTTATTTTTTTCCCATTGGATCTGAGTGATCTCAAACTTTTGGGGAAAGCTTTATGCATGAAATTGCTAAAGGCAGCTTTCTCCAATTTCTTAGGGTTTCACCATCCATGTAGTGACCAAATGGAATTTTTAACAGCAGGAGCATGGTGCTGGTGTGTGCTGGAGGATTTGCTGAGCAGTGCAAAGGCGAGACACGGGCACTCCAGGCATGGAAAGGTCTGGAGATGTGCAAGGCAGAGTCTGTGCAGAGCTCTGGGCTGCTGCTGCCTTGGAGCTGCCCCAGGGATTATTGCATCTGCCTGACAGTGAACACTGGGAGACATCACAGAAATGTCCATCACTGAGAGCCTTTTGAAGATGCTGAGGATATTTCTTATCTGAAGTGTCAGCGGTTGTTCAGCTGCATCTCTCATTTTTAGCTGGTTCTAAGTGTGGATAATTTCTGAAGACTGAGTGGAAAGAGATCAACATTCTTGGAAAAAACCCTTTATATCGTGTATTTCCTGGCATTCTCTCCCTGTGTAATAGGATGTTTGAGTTGATACAGATATTTTTTTTTATTGTCATGTAGTTTAAATATATTGAGAACTTAGAGCTGGAAATTGGAAACCCAAATCCAAAAGCTCTGAGAATTGGAATATAATGATAGAATTGTGCCATCGCTGCAATTTGTGAATGGCATTGGAGCTCCATTATAAATTTAATTCCACTCCTTTCTGCATTAACTTTTGTATTAATAAAACCTGTTTGATAGGTCGAGGGATTTTTCACACTGCCCTAAATTTCATAAAATTAGGGCAAATCTTTCTCCTGCTCAGAACTTCCAGGGGAAAAAATTTCATTATTGGGAAACTTCTGTTTTGAGTTCTGCTGAGGTTCCCAGGGGCACAGGGCAGTGACCAAAGGTGCTTTGAAAACCCACAGTACCAGAAATGCCTTTTAAACTCTGCTGCTTGCCTCAGAAATGGCATTTTTATCTTCTGCATGCTCGACTAGAAGTATATAAATATTGCATGCTTGATTTTAAGCCAGGCAAATTCATAGCGGAAATGTAGCATTTTAGTAGAAGAGAAGCCAATGCTGAGGTCAGAAGAGCTGAAGTAACAGCTCTGGAAGTAAATGGCAGAGCAGGGACTGCCTCCTTTTATGTGGGACATCTTTTTCTTTTTTTTCCTTTTTTTTTTTTTTGGTGTTTTGTTGTTGTTGCTGTTGTTGTTGTTTTGGGTTTTNTTTTTCCTTTTTTTTTTTTTTTGGTGTTTTGTTGTTGTTGCTGTTGTTGTTGTTTTGGGTTTTGGGGTTTTTTTGTTTGTTTTGGGGGGGGGTTTTGTTTGTTTTTTGTTTTATTTTGTTTTTTGTTTGTTTTGGGTGGGGTTTTTTGATTTTGGGGGTTTTTTGAGATGAATATGGTGGTGGTTTTGCTTTTTTTTTGCTTTTTTTTTTTTTTTTTTTTTTTTTTTT
>PYHW01009577.1:2912271-2932277 GCA_013186435.1 Turdus rufiventris
TGGTAAGAAATGTTGGGCTCTTCCCCCTGGCTGGAGCAACTCCCAATGGGATGCAGTAATTTTATCAGTCGCACAGTGGGACTCAATGACCATGAGCAGAAAATGACTCCTGGAGGAAGGATGGGTTGTGAAAAGATAAAGAACAATGCCCYGCCTGGTTTCAATGGATGGCCCATTAGCAGAATATCTGCCRYKGAGATCAGGATCACTGCCCCCACCCTCAACAGATGGGGATAGAATAGATACCTTTTATCACACTCTGTATTGTAATGTGCGGCTTATAATGAGGTGCGTCTTATATATGGACAAAGAATTAAAAGTTGCTGGCACCCGGAAGTGCGGCTTATACTCAGTGCGGCTTATAATCGTGAAATTACTGTACTAGAGAGAAAATCAAAACACACAGCCTGGTTGAATAGAAGTTAAGAGTTTTGAGCAAAGCTTTTGAATCCTGAAGGGTAATTACAGAGATGAACGATTAAGTCTCATATTTTGTGGCTCAATATACTATTGATTTCTGAAACTCTTTACCAGAGTTCTCAGAACTGCTTCTGTGCTGGAGATAACTCCATATTTATCCCTGACTTTTAATAACTTTTTCTTTAAATCTGTTGCCTGTACAGTGGAAAGAGACTTTGTGGATTCATTTAGTTCTAGGCTGCTTTTCCTGCTCAAGTCCTGTTCTGTTTTCCCCTCAAACTCTTAAATCTCCCGTTTAAGTCATGACAAAACTTCCCATGAAAGAAAATGTTCAAGGTTGTTCTTCGAGGAGAAACATTGAAGGGTTAAAGGGGAATCCTCTAAAAGGAAATGCAGACAGGGGAGTGAGTGGTTTGGCCACGTGCAAGTAGATAAAATTCTGTTTTAGTGTGAAAGCCTTTCCAACACGTGCAGTGACTCCTTGGATATGACTCAGAGAGCTGTTTCTGTTTAATTAGGCAGGAGAATTGTGACCCAGCCATGGCATGTGCCTTAGAATAACAGGAATTTGGAGCAAATTGCAGTGAATATTAGAGCTGTTGCAGAAGGGAAAGTGAAGCAGAAATTTGAAATTACTTCTTTTTTTAATTAGAAAATAGGTTTTTTTTCCCTTTCTTCTTATAGTGTATGAATCATTACTATTTCTTATTTCATTATTTTAGCCCTTTCCTCCATCCTGGAGCTGGTTGTCCCTGGTTGCTTTGCTTCTTGGCCAAAGATAAACTGCCTGTGAAGTCAGCAAAGCCTGTTAAATAAGCTGTCAAAACACGAACTGTTTCATACCTTGGAGCTCAGTAAGGAAGCCAATTTTATACAACTTAAAAATGAAAGTCTTTCAGTGTCACCTTGCTGGGAAACCTGGAGATAGACTGCACACAGCTCCTGTTCATTATGCTGCACCTGTAGGCTATCCAATTTCTATAAGGAGCAGTGGTGGAAACATCACAGTCAAGCAAAGCTGCCGTGATAAAAGGCAGGGTTTTTTTCTTCAGAAACAGGTTTTAAATTAAAATGAAAAGATTGTAAATGGGGTTGATGGTGTTAGAGAAGGATTTGGGTAGATCTGTGTCAGACATCCTTGGATGTGCTAGAGAAGCCTGAGTTTCAGATCTGTGAGAAAATAGCACCTTGAGCGAAAACTTGAGCACTTCAGAGCGAGTGTTCCACTTGCTGTGCCTGCAGTTCTAGCAAGGGCTCTCTTCTCAAGTCTGACTGAAGGCAGCTTTTTATTTGATGAGAGTTCCCCGTTAATCACATGTGTGAGCTGCATTTCATTTGCACACATGAAGGTGCGGGAGCTAACGGGAAGGCACAAAAATTAAATACTGGTTGTAAGTAGAGGCAGCAGGTTTTCTATTTCGGTTTCATCTTAAAGCTAAAATCTCTGACCTGCAGTTTTTCCTAAAAATTCAGCTAGTAGAACCTAACCCTGTTCACATGAAAGTCTAGGGGTAAACTGAGAATATGGTTCTTATTTAGATAATTGATTCAAGAAAGTTTGCTTAAATGCCTCCATGCTAGAGAATATGACCATAGAAAGAGATTATTAATAAAAGGTACTTTTTAAATAATCAAATGCTAGCAATAGCACTATCACTTCAAACTGTGATAGCTGTACCAGTCTGTCTTTGCTGCAGCACTATTGAGTGCTGACATCTTAGAAAATATCTCATTATAGAGCAGGGGCTCCTTGCAGAAGTTTTGACATTCTTAAATACAAATAATATCATTTGGGGTAAAAATGCAAAGGGTGATGGTTTCTTCAAAACAAATGTCTAAACAGAAATTGACGTTGATGTTTAGAAAAGATGTCTGAAAGGAAAGAAACTTCCTGTTGACTGCTCATGGGAATGTCAGTAGAGAGTACGGGACAAAGTTGGAAAAGAAATAATGCATAATAACTTTTAGGAGAGGAACAATTTTCTACAACACCCCAGAACAAAACTCACTTTAGTTGTGTAGGGAATTAATACAGTCCTTAGTCCCATATGTGACATCACAGCACTGAAAACAACTCTCTTTGTAATTCTAAAAAGTATCTAGATGCCAGTATTGTCATTTCAAGGAAAGGAAAGGCCTCTATATGCCTTTTTTTTTTTTTTTTAAAACAACAGGATCTGATTCAAGATGGATTTGCTATGGAAATATATTTATCTGTTGTTGCATCTGAGGTGGGAAGAATTATAGTGTGACTGATGAGAAGCACTGAAAGTCTTATCTTTGTTCTGTAACCAGAAGAGCCAAGCAGAAACTCTTCATTTCCCTTGTTTTCTTATCTGCTCTCATCTGCCATGCATCACGGTTTCTGATTGATTACTCATTTTATCCCTACATTAAGCATGCACACAAGCACCAGTAATTATTGAATCTCTGTGTTTACAGCTCCTGCTGCCTGTTTGTGAGTGTCTCACAGGATATTTCCTGGTCTGCACATCCTCTTGTGATGTGTGATAAGAAGGAAGGAACATAAGAGGAAAAGTAATTGGCCAGAGAGCAAAATGAGGTAGGAGTGCAAGCTCATCTTTAACCTTGAGGGAATTTATTAGTAGTTACATAAGGCTTGGAGGTTGGAACTTTGCTGTCCAGCATATTTATAACATCTGGGAAAAGGACTTGAGTTATAAGTTGTTAACATTTCCTGATGATGCTGAGCAGCAGATGATCACACTCAGGCCCTGGCAGTGAAGAACTGTAGATTTGAACAAGAAGTCAGCAGAGTTCAGTAACTGGGCAATAACAAGGCCCCTGAGACTCAGTACAGAGAAATGTCAAATTATGCACTGGTGGAATGATGGACTCTGAGTCCTGCCCAAGAGGGAGAGCCTGGGTTATGATTATAACCTCATGAAGATGTAAAATTATGCACCATCCCCCCGCCAAAAAAAAACCCAAAAACCTCTGGGGATGTTCAGCTGCAATTGCTTTGCTCTTGCAGGATTTCCTGATATCTGACTGTGGTCACTGAGTGAGGGATAATATTGGGATTCACCTCAAAGGTGCTCCCCCATGGCACACCCTGCTCTGCAGTCACTCACTGCTTTGTGCACTCAAATACAACAAGAGTATGAGCAGGCCTGCATAAAACAGATGAAACAGAGTGTAGGAACACAAGGAAATGAGCAAATCTTACAATTCTATCTAATTTCAGACTGAATTTATGGAGTGAAAAGAACTCACACCAGATTTCTCTGTGCATAGCTATTGGATTAACAACCCAAAGAAAAAAACCAACCAAACACATGTTGAATTCTTGTATAAAAATGGACCTTGTAGTACTGAAATCCCTGGGTGTAAGCCATGAACATCTTATAAATGCACACTCTGGCACAAAAAAATTGTTAGATCGAGCATAAGGATTTTTTGCACAACCTCAATAATATATATTAAAGCAAAAAATTAGTCATGTGTAACTTAAAAAAAACCCACAAAATATAGCAAAGAAAATATCACAGATTTCTTTATTTTTTTTTTTAGTCATTCCTTCCTTGACTCCAGAGATAGCCTTTATATTTGATTTTCTAGTTATATTGACATTGTTCCAGCCAACAAACCCAAATGATATAGAAGGATGGCAAATGGAATAGCTTGGAGCACTAATGGAAGAATTCCTGTTATTTTTATGCCTTTCAGCTGAGTTCAAAGATTACTGCTGTAAGCACAGTTAAAACACATCAAGTGGCAGAAAATTAATTATGAATGTACTTTAAGTAGAGACTGTTAAACTTCAGCAGTTTTTAATATAGAACAAACAGCAATGAAAATTATTATCATTATAGATGCTGACAAAAGAAAGGCCTTTAAAGGACCTGAAAAGAGTCATGGCTGTGACACATTTACGTGGGTTTTTCTGAGAAAATGAGAGCCTTTGTTGTTTTTCAGGAATGGAAACCCATTGGTCCCCTACAGAGCTAAAAGCAGATGGGATTTTAGAGGCAGTGCTTTTACCCTGAGAGTTTTTGAAGTTAAATTTAGTTTTTAGTTTAGTTTCTGAGCATCATCTGTGGTTTTCATGCTAGTCAGCCTTGGTCAAACCCCTTAGGGTTGAGATTTTATAGATTTTCCTGACTGATGTCCTGTACTCTGGGGTGAATTGCTGCTTAAGCAATAAATACTTTTAAAATATATTCCCCACAGTCAGGGAAGAGTGATTAAGACAAAAAAGCTCGACAGCTATTGTCAGAATTTGCAAGCATTTGTTGCTATGGCTGTAATTAAAACCCTGAATGAAAATCAAGCTTTTCGGCCAACTTGTGCCATCCATAAAAAAAAAAACAAATACCAATTTATTCCCAAAAATTGTCTTCAGCACATTTTGTTGTTTATCAAAACAAATACTCATGTAAATACTGTCTTGATTTTGTTAATTATATTCCCACCAATACACCAGAGACTATTCTTTCAGAATATTAATTTATTTATGTAAATTAGGAAGGGGGGTTAGAAATAATGCTGCTGTTGCAAACCATTTATCTGCTGTGTGCTGTAAAGAGATCCAATTTCAGCTGATTGCAGGATGATAATTGTGGTTACTGTTGTCATTAGATTTTTTTTTTATGGGAATAGGGTTTGTAGCTTGTGGCTTACAAGACTGGTATTTTCAAATGGAAAATTTTTGTATGGACCTTGTTCAAAAAATACCTAAAATTTCCAGTCTGAATCAATTCCCATTCTCGCCTCCAGCAGCCCTCATTATTGTGCTTGTCATGCTGTTTTCCATTCACCACACGCAAAGTTTTCAGATTTTTTCATACCAAGATGGAGAGGTGACAAAAACATGGTCCAGGGGACAGGTTTTTGCTGTCTGATAAACAGATTTTATTCCAACACTGGAATGAAACTGCTCTTTGTGGGCATTATGGGCTGGCATTTATTTAGCCCATCAAATTTGCAGCAGTGAGGGAACTATTCCAAGACCAAAGGTGAACAGTGCACAGAAGGCTGTGGAGAAGAGATTTGCCATGTTTGCTCTTTGTTCCAACACAGGAGTGAGGTTTGTTGTGCAAAATACGAATAACAAGCCTACTGGTACCTCTTAGAATACATTTAGTTATTTATTTATGAATCTATTGTGACTTAACGCTTCCCTGAGCAGGAACAGAGCAGAACAGGAGTTGTTCCCTCTCCAGAAACAGAGGAGAGAGCTGAACTGGATCTTGATCCTTGATGGGTGTTTTCACAGCTGAGAAACAGAGCAAACCCAGCTGTAGTGACTGCACAGCTCTGGTGTTTGAACAGAATCAGAGATCCTTGTACTTTGGATGGTCACGATGTTCAGAAAGCCTGTTAGTCAGGCAAGGTGGGCAGAAGGGTATTTGTCACAAAAATGCTTTTTGTGTTCTGGATCACAGAACCACAGAATTATGAGGCTGGAAGAAACCTTCAAGATCATCGAGTCCAACCCATGCCCTAACACCTCAACCAAACCAGAGCAGGAACAGTCAATTAAACAGGCAGTCAATTAAAATGCTGAAGGAGAAATTAAGTGAAGGAGCAGATGAACCAAGCAGATGAAAGACAAGAGATTATTTATTATCTAGGAAATACTTCTTCAAACAAAATAGATTTGACAGAAGCATCACTGAGATGTTTACATGGAGAGAAAATGGGTCCTCAAATGACTGACTTCTTATTTCTTAGGTTTTCAAATAAGGCCTCCAACTGTTTTGATTATTCTCTTTCAGCAATGCAGTAAGGGATACCAGCAAAATCATTTCCAGTATCTATTTAAGCAGTACAGGACTTAAATCTTCTTTATGAAGATGTTTCCAAACACTAAATTATAACATTGAAGTAAATTTCATATAAAATCTATTCCTTCTAATTCTGTCTTTTGGTGAATAAGAAAACTCAGTTATATTTTTACCACTTTTCAATTGCTGTAACTTTTGTCTGACTTTGAATGCATAGAGCTCATGGCTTAACAAAACGGTTTTAGGATGAGAATAAGTACCCAGGATCCAGGGATAATTGTTCCTAACTTGCTGTTAGAGCATTTAGTGACTTTAGTAGGTTACATCATGGCATGTCCTATGTACTCAATCCCTTGTCTAGGAGGAGATTTTACATTACTAGAAATGGAGACAGAGTATTTTTATTTCCTGTGTTATTATGTGCAAGTCTTGAAGATGTTTGTCACCAAGTAAATGAGCTCCTGTCCTTTGTATAGTTACAGATCTCAACTTGTGCACAGCTTTTCTGGTATTAAAGTCATGTTTAAAAGTTATTTGAAGTTGGTGTATTAAAAAATATCTGTCATCAAACTATATCAGCGGCACTGAATTCATTTCCACGGCCTTTTTTCCTGACCTTCTCAAATACTCCAAAATGCATTTGGATTTAAAGGAATTCAGCTTTAAGCTTTTTTGTGGTCACGTGTTTACTATTTTTAGACAAATATTCAAGCTAGGCTTCAGAACTTAATTTCTGAAATAAGTTATTTGACGCATGACCTGAGTTTGCTTCCATGTATGAATATTATATGAAGGGATTAAGACTGGCCTTTGGAAAGCAATCCTAGTTCTCTTACAAGACACCATTCCTTTACTCAGGCGGCTTTGATCTACTATTCTTTAAAACCAGGCAGATTTTCCTTTCTTTAGTAGAGGTTTTGTACTGGATATCTGCTTAGGAAACTAAGTGATATATTCAAATTCTTAATTAACACTTAGTGAAAGACTCTAATCCATACAAGATGAATAAACATCCAAATATGAATAACTTAGAAAAACTCATCAAAATAATGACTAACTCAGAATAACTGAGTAAAAGATGAATAATAAAAGCTGTGCTGCAAACGATAAAAATATTGCTGTCAGCAAAGAAACAGAATTTTGAAAAAAGTACTGAAACCATGTTTCAAAAAAGCCTCCAGATATATTCTAGGGTTATATAAGAATTAACTTCTTATGTCTCTTCTACCTCTGTTCAACTTCAGAGTGGTTCTTCCTTCCAAGGCTGTTCCAGTTCACAGCTCATTGCCAATCACTCCACATTCACTTCAGCCACACCAAAAGCTTTACTGGGGTCAGGGGTTTGTAAAACTGTCCAAGGTGCAGGAAATGTTGTGTTTCAGTCCTGGCTCTGCTCCTCTGCAAACTGCTTGTCCCCAGTGAGGAGCAGCTGGATGGAGGAAAGGTTTTGCAGGGCTGAGAGAGAGAATGAGGCAGGAAAACAAAGGCAGGGAGTGGAAAGGTGTGAGAGCACCACAGGCAGCCCTAGGGAGGGGTGTCCTGAGGGATTTGGGATGACAAGGTGCTGAGCCAGAGGAGGGGAAAGAGTTGTGTAAAGTCTGAATGGAGAGCAGTCAGTGGGACTTGACAAAAAAAAAATAAAAGGGAAATAGTTTAAGCAATTAGGGAAAAGGAAACAAATAGATGTGTGGTTATGATTTCATCCCACAAATTTAATCCAAGCCGCAATGAACAGCCCTGTACATAAATTAAAAAAACACTTTGGTGACTTTTTGACTGATGGATCAAGTCAACATTCAAAAGTGACATATAGAAAATCCTAATTTTTTTAAAAGACACTTTTTCATCATGCCTTCCAAAAAAAGAATGGAAATCAGGGCAGGATCTAATAATATTTCACATTATTTGTAGATTTTCTCCTCACAGGTGCAAAAGTTCTTAGAGCCACCACAGATTCTTTATTTTATCTGGTCTGTTCTGCAGCATTGCTTTGCCTCTCAGTGCTTTCTGACCTAAGCACACATTTTCCTTGCTGGATTACAGGAGCAGCTTCAATCCTCCCCTGGTGTCCCCAGAGACTTTCTGTGTGTGATATCAGCTCTCACAAGCTGATAATGGTGTCACCAATTCTTTCTCATTTTGATGTAGTGTAATACAAGCTGTTGTACAAGTCTTCATGTCTCAAGCTTTTTGATGCAGTACATTTATTTTGTAATTCGAAGAGTTCTCAAGATGAACCAGACAAGTGTTGACAGCATGAACAGTAGGCACAAGGGAAAAAAAGCAAAAACTGGAACTGAGAGCATTGGAATTGTAATTACAGTTTTTAGTATTTGATGGTTCAAAAAACACTTTTATAAAGTTAAGATCCTTAAATCCCTTAAACTAAAAGCTGAAATATCATCTGCACTGCAGTTTGCTTTTCTCTTTGGATTTTGCTGGGTTTGGGAGGCTTTGCCATTCCTCTGTACCTCACCCTGTCAGGCAGCAAAGCCACACCAAATCCTCATGGGCCAGGTTGTCTGTGGCAGCCACAAACTGTTCCGCTCCCCAAAATGCATGGAAGAGGTGGTTCAAAGAACAGGGAGGACACTTCCTTCTGCTATAGACTTCCATCAGTCTTTTCAGCCCAAAATGTGACATTTTCAGGGTGTTTTCTCCATTACTGCTAGACCAGACTGTGGGTATGTCTGGATCAGCCATGGGCAGGCACAATTCTCCATCTCTCATGTGATCCCACATTGCTTCCTCTAGAAGGCTGCAAACCATATAGACTGTTGGTTCCCAATTCTTATGCTTGGGAAAGTAAGAATAAATAGAAAAAAAAAACTTCAATCTTTTTATAGAAAGCATTCTTTTCCCAAATATTGCTAAATGTGTGCCAATGGTTATTAAATATTGCTAGTTGAAAATCTGATATGGAAGTATTTATTGGAGTATCGTATTTCTGCTCTTATTTGATAAGTCTCTGAATATCTGATTTTATTAAAATTTAATTTTAATTATCATTTCACAGTTGATCCTGCCTCTGACAGAAAGGTTGGGCTAGATGGGCTGGGACCTTCAGAGGATGTCCCCAGCCTGAATTAATCCATGATTCTAAATTGTTACACTACAATTGTATAAACTGCAAAGATCCATGAAATAGACTGTGACAATCCAGGTTTACCCCAGGCAAAAGACCCCACAGAATTGCTGAAATTAATGGGGTTTATCCCTTTATCAGTGACTTTTGAATCCACCTATTTATGAAGATTGGTGTTGCTTAACAGTAAAACTTACAAAGAGCTTTAAAAATGCTGTAACCTTTAATCATGCTTTATTTACTGGTTTTATTTGCATCTTTAAATGGAATTAGAGAGTAAAACCACCCCACTGCTCAGCTCAGAGAGCAAGCCAGCTCTGAGATTCCCTAGAGTTTCACCAGAACCAAGCAGACAGCTGCCTCGTGGTGCTGCCTTGAGAGGCTGCCTTGAGATGCTGCCTTTTTTCCTGGTGCATATTTTTGCAGGTTATTTTTAGTGCAGTTATTTGTGGTGAGCACTCCAGAGTGCTTGGGAGAAGGTGCTGAGCTGCATTAGCATGCAGGGAGCGGAGCAGGCAGCTGTGTTCAGGCTCTGCTGCTGTGGCAGATGTGTGTCCAGGGAAGGACAGGGATTCCAGCTCTTCCATCCCACTGACCTTGCTCAGCAATCCTGGTCTGCATTGTGTTATCCCAGCCATCACACACTTGGCTCTGGTTGCAAATAGAATCTGACACACAGACTTTGATGGAGCTGATCTCCCCTTCTGGGTGTTTACACTTCAGTCTGTGGGCTAAATTTGGGGACCTTTCTGTCTAAAAATTCTCTGCAGAGGATCTAAAGTGAGGGAGAGGGAAAAAAACCACCACCAAAACTCCTCCAGGGGATGGTGTTCCTTGATATTATTATTCCTTGGACATTTTCCATGTAATTTATAGTATCTTCAGCTAGCTAATGGAACAGAACTGACACTGTCTTAATATTTGACAAGCTAATTATCCCACATGTAGTAAACAAGGTTTTATGTAAAGACTTCACATTTTGTTAAGTGAAACAGAAGCAGACAGCCCTGTTCCTTTTCTGAGCAAAACGCTCAAGTGTTGCACACTTCACATTATGCAGTTTTATTTTTGATGTTGTAGTCAAGTAATTGAACCCTGCTTTATCTGCTTGACTTGAAGACTCATCGCATCAACCTTTTGAGTATTGCTGCTGAACAAGTAGTGGCCATGAGGATTATTTTATGCAGGTATGTTTTGTGGCCAAGTGGGCAATGCAAACTTTTGGAAATAATTTATAAATTTATAATAATTCCCTAATAGCTATATATTCTCACATATGTATGTATTAGATATAAATGACTCAGCTTTTCTGTGCACCACATTAAGTTGGTTTTTGTTCTCTAAAATGGGCATCTGTGGATTCAGCTGCTTCACATATCCTGGCCTCACTGCCTATTTTAATATTTTGTATTTACAGAGAATATATTTGACCCCATCTAGCCTGAAATCAATTATGTCTCATCAGAAGAGACAGGGAGTTAAGGAACCTTGCTCTGCATGGCTGTAGTTGTGTTAACAAGCAGCTTCCAAAGGGAAAATGGTCAATTCCTCAAAAGCCATTAGTTCTTGTTTTGTTGCCCCATAGCATGCTCCTGTGAGCACAGAATACTTATTAGACATGGTTTGTAAAAATCCTACTTAAAATGATGCATTATTTTGCTCTATGCAGAGATTTCTGAGGGATATTTTTCCTTTGGTAAGTTTTTGATAGCATGAGTGAAAGTGGGATTTTCTTGTTGCAGTCTGAAATTGTTTAGATTTTAACAAAAAATTGTTAATCCAGGGATTAAAAAGCAATAAATACATTGGCACAATATGTCTACCAACACTTAATAGCAGAAATCATGAACTTCTTTTAAAAAATTAAAATAACCAGAAGTCTGATCCACAATTGAATCTAAATCTTCTAGCTATCCATGCAATATTTACAGGAAGAGCAAGAGGATTGCAAACTTCCTCCTCCCTGTGATATCCCCACTTTCTCTCCAAATGTGCTCCAGTGGGGATCAGCTCTACTGCAACAGCAAATTAGGCAAGAGCAGTGCTTTTCATTGGTGCTGCCAGCAAGGTGGTGGAGGTTTTTGGAATGAACTTTCCTAAAGAAATCTCTCTGAATCCGATCTCTCATTTCACGCAGGCGTATGTAGTCAGCTGTCATCACCACCTACAGAGCTTTAATGCACAGTGCTCAAAAAAAGGGTAGAATGATCTAATTATATAGAAAAGCCACGAATCTCGGAAGTAACTGGAATATTTTCTTCATGTATTCAACTTCTCCCAATTTTAACTCTTTATTTGCTGCTAGACCACTTGACTTATCTCATTAAAATCAAAAGTGAAGGATGAAAATTGCTTCAGCATCCTTTTCATTCATCCTTTCCATTCACACCAGAGCTATGGCACGTGCTGGCATCACCTGCTGATCCTGAGCTTCAGAGCAGCCCTTGGGGCAGTGGCTGCTCTCCTCTCTTGTGTCTGCATCCTGCTCCACCTCAGAGGCAGCTGTGCTCTGCTCTGCTCTCAGTTTTCCTCCCAAAGGAAGAGGAGCTGGAGGAGCAGCCAGTGCAGTACCAGGGCTGGGGGCTCTCAGGATGTGTTCCCAGAGCCAGGAGTGCCCAGCCCAGCTCGGAGCATCTGTTCCTGGCAGCATCTCTGCGTGCCCAGAGCTCCAGCCACACACAGCTGGAACTGCTGCCAGCCCCCCAGTGTTGCAAAGGGAAGCACTATCAATTACAGAAATAAAAGCAAAGCCAGGAATCTCTATATCATTGAGAATATCCGATAATATCTTTGATGCTTTCTGATGTGATCTCATCTCCTGATTAATCTGTGTCATTTCTTTGTCCTTTTCCTCTGCCTCAATCTAAGTTGAAATTCCTCCTGCACTTGTTCCCTGCTCCTCGGTTCTGTTGTATTCTCACTATTTTACTGTCAAATTTCTCTGCATCAGCCACGGCCATTTTATCATTCTTGTTGTTGTCAAACTTCATGAATGAGATACCTTTAACCTGTTTTTTCCTCACTGAGGAGACACTTTGTAGGATCCACTTCCTCTGCTCGTTTACAATAAACTAAAGCCCACTTCTGAAATATGGTAAGCACTGAGGCATATGAGTACACTATCTAGTGGAATCCTTTTGCATGAAGTCATTTATTTATCTACATTATAAATGAAGGAAGTGTTGAGGAACACATGGTGCTGTAGTTTAAAACAGAGAGTAGAGTGGGGGCAAAGATATGGAGAGTGAACAATGGAGACAGGAGAGCAGACAGACAAAGACAAGCACCCAGTTGAGTGTAAGATTGCAATCATGCTGATTATTTTCCTCCTGTACTTCTTCTTCCTGGCTTGCATGGTTTTTTTATATGCTCTTGATACCATCCACTGTAGAACTTCTTCACTTTGCCTGGCTTCACGAGCCTTCTGAGTGCCATTCACAACAGAAAGTCTAATTTGCTTGTCTAAATCACCCTCTGGAGGGGCTTCTCTTTGCTGCTGAAGCGCCTAGAGAGCATTGTTTCATATTATTGGTATCTGGAATTAGTGGGAATATTCCATATAATGCACTTCTCTCTCTTTCCTGCTGTGTTTTCAGATTAGCATGGAAAGCATCTCTCAAACCTAGGGAATTGCTACAATTTCAGTAATATTTTATAGACTAGGAACTCAAGGATGATGGAATCCAAAGGATAATGCAACACTAATTGCAGCAGTTTTGATTTCTAATATTATTTTCATTACCTTTGAGAAAGTTGTTTGGGGTTTTTTTACTCAGTAGGGAGAACATAAGATATGGCTGAAGAAAGGATTGTTAATATATCCCTCTGTGTAAGAACTTACTTACTTATGTTCATTTGAGCAATATTATTGTTATAAAAACCATCAAACATCAAACTTTAATAAGCAGCTATTTTGTCTTCACTCATACAAGCACCTTTACAACCTGCAATGAAGACATTCTTGAGATCTAGAGCTGTGCAGAGTACGCCAAGGTTAAAAATGCAGAGTCCAGAACACAATCTCTTTTTCTGTCCCTTCATTGTTTCATTTGAGGAGGTTTCCTCGCTGCATGGGCTCCCAAAATCCTGCTCCACCCCTCGTCCAAGCCCTGGCACTCAGAGGTGGCAGCCCTGCCAGAGTCGTGCTCAGTCCCTCTGAGATCCCTACAAGGTTTTGGCTGAATCGTTGGCATTTCTGTGCAGGCTCCAAAGCCCCAAAGCCAACGGTTCCAGCATTTCTGAGATGTATTGTTTCCGTGATAAGCTCATGACTTTCCTATGAGTTACTCCAAATAATAAACATGCAAATGATGTGTCAAGATAAGACCCAAATTAAGCTTTTTATCCTACCTTGAAGAAGCTCGAATTGGAAGTAGCTAACTTTCAGATAATGGCACAATGCTGCAAAGGGATCTTGACTTGTGGAAGACTTTAAAATAATAGAATAGGCAGCACACGGGGCTGTTTTCTCACATTTCAGTGACAGATTATTTCAGAGAACTCTCTAGCCCATTTCCTACTTCCTTTGCCCTTGGCCTGCTGAGTAATATTTGCATTTTTCCCTGCACCATATCTCCTCTCTGCACGGAAGCTTCTGATAAATGTTTTCCGCTGAGCTTCCTTCAGCATCGACATTAAACAACGCCTTTGCCAGGGTCCATTTCCTGAGGCCTCCACTTTGTGCTGCTGAACAACATCCACGTTGTGCCTGCCCACTGCCACAGTGTGAAATTTGGGCTTGCAGGACACTTCCCACTCCCTAAATATCGTTATCTCAAAAATCGCGCAGCAAAATTGCGCCAGAAATCAAAACTCTACTTGAAATCGTTGAAATATTTCCTGCAGGATAATTGCAAAGCTAAGAACTAACAATTCTGGAGAGTTAGAGCTAAGAAGTAAAAATTCTGGAGAGTTAGAGGTAAGAAGTAAAAGTTTTGGAAAGTAAGAGCTAAGAAGTAAAAATTCTGGAAAGTTAAAGGTAGACTTTGAGGGGTTTTTGTTGAACTAAGGTGTCCTTTGAGGTGCAAGATTCAGATACAATATTATGTATTTTGTGCCCTGGTGTTGGTAGGGGATTAGAATTGTAGGGCACCACAGGACACACCAAGATGAATTATAGTGAGACTCTTTGCTAGCAGCTTTCATTTATTTTACAGAATAATATTCAGCAATATACCCCTTCCAGCCTCCCAAAACCTTTTTATGTTTAGACCCATTTTCATCTGAGTCAAAGGTTTTAATAACTTTTAGTTATTACAGTTGAGATTCAGGTATTTTTGTGCACGTTTAAGTGGCAGCTAATGATTCATTAGAGTATTACTGTGAAAATAAAGTTGCTAAGTGAGCTACATTCATATTGCAATTAACTTCAAATTTAAAAATCTCTTAAAGCAATCCTTTCAAGCTGACATATTCAAAGTCGCCCTTTAAACTGGCACATAAAATTTCTTTAATTTCTCTTCAAAACATATTTTATAAATAATACTAAGGCAGATCTCACCTGTATTATCATATTCACTCAAAAGACCTTTCTTGAAAAAATATTTTTTTCTAAAAATGAAGTAATGCCTACAGAGTAACATTTTTCTCATCCCGAATTTCTGTTTTGCTAAAAACTGCAACTAAATGCAAATCTGTTCAATGTATTTCTACAAGTATTGCACAAGTATTGGAGTATCTCAATGAATTTGATTATAAAACTTGCACCATTTTCCCTACAGAAAAAAAATATGAAACATATTTGCTTTTAAATGTGCTCCTTGAGTGCATTTTTCATTAAAGAGTTTTACAAAGAATTACCCCCAGTGTAATGTATTTTTGCTCATGTACTGATGCCCATATTCCCTCAAAGTATTGTGAAAACTGATAAAAAAAATGTAGTCCTGGCTTACCAAGAATAATTTTTAAATCTTAGTAATTTATCTTGAGAGACTCCACGATCAATATCATACAGCACTGTGAGCCTGCTGCTTTATTATCCTTCTTATCCAAGTGTGGAGAGATAAAGCATTGATTTTTGTTTGCTGTGTGTGCTGTAAAAACAAAGGAGAAATGTCATTTCTGAATGCCAAGGTTATATGAGTATCGTTTTATTGATTTTAAATTAAATAAAAGTTATGTAAGGCAATAGTTGACATTGCTTTGGGGAAAAAAAATAAATGCCATTGAAATAAATTTTTAAAAAGCCAAGCAATACCTTTGAAAATAATTTATGGCAAGTTCATCTCCTCAGCTGAGCTTTCAAAAATTGTTTTGCCATTGGATTCAGAGTAGTGAAGTTTAGATAATACTGCACAAACTTTAAATAAGTAACAACTGACAATACAAAAAAAAAAAAAAAAGAACAGTACAGTTCTTTGTTTTGGTGATGTCCTACTTTTGGGGATTTTTATTGTGATGAACCAATGCATTACAACTGACTTTTCTCTACTCTATTTTTCCCTATTATTAATACTTTAATCAATTTTTTTTTTGCTTGTTAAAGTAAATTCTATTCATTTAGAAAGGCCATTTGTTTAAATTTGTGGTGTCTTGCAGGACCAAGCTGTTGAATTTTAATAGAGGAGGAAGGAAGCCACCTGCTGCTGAAAGACAGAAAATAGAAAATAGAGTTCTGCTGTAAAGGCTGCATGGCAGGGCAGCCTTTAATCAGAGATCATGGACAGGGAGAAATTCCATATTTAAATGCGTTTGGAACTGAATTTTTACACCTGTGTGATGTGCTCTCCAAGCACAACCATGTACTGAACTGCACTCAGACCTTAACCTTTAAAAACAGGAAAGGTTTTTAGGGACCTTTAGTTTTGAATTTATATTTTCCTCCCTTTGTCTTTAACTGTGCACTCCAGAAATGTCACGCACATTTAAATTACTAGCGAGGAGTTTCTGTAGTCCCAAAATGCCAAGAATTTAGCTGTTTTTACTATGAAAGTGCTGTGAAACTTCAAGAATTGGAAATGAGGGTGGAGATTCTAAAATTTATCATTAGATATAGTTTCCATAGATAGTCATACATACATATATATATACATATATATATATATTGTTTTGAGATCCTCTTGCATATTTTTATAAATGCACGAAGTAAGAAAGCTTTGCAGAAATGCCCCAAATAGGCAGATTTGAGAAGTCAGATGAAATAACCCCAAACCTGTTCATTTCTTTCAAGTTTTGCTGACCATATGCTTCCTGCCCAGCAAATCCTGGTCATCTACTGATTTTTTTCAGACCAGCTTACAAGTTATTGTACTCCTTGCCTACGTGGTGATCAAAACCCCTCAGCTGGGCAGGAATTAGCAGCTGCCATCTGTCTGCAGTGGGATCCTTATCAGCAAAAGGGGGAAGAATTCCTACGTGTGCTTTGGCAAACACAATAGGATTTGATTCTTTTCTAGCAGTTCTTGGGGACAGGAGAACCCAAAAGGTATCAGGAATGTGGAAAACAGAGCTCAGGATAATCAGTGAATAAGGAGAGTGTATTTAATGTTTAGGTTGTCTCTTTTGTTGAAACACTAAATGAAAATTTTATCTGGCAAATTATCAGAATTGTCCTGTCATAAAATAATTCTCTGTAAATTGTTTCCTGTTACTTCCCATCTTGCTATTCTGATACATTTATAAATTTCTCCATCACCTTGGCGTAGATAATCAAAAACTTATTTCGCCATGTGGTTTTTTTTTAACTCCAGGTAAATTTTTACACGTCCATCAAAAATGATGGAAAATGGAAAAAAATAAAATCCCTTTCTGTTGACAATCCCTTTATTCTGCAAGGCCATGCAAGTGTGAGAGTGTTTGAAGGAAGATTGAGTTCTTAGTATGAGAGAATGGGAGAGAATTGCAGGGAGGGAAGAAAGGAAGTTTCAAAACAGCCTGAAGTGGAAGGAGATAAATTTTTAGACAAAGGGCACAGTGAAAGTATTGTGTTGTGTGCAGGAAATGGCTTCCTTGTGCCTTGCTGTTGTTACGATATCACTTATATTGACAAAAACGAATCTTTTTGTGTCATGACTATTAAACAGGTTCACAGGTACACCTGCCACCAGTTTTCTGTGCAGAGTCACTTACTGGACTGTAAATTTTGTCTGTCTGTGAAAGAGGCACACCTGTAAAGGTGGAGGCTTTACAGATTCCAGGTTACCTTTTTCTCTTATGGAACATTGATAGTAATTAGAAAACAAAATACCTTTCTTCAAAACTATTTTGAGTCTCCAATCCTTGCAGAGTTGAACATTTAAGAGACAAAACCAGTAGAGGATGGAAGCTGATTTTCTTTTCATTCTCAATCTAAAGCAGAGTTGTGTGATGGCCCATGTTACCTTTTACATGTAATTGGTGTTTTAGAACATTGTAAACCACGGTGAAGCAGCACAATAAGCTCTTTTCTGAATTTGCATTTCCAGAATCTCATAGTTTACAATTTTTTTTGCAATAAATGTTCTAGAAGTGTGGGGGCTGTCACATTGCAGTGTGAACATCATTGGTTATAAAGGTGCCACCACTTTTGACTAGAAATAACATTCCGGGACTTCACAAAATCGAAGAATAAAAAGCAGAAAGTTACAAAACACCAAGTTCCTGCAATGTGAAAAATTAATTGTTTCTACAATAGCATGTCTGGCTAAGCTGCCATGGCAACAATTGCAAAAAGACACACTCCCTGATCAAATTCCCCCTCAAATTAAAGATGCAGTTCAGAAGTGTTTGCTGCTATTCTATATTTAGACCCACACTTTCTGTGTCTGTGTGCTGCAGCAGCAGTGTGGGATGCTTTCTGCAGCCAGACTTTCCCTGTGCTCACACTCCCATGGGCATCCTGTTTAATCCTGGGAAAGGCAGTGGTTTAAAGAAGGAAGGGACAGCTTGGGAGAGAAGTTTCTGCTCCTGCCACAGCTCTGTTTTCTATTTACTCTCAGGGGACAACATAAAACACAATCAGAACATTTTCTTAGCTCTGATCCTGGCACTGTGGTGTTGAGCATCCTTAGCCATCCTCAGCATTATGTAAGTGAACGGTAATCTTAAAATATCCCCTTTTTATTGGTAATTTATTAATACAAAAGTGAATTTCTTCTTTGGTTTGAATCCTCACTGGGTTGCATGAGAAATTTGCTACTTTTTGTGCTCTTGTTACTTTAGGCACTGTCTGGGCCTGTGCCTGAATAAAACCCTGGTGGGTTTTGATTCAAGGGTTGGGTTTTGGATGATTTTTAATTTTTAACAGAAGGGGTCCCTCTGCTGGCTCCTTCCAAAATTCCTTTCTACAGGTTTGAAGGGGTTTGAGTTGTTATCCTTGAGATACAAGTGCACCATTAGTAACATAAAGCATTTTCATAACGAAAATCACTAAATATTACATAGTGAATACAACTGTCTTCACATAACTTTAGAAATTCGGTTTGCAAAGACATTTGCAAGAAAAAGATTGTTTTTTCCTAATGATATTTTAAAGATATGTAAAAATACCATAACAATATTTGAAGAAAATTATGACAATAATGCCCCTCAAGTTTGGGATGGAGACTGACCTTTTTTATTAAAAAAAAAATAAATCTGTATTGGAAGCAAAAAATAATGATAAAAATATTTACCTAGGTGAAGTAATATCCCTGTCTTTGTTTAGAGCCTATTTTCACTTATGTGTTAGATTGCCTTTAAATGTTTCAAAGTTATTTAGAAGAGAAACACGTTAAATTTTTGTATCTGGATAAATAATATTCATATTATTTAGATTTTAAATGAATATGAGAATTGTGATTTAAATATGGATATCTGCCCTGAGCTGGGATTTTGGAGATGTAGATTCAGTATTTAGTGGTTTGGATCAGAATTTCTGTAAAAAGCTCAGAAACATCAATAAGAATGCTTGTAATGCATAGAAAAATAGGTAATGCTTCAATTCACAAGGAATTCTGTGATTTCTGTATCACAGAAATCATATGAAGAATTTGAATGTAACTACTTATAGTGGAAACTGTTACCTTTGAAGAATGCCTTTCATTGGAAATAAGATTACGGAATTTTGAATTAATCACATTGTAATTTCATACTATATCTGAAGTATAGTCAGGTAAAAAAAAATTCTGTTTAGCTTAGCAAACTGAGCCCTGATTGCTGTACTCATAAATGTTGAGCCAGGAATGAAAATGCTGCAAGCTCTAAAAAAAATATATTTAGTCTCCATCCACTGAATTCTTTGGGACAGTCACAAGTTGTCCTTCAGTAAAGACTTCTCTTGCTGCAGGCAGGTCCTGTAACCCCCTGCCTGGTGTGAGGCAGCCGTGGTGTCACAAACCAGTAGCCAAATGTGCCTTTCACATCTGGACCCTTCAGCTGGGGCTGTGTTCATTTCCCTGGCAGATCTCCCAGCAGATCTGTGCCCAGCCCTCCCTCTTGGCTCTGCGGGTGTGATAGAGCCTGGGCAGGGTCAGACATCCACAGTCCCATCCTGCCCTGATGGGAGAGCTCCCAGCCAGCGCACCCATCTGAGCAGAAACGGCATCGGCATTTTGACTTGTGCTGATGCCTTGGGTTTTAGCTTTTTCAGAATCTCTGCTGCTTAGTGTGTGACTCTGAAATTTCATTTTAGGTGTTAGTAAGATCTCTTTGCAGGGTAGTGACAAAACAATTCCTTTCCAGCTGGAGAATCAAGGGCAACTGGTACCCAAAAAGCAGAAATGAGGGAAAGAGGGAAAGCCGGGGGCTGAGACTTCATAGCCTGGGGCTGTGCTTGGAGAATTGACCCCAATGTG